>NW_024121133.1:10429576-10442076 GCF_016745375.1 Pimephales promelas
TAAATATCTGTTTATTTGTTTGATCGCAGTGCGTGTTCCATTGTGATAAAACATTAATGCTTATCTGTTTATTTTATTTGATCACCAGTGCGTGTCCCACTATCCGTGATCCCCGTGATAAACAGTAATGCTTTTTGTTATGTCCTGTTCAATTATTTATCGTGTAAACACTGCGCGTGTCCGAGTGTAATTGAATAGGACTTATTTTAAGTTTTGTCCAAGTAAGCTTGTTTGAAACTGAACCAAGTTTAGACCCTGTTACTTTGTGTGAAACTAAACCTGCACAAAAGACAAGGACGAGATCATCGTTCTCATACAGCGCACCGCCGGTGCTTAAAGTTATACTCTCAACAAACTGAGTGAAGCCCCATGTCGTAAACCCAGCTACGAGTGGTGTATTTTATTTGAACAGTGTGAAATGCGCGACATTCCCGTAATATGGTCGAATTGTTACTGTACATGTTCTGTGAACATGGAAATGCGCTCACATTGCATGGAACTCTAACAAACTGACCAACTGCAATTCACGGTTCGCCCACTAGCGTTCGCTTGATCGCTTTAGTTGCTATCGTGACACGGAAGTCTTAACCACACTTCCGGGTGAACTCTGACCCCCTCGAACTTTGTAAACAAACCAAACAAACGCTTACGCTAAGCTAAAGCTAAAGCTGAGCGGTTGTTTGCATTGAGGCTGTGCTAAAGCCTTTAGCATCAGTTACTATTATCTAATTAACCCCAGCGGTTAGCTATAGTGTCTGTTTGAACAACGTTAAAGCGATTTAACCATTTAGACACCTATCGATCTTTTTCTTGTTTCTTCTTTTAACTTTATCACACTTTTCTTTAAAGTTACATATTTTTTTCCTGAAAGGAAAATACTGATGTACCATTATTAATTGTTTTACCTGCATTTTACTTGAAAAGAAATACTGGTTTATGATTATTAATTGTCATTTCGAATTTGATTTTAAAAGAACAAAAATTGCAAAATTTGAGATTCTACTTTCTAAACAGATCATTTCTAATGATTTCTAGATTTATTTTTGTAATAATTCTAATTGCATAATTTTCATAATTTTTACATTTCTCTTTGAGATCTAATCACTTAGGTGAATTAGGTTGAAACTTAAGAACTCCGAAAGTTAAAATTTGGAAGTTGTTATTACTATTACAAAAATAGTGTTAGACTCAGATTTGCTTATTATCGTCATTGCGCTTTATCCTTTCGTCTTGTTGGTTATAAACTTAACCACTATATTGGAATAATCATTTGCGTGACGCTTCAATAGGAGACATTACATCTCAATACGAGTTTCAAATAAACAGAGACAATCGTCTTTTACAAAGTTTATTTGTGTGTTTAGTTGTTCATCAACTATCATTCTATACTCGTAGTAGATCTAAAGGTAGCGGGATCCAACCTCCTTGCTTCATTTCCTCCTCATCACATCTTTCCTGTTCTGTCCTGCTTTATTCCATCTAATTTTGCACATTTGTAGGGAACAAACTGGAAGAACCATCAACCAACTCTAAAAAAGAGACAAAGATAATCTTTCCCAAACATTATTAGGTATTTGATTTTTAATCAAACCCTCTGTGTTCTTCTCACTCTCCCTGCATTTGTAAACGCAATTTAAACTTTGACATCTATCCAAGATTAATTAACAGAGACAAGTGTTGAGCAAACTCCGCCTTCAAAGCATCCCTGCTGTAAGCCCTGCTGTAAGCGGTCCAACCGAAGGTGTGTGTGTCAATCCTGTCAAACTCAGAAAAGAGGTATCAGCATTAGTATTGTATTATTTTTCATTGCAAACATAATCAAAAATATTGTTTACCTTTCTGGAAACAGATTGTCATTGATAGAAACATTTATGAGAAATTAATACTTTCCCTAGTTAATAATTTCCTTTTGTTTCGTTTCTCTCTCATTTGAAATTGGTTGTTAACTTTTCTCTCTTCTTCTCTTACTCAGTTGAGTGACGAAGTCCTCACATCACGAGTTGAAACCAGCTTTCCAGTGATAGAAAATATTTACAAAAATATTTTCTTCCATTGAAAAAAAAGCTATTTCCATCTGAGATTTGTTTTAACCTCTCTCTTTTTCTTTCCTTTACCCAGTTGAGTGACGAGATCTTCACATCCCTAGCCTCACTGTGTACACTTAGACCAACATTTAGTCATCACGACACTTCACTATTGGTGCACACTTACTGAAACTACACTCAGCCGTGCAACCACATATAGGCTTATACCACACAGATCTGTGTCAGTCTCTTCACCGAGCGTGCCAACATGTCGTGGACGACAAACCCCACTGCCCAACGGGAAGACATGGACGCCTGGCTCAGAGGCATTACAGACTGCCTCACACCAAAGACAATTGAACTGTTATTATTTTTAATAATAATCATAATTCTGAGAAGATTCCTGACACATGATTCAAACCAAAACCAAAGCCATGTGGAACTAACCAAAATAACCTGTTCCTTAAGCAATGCCTTCACAGCCCAGCTAAACCTAAGCCACCAGCACGTCACCCACCTTCAGGAGGAGCTGACACGTGCCCAAAGCCGCATAGACAAGCTGGAAGTGAAAGTCCAGGACGACCTCAAGACCACCGGGTTCCTGAGAGAGCTGACGCACACTCAACACTGCAAAGACCAGCTCAAAGCGTCCGACGAAGCGGAGCATGAAACAAAGACCCAAGTTGACAAGCTCCAAGAAGCCCTTGCAGTCACTGAACGTGACAAACAAGAGTTAAAGACTGTCCAGAAGCACCTGGAAAACCAACTCCAGTTTGCTGAACATCAGCTAGAGAAAGCCAAAGCTGACATTGAAAGTAAGAACTCTAAACTCACTGCTCTGGAAGACCACCTGCGAAGGTGCAGCGTTGAAATTGACCATCTGACCCAACAGCGAGACGACGCCAACGACGAGCTCTACGCGGTCAGAAATGAACTCCAACATGTCTTTACACAGAAACCAGAGCCAAGAAGGGAGAGACCTCCCTCAGCATCATCACTGCTGAGCAGAACAGAGTCCTCCATCCAAGAACTGTCATCCTACGGAAGAAGTGAATGGCCACACCCCAAAACGTCACTGGCCTTCACCACAGAACTCTTCCCTGCCAACCAACAAAGAGAGATCATCCAGCCAGACTCTAAAGCTGCAACTGGAATGACCTTCAAAGATCTCAACCAGCTGGCTAAGAACATCACCCAGTTCGACCCGAACTCCACGGAGGGCCGCTGCATCCAGGCCTACCTCCAAGATATCGACTTCCTCCTAGAGGTGAGACCCCATATGACTGACAGAGACATTCTATACCTCCTCAGATCCACATCCAGTCAAGAGGTACGAAGCGTCCTAGACCGACAACCTGCTCATGTCAAGTCAAACTACCAGCTGCTACGTGAGATCCTGATTAAAGAATTTACAAGTCCAGAGTCAGAACACGGTGTGTTAGTCGCCTTGGAAACCAAACAAGGTCGTCAAGAGACTCCCCAAGCCTATTATCACCGTTTCCGACAAGCCTACTTCGGTGCACATAGCAAACCTGAATCTGAAGAGGATCTGAACTTCAAAACCCTCTTCCTGAGAAACCTGCACCCAGGACTGAGTCGTCATCTCGGCATCATGGCCTGCCCAGTCACCATGACGCTTCAACAGCTACGTGACCTGACACACAAGGCCTACATCAAACAAAAGATGACTTCAAAGAAAGGTTTGAAAACATCCACAGTGTCAAACTCCAGCAGCCAAGACACAAGCCTTGCACTGGAAGACACCCAGTGGCATGACAACGCCACAGTCCTTCATCAGGAGCACAGAGAATGCTACTCCCATGCTAATGACAGCGACCACTCCAACCACGTGGAAAAGTCATGGGACCCACCAGAAGGAAACAACTGGAATCAACGAGTGCATCCAAAAGCATTCTATGTGGGTAAGCGACAACGAAACCCACCTCCACACCACACTGAGTGTGTCCAAGAACACGACAGTCTCCCCTCAGAGGACATGGAGCGACTACTGAGTCGACTGCAGGTGTTCTTCAAAGACAAGCTGAACACAGAAGACCAGTGATCACCTTGCACACCTTCCTGAGACGACCACCTGTTCTACAACAACACAGAACAAAGTGGCCTCTCACAGTCAACCACTGACAAACACCCAGAGGTACCAGAAAACACCATCCTGGTTACCCATCACACCACAAGCTCCAAACTCAAGAACCATCTGTGTGCTGCCGCAACACCAGTAAGCACAGAAGTCAGACTGTCTGTCACAACCAGAAGGCATCACAAGTGGAATGCAACAAGGAGACCATGTTTTGCACTACAGCTTCACGCATCCGTGCCGAACCACCTCCCAATGTCTGCCAGAGAACTTCCTGCCTTACTGGACTGACCCCCCATCAGATCACAGAAGATCCCTTTCCAAGGCAAAGATGCGACAAGCTCATCAAAGCTAAGCCATCAAGCAAAGGGGGGAGCAAAACGGACTGAGACAGATCTGACATACATACAGCATACATACAGTACATACACTACACTACACTGTACTGACATACACAAGTTAAACCCATCTACCATGAAAACATTCAACAAACATGTTTTTCATTGTATTAGCTAACCTTTCCACCACAGGAAACATATAGCAATACACCCAACAAGTATAACACCTCTCATTACATGTTGACACCTGTCACTGCATCACAGTACCCATACTGGAGTCACTCAACTGCTTTGTTTTGTTTTACCTCTTCCTTCCCTTCTTCTCTTATTAGGTAAAATCCCTTTTACCCCATAAGGGTCAAGGTTACAATATAAGGATTGACGCACCACGCCTGACGTTTGCAAGTCACCTTAGAACGAATGTTAGCCAGAGAACTCCCTGCATCATTCGAATCAAAATCTGGAAGGTAAATTGGTCTAAACCTAGAACAATTTAGAAGTGGATAAAACAAACAAATCAAATTTAGTCACAAAGTTGATCAATCACCGTTTAACACAAACTAGAATAACGGTCCTAAAATTGAACTAAACTTTTTCCACATAATTGACTATATTGAGAGAGTGAACTCGTTAGGCCTAGATAACCTAATGCCCTGCACCAGTAAAGTGACCAGTCATGGAGGAGTTGCTTTGTTGTTCGCTGTGTGTGTTTGCTTCTACTTCTTCTGTTTCTCCAGCGTTCAATGATGTCTTCTTCTCAACCCATCATCGATCGAGGGGGGAATATGTAGAGAATCGAGGCGAATCAAACACAACTTAATCAAATTAATCTCTCATGGGATTAATTCACATGGCTTCAACACTCCAAGTTCTGGAGCCCACATTCCAGAGTCACGGAACGACTCCGTGCTGTCTGCAGATAAGGACTTTTATTGCCCCACAGGCCCAAGAGATGGGCACTAAACAGGACGAACGTGTCAATATGGTAATTTTACTGAGACAGGTCAACTCCAAAATGGTGGAACGAGAGGCTCACAACCAAGACTCCCTTTGATGCCCTGACAGAGATGTTCCACAGAACACATCTCCTCGTCCCCCTTCGAGTTGAACTCTCAGTAACCTTACGGTTGAGATCGAAGATCTCACACATAAAATCATATAAACTCACCACAGAACAATTCTTGGACCTATAACCAATCATAATTGTTGTTGTTCCTACACTTCATGTGTTATTATGCTTAGATCACATAATAACCATGTAATTGTTGTTAACTATTAACTCTTGTAATTGTTATACAACCATTAGAAGTGTGAATGCCTCGTTTGCTCTTAAACAAACCGTATTCTCGTAATTCAAAAGATGGCTTGATTGAAATCTGCGTAAAAGGTTTTGTTTTATGATTATAATTATCATAAGGTTAAAACGATGGTCTTTTGTCTCTGCTAAGTGCTGGAGACCAGCTCACAGACCATGCATAAATTATGATAAGTAAAGAAGTAGATCCACCTCCTGAGATCATGCCATTACCCATTGGCCTGAAGTTTCTAGGAGGATGGACTAGAGTTTAAGTTAAAGATCCGAACAAAGGACCTCAAGATAAGATTTTTGTAGATTTTAGAAGATTTCAGATGATTTTTGTTTAGATTTTTGTTCAGTTCGTTCAGTTCTGTAACTGTTAAGTCCGTGCCTCTCTCTAAAACCAGCAAGAGAGTGTTCTGTTCGTGCTTATCTCTGAAACAAAGAACGTGTTCGCATGCTTCTACATCGACTAGACCAAATTCGACCAGCAGACGAATAACCCATCAAGATCAGGGTTACAATTCAGCTCAGTCAAGCCATCCGACTCGTCTTACTTTCATTTCTTTCCTTTATTTCCTTTTTCGTAAAAGTCTCGTTTCAAAGTTAAGTTTGCAACGCGCTTCGAACTGGAAAAGACTCTCATTCGCTTGCTAATCACACGTGACCAGCGGCGAAACTTCCATCCCTGCACTTCAAAGACAACAAACCACGCAACGGACCCGGCCGGGAAACCCCCCTTCGACGCGACGCAGACAAAGGGAATTCCCTCAGCCACTACAAAGCGCAAGTACTCCAGGCTCTAACTGAACTGGTGCTTTGAGGTTAATTGAATAACCTCTCTAAGAAATGAAGGTTCAAATTAATGCTTGGTGGTCCTTTCAGGTTATGTCTTACGTGCATATAGAAAGTTGACACTTTCTCTCTCACTCTTTCCAACTCACTCTTTCCCTTTCGCGACTGTATGAATGTGTGTGTGCGTGTGCGTGATTATGTTTAGACCTTAGTTTTGTGCTTAGAATAGCTAATAAAGTCTTGTCCATATATTTGAAAAGATAAATCTTCTTGCGTCGTGTTTGCACATTTAATGTCTTGTACTGTTCGATTTAAAGTTACCTTGCTAAGACATAGTGTTTCACTATAGATTTGGTTATAATTACGGCCCGTTCAAATGAACTCTAAGCGAGTCATTTGCTCGGTTCAGTGATTCGGTTCCGTAGATTCATTGCAAATCAATGAATCATTTCCCTTTGAGCTAAATTGGCCTTCGGCCCCCTTTAATACATTTTATGTATATTATTATATGTTGCATTTGCTACAAATTCATACCTGTATATCCCACATAGGCACTAGTTTATGGGGAGAGCGGGGCACAACCTAACGCTTTTTAATTTTGGCTCAATTAATTAAAAAATAATTAGGTTAAATTAATACTTTCTTTACACAAGCAACATACACATCTCTGCTACAAATGAACACTTAAAGTTTTTTTCTAGAACCTACCATTTTCGTACAGTAGTTGCACTGAAAGTGACAGAAGTGCAAATGTTACAACTTTCCCCATATGCGGGGTTAATTGTAACAGACAGAGGGGTTAGTTGTAACACTTGTGTGTAACACACATAATTCAGTACTATTTTATTTGTATAGTTTGATATTGTTTGTGCATCTGTATAGACAGATATCCATACATATCCCTCATCCAATCATCCTTCTATTATGGATCAATATCATGGATAGAGATATAGAAAAGGGCTGCACAGTTTTGCATTAAATAATAATAAATACAATTATAAATATTTTAATTGCAATTAAATTAGATTTGTGTGTGGCAGCTGCATGATGTACAATTATTATTATTATTAATAATAACAGTAATGATAATACAAATGAGTTTAAAATAAAAATTTAAAGGGTTTATTGCATTAATAACAGGCCATATTTTTAATAAATAAATAAGTTATCATTCATATTACACTAAATTTTCAACATTTTAAATCCCAACATTGTTTGTGAAAGTCTAACAAAGTTAAATGTACCCTCAAACCTGAAAAGTTGTGTGGCTCCGTTTTCATTTGATTATCATTGTACACTTGGTGTCTTAGTTGAAACACTGTGTTAGAATTAACCCCGCTGTGTATTACATATTTTAAACCTAGCTAACAGTCGCTAGGAATTGCTGACATGTTTCAAAACGGTGCTATGTTTGAGCCAACAAGACAGTGATTAAGGCAATATAAAGTTAGATTTGGAAACGTATACACCCAACTCAGAAACAGAAGAAAAAAAAAAACCTATGATGAAAAAAATTACTTTCATGGTGTCAAAACACTCTTTGTCCAGTATTTTTACGAAATATAATCAAAACTTTCCTCAATTTCGCGGGAGATCGTCTTCTGGCAGCAAGACAAAAATAGCGGAAAGACTGCCGGCTTGATCCTGACGAACTATGTAAAACGTCCGTGTTACATTTAACCCCTCGTTAGGTTGTGCCCCGCGCTCCCCTATGCTAAAGCTCCAGTTAACACATACAATCAAATAAATTTGTACAATCTTATATTAGCACATATAATCACTTACGTACATTGACAGCGATTTGTTGTGACAACCTGAAGTCATTCATTTTAAAGCTACTGTGTAACTCTTTTAGTTTATTCTTAGCTAAAAACAGTTATTTCAAAAATATATGTGTTCATTAATGTATATTTATTTCGTTCAAGTAATAAAGTATTCTTGTGAGTGTATAATATGCCATTGAAAATACATACGGGTAAGGGGTTCTAATGTCGGTCGCCATGTTGCCCCTCCATCTCAACGCATTCTCACCCCAAGGCGTCACCTTTGACCATGCTTCAATATTTGACGTTTTAGGCGCCCTTTAGCGTCAGTTACATGACGCGATCCTACGGCGTCATCTAACTGACGCTAAAGGAAAGCGTCAGTTAGAGGACGCGGTTAGGTTTAGGTGTGGGGTGGGGGTAGGGTACACGCGATCCTAGGGCGTCATCTAACTGACGCTAAAGGGCGCCTAAAGCGTCAGATATTGAAGCATGTCCAAATGGGGGTGACGCCTTGGGGGTGAGAATGGGCTGTCCATCTTGAATGTACATTAGCCAAAGAGGGACATACCCGTTCAAGCTTCGCTTTTCGCATTTACGTTTGAGTTAACACTCATGGATGAGGTCAGACTGGAAGCCATGTTAATCTTGGACTACATTGGCCACCGTAGGAGTTAAAACGAAATCAGATTTGAGAGGAACAGAAACTAATATTCACTGGATGGTCATATACCTTTTCCCCGCTAGATCAAAAAATCACACAGTGTAGCTTTAAAAGAAAAGTTGATCTCTACAGTGAGTGCCATGAACCATTAGTGTGAAATAGTTAATGCAAATGCAAAACTTTATGCAAATATGCAGCGGTGTGATGCAGCAAATACCAACAGGGAGTCCAGACAGTAATTTACCATCTGATACAGGTAGATACTGCAGTCTAATAAATAACAGCACTGACCTCCAGTGAGTGTTATGTTAACCTCACACGTGGCCTGTAGAATTCTCTCTCCTCCATCTGTCCTGCACAATTGGACAGTGAACATGTTGCTTCTGGTAATACTGTCTAAATTAAAGTTTGCTTTTCATGGGTGATTTTACTTTTCCAAAGTTCATTGCAAAAGTCACTTGGCACACAGCTTTAGCCATCTGTAAACATCTGAACCATGAGCCCTGTCTACAGCCATCACCCAAAATCCCATGTGGTACATTTGTGCTATTCAGTATTTCTCTTCACTGAAGATTTAAAGATACACCATTTCATGAAAGGTATTGTATTTAATATTCATGTGCACAACCCTGGGAAATCGAACTCTTGTGGCCCTTAATATTAATTTAATTCCAGTGGTGGCAATGGCATCAATGGAACATGGTTTAATCTGAATTATTTATCAGCCACTCCTGGAATCAACAAAATAAATGGCTAAAAAAAAAAAAAAAAAAAAAAAAAATCCTAATTCTTTCACAATGCTGCATTTTGCCATTCTGTTACCCATGGGTCTCATGAACTCTTTAATTTTAAGGAGGCACTATTTTTAGTCCTGGCTCAATTTTAAACAAGAAATTGTCCATCCCAAAATGAAAATGATCTTAAAGCGATAGTTCACTTTGAAAATAATTTTTGATATGTTTTAGCTTACCTCAAGGGCATCCAAGATATAGGTGTCTTTTGTTTTCACAGTATTTTCAATTTTGACATTTTTCAGTAAAACCGTTGTTGACTGAAAAACATCAGTTATACACTGGAGGCTAAGGGGGTCCACCAAAAAGCATGCACAGAGAAGTCAAAATTAAACATGATTTAATGACTCGTAAATGTAAGAACACATTGATGGTCTAAGACACGAAACGAGCATTTTTTGTGAGAAAACGAACAGTATTTATATCGTTTTTACCTCGTGTAATCACAGTGACGTCCAAGTGATCTGAATCAGTTGTGCAATGTCCAACTGAACCGAACTGAATCAGTTCAATGTTACGCCGGAAGTGATCACTTGTGTGTGACGTCACTCAATATTTACAAGAAGATTTCGGAAGTTTTACATTTTACTAAACATATTTAGATATACCGAAATTGTCTTCCATTGCGGTTTCCCGTATATCTAAATATGTTTAGTGAAAGGTAAAACTTCCGAAAACTCTGTGTAAACAAAGAGTGACGTCGGCGCGCAAGCAATCATTTCCAGCGCATGTGCAGACCGAAGCGCCCGTGCCGTCAGATCATTTTGTCATGGCTATGATTACAAGAGGTAAAAAGATATCAATACTGTTCGTATCGTATCAACATACAATAAAGGCGGCCAGAATAGGCTCTATGCACAAACCCTGCTGACATGTGTCCGAAAGAATCTCAGTCAGCATCTTTACTTCCGCAAGCGCGTTCTGCAGGCCAAGTGTATAGCGGCAAAACTTTAATAAAATCCGTTTTCTCAGAAACGGAGACAACGATTTTAGAAACGCTGATTCGCTAGTCAGATTTCGTACGATATGAGAGAATACTAACCCTCAAAGTTGTTGATGTAGCTCGAAATATATCGTTTAAATAACTTATCTTTTTTACTCTTGTGTGACAGCTAACTGCCTCACAGTGTTGTTAACATCATTCACGCTAACTGCAGAATGTTTTATAAACAGCAAGTGTAATTTGACACTATCTGCACCTAACGCAAAACTAATGTCTAACAATCACAATCATACGAGTTGCAGAAAGGAAGAGAGTGAGAAAGAATGAGTTTTCAGAGTGAGATGGTGAAATCTCAAGTTTCTATATGCACTTGTAAGACATGACCTGAACAAACCATCAATCATTAATTTATACCTTCTATCGTTTCTTAGGCAGGTTATTCAATTTACATTAATGCACCAGTTCAGTTAAGAGTCTGGAGGCTACTTGCTTGTCCTTGCGTTGCTTTGGGAATTCCCTTTTTGATGGTGTTTCCCGGATCCGTTGATTGGCCGGATAATTAAATATAATTAATAAAATAAAATAAAAAATATCTCAAGGGGACCAAAAGCTTTGTTAAAAAGAAATATCTTAAGGCCTTTTTTTTAAAACAGACAGGTTTTAAAACAAGACAGACAAACTTTAAAACAGGTTATTGCATAACTTTGTGTTGTGTCACGTGAAACTGTGAAGTTAGAGTAAATAAAAGCTTAGACGTAGGCTATGTATTCTGTTTATCATACAAAGTGATGATGTAAATTTGTAAACCGTTTGAATCAAGCAAACACGTCATTCTCCCGCGGCCCTCACTCGTCCTGCTCGCCACAGTAAACGTAATGAATGGCGTTTGTAGAATCCAAAATCCGAATCCCGGACATTTTGGGTGATCTCGAAATCCCGGACAGACTCATCATGGAGACTCACTAGTAGCTTAAACTTGTTGTTTAACTACTGCGCTCTGTTACCGGTAGGCGTGGCCTCCTAGGGCAGCGAAGCACGTGCATTCTGGGAGTTGTTGTCTTTCATCCACATAAGCCAAAAATACATTTTCTGGCTTTTCTCAGTCTAGAAAGCTCAAAATTCAAAAATAATTTAATATTTTTTCTACATAAATGACCCATTTTAAATACACATTCATCCTTTCAGAGGTGAAGTATCCCCTTAAATTAGATCATTACCGGGCATTGAACCAGATGTTTAATGCTGTCAAGTATATTTTAAAGAGTTGATTCAAGTGCCTGGATCAAACTGATGATGTTATTCAGCCTTAGTAAAATTTGTCGCATTATAGTAATCCCTGAGCAATAGTAACAACGATGCTTGCTTTAGCTAAAACACACTGATTCGTTTTGACGGAGCAATGCTTAATTCGTTCTTATTTTTCACTAAATATAAACAAGAAACTCTTTGTTTGGCTCTTGTTTCCTTATAATTATCAGCACGTTCTCTCAGAACTCTCGAATCCAATTTTGCCTGCCCAGATCACACGTTGCACACACACAAAAGCACTTGGCTGAATGCAGATCTGCTTGGCATTGTAAGCACTGACCACCATCTGTTAACCCTTGGGTTGTATTTGCAGCTTGCTGCAATCTATTTGGCTGACATCTTCCTTAGGGACTGGTCCATCTCATTTGTTTGTTAGTTTGGTCATTTGTCTTTCGTTTTCAAGTTGGCACGTCGCCACATATTACGATTGAGATCAGTCGGCACGTGGTTCATTTGAGGTGAGAGACGAGTGTCGAACATTG
>NW_024121133.1:11047076-11466215 GCF_016745375.1 Pimephales promelas
AGAGTGATTTCTCTGATGTGTGCACAGTTCCGGATTAGTGGGTGTGGCTTGCGGAGCTGTGCAATGCAGTGCATTGTGGGAGTTATTGTCTTACATACAAATGCGTCCTTCAGTTATTTTTCTTATTTTTCTTTTCTCAGTCAAGAGGGCACCAAATTCAAAAAATTCTTTTACATTTCAACTATATGCAGTATATGATCCACTTTCAATAAAGATTAATGTTGAAATGGGTGAAATGTTTGATTCACATTAATAACACAGAGCAGCAGGTCCTGGATATTAGGCTGCTGTCACTTTAAAACCAAACGCTCGAATCCATTATACTGATACACATCAGGTTTACGCCCAACTGTTTACGTTCACTTGAGACATAACCAGCTGTGTTTAAGTCAAGTCAAGTCAAGTCACATTTATTTATATAGCGCTTTTCACAATACAGATTGTCACAGTGATAACATGAAAGTAGTACAACACAGGATCAACAACATTGCTAAACGCTAAATAACCCCAACTGAGCAAGCCAAAAGCAAGCCAATAGCAAGGCGACAGTGGCAAGGAACCAAAACTCCATCAGGTTGGATGGAGAAAAAACCTTGGGAGAACCCAGGCTCAGTCGGGGGCCAGTTCTCCTCTGGCTTACAATCATATTGTTTATATAAATATTAAATATAAATATTGTTTATGTATAAAACGGCGCCATAACATATCGCGGGCGTTGAGTCGTCTCTTCACAGGTGTTTACATGAATACTCCACACAATCTGCATTTTAACATAATTATTTGATCATTCAAGAGCAAAAAGACGTGAAAGAGAGCTGAATTTGCGAACGCATGCTGAGAGACTTGGCTTTCTGTTCATGCACTTATGCTGTGTGTCAGTGATCGCGTGCGCTGGATTGACTCGTTTTTCACTTTTTAACATCGAGCATGTCCCAAATTCCCGCAGGTACCCCTTTTTATATTCTCGTTCATGCATTTCATTGCTCTGAAGTGTCAATAGTGGTGTTATACCGCGGTACACAACATTTTATACCAAGGTAACGATGTCGTCATACCGCCCAGACTTATGTGAAAATTTTCTATTTTCACTTTGACCCCCCTCTGCAAAATAGTGGATTACTCAATAAATTTTCATCCATGACATTTAAGATTTTGGCTTTCATCATTCATCGGGGCCAGAAAATTTTCCAAAATTCATTTGATTTGACACGGAATAGCCCAATAGGTTTATGGTAATACCATGGTACTTTCTTTGAGCAAGACTACTTATGTTTTATAGATTGCATGCTTTTGCTTGGGTGTCTGTTATTCTCCCAGTGAATCTCTCAGCAATAAAGCTGCTGTTCATTTAACATGTGCTGTGTGCTGAAGTTTGTTGAACACATCAAAGTGCTCTCTATGCAAAATATGAAGCTGGTTTTGTTTCAAAAACACTATCTTTATGGCTCATTGAAAATGTGTCAATTGCTTGGTGATCTTGTATTGATCCTATTGATAGCGTGCTTTTGGTTCGAGCGCAGTTAGCAGACCTCATCCATATGTTAGTGAGTGATCTACGCTGCTTTCATTTGAGAGAGCACATGCATGCCAGAGATGAGTTCTCAGAGCTGGAGTATTTCCTGTCTGTGAGCCGTTTGACCCTCCCTAACAACACACACACACACACACACACACAGAGAGAGAGAGACAAGGAACAGCAATGTACTGTAATAGAGAGAGAGAGAAATGAAAGTTGATATAGAGGAAGAAAGTATTATCAGAGAGGGAGATAACCATATAAAGATAGACAGATCAAATGTAGGAGTGTATAATAGCATCTTTATTGGGTCCAGCTGGACTGGGGTGTGGTCATCGGCCGAGAGACCCGCAGAGCTCAGAATGGAGCTACAGTCAGAGTTTCTGAGGCCGCTGCCAAACGTCCGCCGTAGACGAGTGTATGTGTGTGTGTGTACTGGCTTGACTGCACAGGAGGGCAAACAATGCAGTGGCATCTATTTACACAGAATAAGCCAACTGACACAATGGCGTCTGCACTAATGCCAGTACGGTCACGTCTGAGCATGTCCCTCATAACGGTCGCTGCTGTGCTGGGAGTATTATGACAGTGGGCTGGCAGGTCAGCTGTCATGCGGCACGTCCTGTTGTGTTATTTGGCTACCTTGGGCCTGCAGTGAGTCCCACCCTGCCTGTTCTGTAGTAAATCACTACTTCTATGTTCATTGGTTCTAAACCTGCTGATCTTGCACTCTTAACTGGCCGTTTTGCACTTTATCTATTCTTGTTTAATTTCTTTTTTTTATGATGTCAGTTGAGGTAGCAAACAGGATGCAAAACTGCCATTCAAATTTTAAATTCAAAGAAATTAATATATTTGTAGTTTTTAACTAGCCTAGAAATCTAAGACAAATACGTTTTAAAGGAGCTAAACGCAAGTCTCTGAGTTTTTGCAGAACTACGCCCCCTCTGGCGACAAGCGAAACTGCAACCAGAGCTGTGCGCGTTCATGGAGGAACACACACACACACATACGCACGTTTGCACGAGCTGTTCATAACTAAGGAGCATCAGCCGCACACTGTGCGGCACACATCTTTTGTTACAGTCATAATGAGGTAATACAGTAATAAATCTGCAAGTCATTTAAAATATATGAAAGGAAAGGCATTCGAGTAAATTACACACTTATGTGTGTGAGAGGGGGAAACGGGGGTAGTAGAAAACTTCGGTTTTTGTTTCCATCTATCTCCCTGTGCTTACTGTATCCACTTATGATTGAATTATTATGGAAACACGTTCAGTTATCACTTTGTATAGGCTATGACTCGTTTGAGCCCTAGAGCCGACCGGAGATCTCTCCGTTTGTTGAAAGCTTCCCGATGTTGACTCTCGTCTTATTCCGACGCATGGCACTGGACAGACAGAAGTTTTATTTTCTGTCTCACGTGGAGTTTGCGTTGGGGTTTGTAATGAGCTACAAGCCGGTCTCTTTCCGCGCCATATACAGATTTAATGAAGTGCACGTCACCGAAAGCAACAGATATGAGCTGGATTTTATTAATCATCGGCTAATTTCAAAATCAGCAAAGACAGCAATAAGAGAGATCGGCAACAGGCATGGTAAGATCATTTCATTTCTTTACTTTTAATCAAGATGGTATGTTAAGCGTCTGCGACTTACTTTCACTAATTCACTTTGATTTGCGATAGATTGCGGCGCTTGATGAAGGGGCTCAGCTCAGCTGCTCAGGTGATGCGCGTCGTCATATATGACTAAAATATCATGACATATAGCTTGGTTTCAACAACCAGATGCATTTACACTTGTCCAGTTTCGTCTGGAATACGGCACAGACCACGTCCTCAAGTGGTTTGAGCGATCGAATTCAAATCCGTCTCGAATGCGTTTCGGAGGGTATTTACACCCTGGTCTTTTCACGATCGAATAGCTATCCGATCACAGAAGACACATGAAGTGACCAGGTGTAGGCTAAACAGCCCCTTTGAATCCATCGTTTACTTTTGTGGAAAGCTGACTAGAGTTGTGTCGCTCGAGTTGTCTTCTCTGATACGGAGAACGGCGGCGAATAGCTACACGAACCTGCCAGACACAGCCAGGCGAGCGTGAACGCGCATGACGTCACGCCCAGTCTCAGATTCGAGCCCGAATCCCTCTTATATATTTCACTGTACAGGGTTATAGAGGCGATCGCAGTGATCAAAGAAGGGCTCATTCAGCCCATCAGGCGATTGTTTAAGCATGTATGGGTTAGAAAACGGCTATTTTTAACATGAAAAGTTGCGCAATGCACCTTTAAGGTTTTGATTATAAAAAAAAAAGAAAAAAACATTGAAGTCTGAAGTCTGACACATGCCCTTACACATGCAGAGAGAATTATGGATAGATTAACTTTTGGAGCTGGCTGGAAAAGCACCTTTTTTCCCAGAATGCATTATCTGTGTTGAATTCATGTAATTCCTATTTAAAGGGATACTCCACCGGGTTTTCATATTAAACTATGTTATTCCCTTAACTAAGACGAGCTGATGCATACCTCTCTCGTCTCAGTGCGTGCACTCTATCGCTCTGTATTGCCGCAAAACTATGTTAGCACTTAGCTTAGTTTCAAATTGATGACTATATTGTATGGCCATAAAATACCAAAATACCATAAAAAGTGCTTTAGAGCACTTCAACTTGGCGCAATAATACCTTCACTCGTGAAAAGTCCTCTTACCGGCTCCCGCTTTGTCGCATGTCACGTTGGCTGCATTGACGGAAATATGAGGGAGGGGGAGAGCGAGGAAGCGGGAGCCGGCAAGAGGACTTTTCACGAGTGAAGGTATTATTGCGCCAAGTTGAAGTGCTCTAAAGCACTTTTTATGGTATTCCGCCATACAATATAGTCATCAATTTTAAACGCTTAGAAAAACACAACGTTTTATTTTGTGTCACCAGCCTAGGTCGAGTTACACTAATCGACTAACTGTGTTTAAATAGGGAAAACGAGGGAGTGTTTGGTCGCTTCTCTTTCTGGCCCATATTTAATGCACTGGGCTAAGCTAAGTGCTAACATAGTTTTGCGGCAATACAGAGCGATAGAGTGCACGCACTGAGACGAGAGAGGTATGCATCAGCTCGTCTTAGTTAAGGGAATAACATAGTTTAATATGAAAACCCGGTGGTGGAGTATCCCTTTAAATTCAATGGTGGTTTATAGTAGTATTTTTCCTTACATTGTTTCATTTCAGAAGACATTAGCTGCATTTACATGGACCCTAATAATCCAAAAGTTAATGGGAGTAGTAGAACAATCGTAATAACAAAGTCACATGTAACCTTACATTTTGATTAAATTGGCCAAAGATTATAAGGGGTGGTTTAAAGCTAATTCTAATCCGATCGAGAGGACATAAAACACCTGGAAAGGCCTGCGCATGTGCAATGACGTAGAAATGACGTTGTTTTATTCTTGGCCTTATGCCTCTTTCTACTTGACAAACTTAGTAGAGAGCATCATGAACTTATTTGTCTGGAGAGGGGAATTCAGGATTGAACCTGCATCACCCACTTGAGCCAAATGTTTCAATTTCTGAAGCACATTTGTGAACCACTGCGTCACAGCCATGTCAAGCTCTAAGATTTAATTTGACCTCACAATAACCACATCTTTCCCAAAAGTGCTTAGTAGATTAATATTGGAATGTATTAATGTTATGAGATCCATAGTTGTCTATTGTCTATTGTTATGAGATCCAGATTTGTATGTTCTCTGAAGAAAAATCTCTCAGCACTCAAAAACCTATGAAGTAAACTTCATGCATACAGCTGAACGAATAGCCTTTCAAAGAATACTCTGTTTGATAGCGTTCGCAAACATAGGTGCTCAACGTATACTAGTTTAATCATTGTTGTTGAGTATCTGCACTGTTTTAAGTTACGTCTTACTCATTTAAATTAGAGTTATGAGTATCTTACACAAGCACTCATCAACGCACACATCTATTTTGGTTGCCATCCTGAGTAGTTTGTTGTTGTTCCATCCTCATCAGTTTCTTGACAATGAGCCTTTGTTACCAACTTGTGGACAAATAAATTAGCATTTCCTAGCGTACAGTACTTGTGTACTATGCTGTGGATGAGATTTATGTAATGCACAGTGTACACGTACCATAGCAAGAACTGAATTATACGTATATCTGGGCTGTAGGGTTATAGGGTTTTCAAATACCCAACCATAAGCAATAGTAATTGTGATACTTGCCTTGGCAATTATTACTAATGCGGTGTATCTTGGTGACTCCCCTGTAAAGGCTGGATGGCTCCCCCTCACATGTATACCACGGTATATTCCTCCCTGAATTCTTTCCTGAATTAGTGGTTTTAAAAGCGGTTATTGGCTGTATGGGGTCATCAGGGAGTAGGTAAAAGTCAAGTGGTTTGGTCTGTGTGTGTGTAAAGGCACCATTTGTATTATCTCATCCAAACAGCATTATTGTTCCTCATTTCCTGTTACTCTGATGTGGTCGGAGCTGTGTGAAGAGTGTGTCCTAAAATCAACCTGGTGGTCTCATGACTTTTGAGCACCCTTAAAAAAATTAACATAACTCTCCAGGTAGAAAAACAATATGTTTAGCTTTTCATTCGTCTGTTTATGGGGTATTACAGAATGGAGGTAATGACATGCATCAGGTGTGATGCAGGTGTGGGAATGTACGTCCTCTGGTTTTCCTGACGGATCACTTTAAGCTCACAGTACACACACACACACACACACATATCCAGTCACTACATTCCACTGTGCATATCTCACCAAGGGCCCCAACTGCTTTTAATCATGTTGGTCACGAGGCGGCCCAGCTGCTTTAGGTTTGGGTGGGACAGCGGAGGAAGGGGGGGTGGGACCCTAAACTCTAATAGCGAACATATTTCTCTAGGCCCGACCCTCTTCTCCTTATGACTTCACCCTCCGCTGAGATCAGGCCTGAGGACTGTCAAGAAAGGGAGAGTTTGTCTTAGACCGGTCTGTTTTCTCAGTTCAGTTTTGAGAACTCTTTAGGTCATTGAGGTGATGATGATGAAATTTCACTGTTATGATAATCGGTGCCTAAATGCTAATCACTGTCATATAGCATGTTCTCCCATTACTGCAAACAACATAACAATATGTCAAATACATACATGTCAAAGTGTAACGTCCCATGGTCTTAATGTCATGTTAGCAACAGAGTGGACAGGTCCCTCTGCAAGAGATCTGCCTCTAGCAAACTACTCCTACACTGTCCTGCATGGCGTGATCAATACATTTTTTTCCAATTTCATTTCAGTACTCGGTAGGTACTGTAATCTTGGGGATATTTATATCATTGGTCTCAGGTATCACTGACACTGTGCACTTCCGAAGCCATAGTTTCACTTTAGTTCTCGATCGAAATGAATTCACAATCTCGAACTTTGAATTAAAAAATGGAATCGTTGATGCTCCTCTTCCATTGTAGTCACAGGTGTGTACGTTTTTTTGGATTTCCAGTGAGTTATGTTGACAACATTTGCACTTCAAAAAAGCCACAGCTTGCAGACATCCCAAGTCTCGCGGAAGTTCCGGGAGTCTCCTGCATATTTGATAGCGGCTCACTGATGCATGCTAATGAGTTAAAGGGAGTGTTTACACCTGGCCACTTCATGCCTTTTCTCAGATCGGATAGCTATCTCATTTATCAAAACGATTCCATTTACACCTGGTCACTTAATAAATGTGTTTTTGCAAAACGAATCCGATCTTCAATTCACGCGCTATATGCAGATTTAGTAAAGTGCACGTCACCGAAATCAACAGATATGAGCCGAATTTTATTGATCAACGGCTAATTTCAAAATCAAGAAAGAGAGAGCGCAACTACAGCCCTGGTAAGATCATTTCGTTTCTTTACTTAATACTTTTAATGAAGATGGTAGTGTTAAGCGTCTGCGACTTACGTTCACTTTGATTTGCGATAGATTGCGGCGAGTTGACTTGATAGACGCTCAGCTGCTCATCTAAGGTGATGTGCGTCATAGTAGCGTCGTCATATCTGACTAAAATAACATGAAATAAAGCCTATAACACGTTCTCACACGTTTATTTTTTTATCAATTTTGGGAGTAGTAAAATTTACATATGTGGTTTCAACAACCAGAAGCATACACTTGTGCAGTTTCGTCTGGAATGCGGCCCAGACAACCTCCCAATGTGGTTTGAGCGATCGGATTCAAATCCGTCTTGAATGCGTTTCGGGGGGCATTTACACCTGGTCTTTTCGCGATTGGATAGCTATCCGATCACAGAAAACGCATGAAATGGCCAGGTGTAAACGGCCCCAAAATCTCCCGGAATCTAGAGTGAGCAAGAGCGAGCGTGCATGCCGAGAGAGAAAAAACTGAGCTCCAAACCGTATTGCCTGGTGGGAGAGAGCGAGAGACCTTGAGTTTGTGCCGCATGAAGCGCATGTAAGACAGAGAGTATCCTGATTGGCTGACTGCTAAAAATTGAGAATCGGATCGAATCGAACAAATCTTAGAATCGAAAATGTTATCGAATCGAGGATTTGGAGAATCGTGACACCCCTAGTTCTCTAGTCTGGACCACATGCTGACCGAAAGCTAACCAGTCAGACCTCGAGATACTCCAAGTCAGAAAAAATATTTTTTTTTAGTCATACTATCATTGGATATGTGATTGCAACAAGCCACCCACAATAAGAAACGAGGCCTCTATTTTTGTTACTGTATGTTACGCACACATTGAAATGTCTTTGGTCTGAAATTTGCTACCCCCACAAAGTGTTTGAAAAATGACTTGCCACTGGAAACCTGCTGAGTCATGTTCGGTCAAGAGTCAAGACTTTTGGTCTGTTTAAAGAGGCCCTTAAAGAGACCAAAGTTCACATTCAAGTTCAAGTCCATAATGCCACTGCATGGAATGGAAGAATTGTACTGTTTCATGGCAATAGGCATGGCTCACTGCCTTTAGCACCAAAGCAAGACATGCCTTCTACTGAACAGGCTCCTCAATCCAACAATCATGTCAGGGAGTGGGTTTGACATGTTGTCCATGATGCTCAGCAGTTTGGACATCATTCTTCTCTCAGAAACAAACTCCGGAGGATCCAATCAAATGACAGAACCTACATTCCTAATGAGTTTATTTAGCCGGTTGGCATCTCCAAGCACACCAGCACACTAAAGTATAGACTGAACAGACTGAAAGAACAAGCAAAGTATTTATACATTGATGGATCTGAGCCTTCTCAAGAAAATAAATCTGCTACTGCCCTTTTGTAGATTGTCATTGTAGGTTTTTCTTTATTATGTAATTTCCTGAATTGCTCATACAGAACTCTGGAGTTGTTTTTCACAATGTAAGCTTGGGCAGTGTTTTGCAGGTTACCTGGTTACTGTAGTTGAACCATTTGAGTCTTTGTGTTTGGCCTCTTCTGAGGGCTTATGTTACACATAGAGCAACATACTCTGTCTATCAGGATTTCATCATGGAACCTTCGGATAAATTCCAGTTCCTTTTAAAAGGCTTAAAGGATTGATTAATTTTTTTAAAGCCTCAAACTTTAAGGCACATGCTTGCTGCCAAGCTCAGGGGGAGGCTGGAGATGAGATTTTAGGGAGCTGTATTTTAGTGTGTCCTGTCTTTATTCAGTTTCTCCACCTTCGCTTGTTGTTCAGACAAAAATGTACAGCATGATCTGTACTCGCTGCCAATGAGGCAAACTCTCTGTTCCTACAGACAGACTTCATACATCAGGACAGTGCATCACCATGGTCCTTGACCTGTGTCCATCTGTTCCTATTAGACAGTTTGTCCACAGTGGCTCGTTTCATCTTTGGCCCTGTCTCAAATGATGTACTTAATGTGGACATGGATTTAAAAAATTTAGAAGGGTGATCATGAGTGCCCCCTGTTCACCCTTGATTAGTCCTTTTGCCAAGCCTTCTCTGGTATGGACTCCCCAGGACAACTATCTGACAGCCTATCTGGCATGTCACCAAAGTGTTGGCTCAGACAATGATCACAGGGCATAGGGCAGCATTTGGGCCGAGAAAATCTTAAACGTTTTACAATGATCTAATCCATAAAACTCTGACCTCTAACATATTTTTAAATACCTTTAAACAGGACAATTATGTATCTAAATGCACCTGCAAATCTAATAGACACTAATACATTATTTTTTTTCTTATTTCATGATAGTTTTACCTTGTTCCACTAGCCCTATTTTTCAAACCTCTTCATAACTATCTTAATATTGATAAAAATAAAGACCAACTGATCTGTGTCCATGATGGAAGCATGGGCTTTGTCCGGTGCCCACACTGATTCACTCTTGCCTGTGTCCAGATTAAAGGCGGATTCTTAATCAGTCACTCAAGCTTAACAAACCCCCCACCTTGGCTGATGGTGGTCTTAGCTGGTGGGGCCATCTGGCCATCAATCTGGGACTGCTCCTGAACCAAGAGTTGTCCTCGCCTTAGTTAGTCTACCCTGAAAGAAGTCGATGATGTCTCTAATAGCTTTAGTCAACTGTCCCCATAATTCAAAACAGCTAAATAAACATATTAAACAGTGTTTTATTAAAAATATGCAAATGGGAAAAGTTGTCAATGCTTTGTCAAATGGCTAAATGTTGGCTCACAAAGTCGTCGAAACCAATAAATTGGTCTTTCATGTGTAGACATTCAAAAATTCTGTTTCTAATACAATACAAACCGCCTCGTTGTTTTCCGGCTAAATGCATGTGCCAAACATCACTGTCTTTTCTCTACTACACAACTGAAGGAGATTGATGATACTCCTGTGGTGCCCAAAGAACTGGATTTAACAAGATCAGCCTGTGTGAGAGGTTGAGATCCTAAAGTAAGCTTTGTTGATTCTGGTCCCTACTGGGGATTGACCGATTGATCGATTCATCAAGTCTTGGTTATCTCCAGACTGCTAAGTGTCAGGCAAAGTGCAGGTTAGATTATATATTTGACTGCCGTAGATGAATGAAATATTGATTAAATGCCAAAGCTAAGAAAATTAAGTTATGTGGAAGCAGTGCTTTTCCACAAGCAGACAGAAAATTAGAGAAATTCCTTGTTTATTTGTACCCAGGTGAGTAATGTTTTCAGCCAGCGTGTGGCCTCCTCTTTTAACATGCGCTGTCATTCTCTCACTCCCCCAGACATTCTCTGCTATTTTAAATGCCTCTTGTTTTATTACACAACACCATTACTGTTTCAAAAGGGAAATAAAGGAACCGAACATATGTTACATTAAATCCAGAAAACACATTTCTAAATCTTTGCTTCAGTCAAGAAGACACATGCTAACATGCAGTCATTTGAATGATGCTTGGTAACTCTGTGCTTAAAACTACATAATGTTATGTGAAATCATTCAATAATCTATAACTATAATCTGTAACGTATGGTGTTGTGTGAGTCTATCCCAGCAGCAGAGCTCATGGTGAAGGGTTTTCTAAAGCTGTTGTGCTGCTGGGATGGAGGTGTGGAGGGTTTAATGGCCTGTTCTAAGCTTCATATGGCTCTGGTCCTGATTGCATAAGCAGAACTTAAAAACAAATCAGGAACAGCACCACAGAGAGACCCTGTGTTTTGACAAACGCTACATATGTCTGCAGACCTTTTTTGAGCAATGTGAAACATATTGAAAAGCCAAAGTGGAAAAGTAAACTATGTCCAGATTCCTTGTTCCTTGGTATTCCCCTTTCGAATATTAACACAGTGCTGTCACAGTGGTGGATTTCACCAAGAACTTACTCCGGAATGTCCATTCCAGCTCCTGAAGTCCTTTATCAGCATCATGCGAAGTTTAGCTCCAAGTTGCCCCAATATACAGTATATCGGCCTGGAAGTTTCTTGTTATCCTGGAAACCTTGATTAGCTGGTTCAGTTGTGTTTTATTGGGGTTGGGGTTAAACTCTGCTGGATGGTGGCCCTTCAGGAGCACTACTGACCACCACTGAACTTACATGCTTTTGTGTGTTCTACCTCCTCGATAGCTCACGCAAGATGCCCAAGCGTCTATTTAATGTGTGTGTTTGCCTTTAAAGATGTGTTCCTGTTTTCAAAATTGCTAGATAGAACGTAGAGTTGGTTGAACTATTTTTAACCATTACAACTTAAAATGTATCCAGCTGTGTCATGTGGCTGATCACATGAGGTTCACTGTCTATACCCCTATTAAACATCTAGGAGCAGATTTACTAAACAGGGCAAATTAGCGTGATAGTGCAATTCCAAAACAGTGCTGATGGGAATGGAAAGTTCTGTGCGTGATCTACAGACGACTCCGCAATTTAAAGAACACAGACACAGTCCGATCATTTCCATAATGACCAACGCAATCTATAGCATATGGTGCTAAATAATGGCACAAACACCAGTACATTGAGTGCAAACCTTAGTAAATCACCTTGCATGATTCATTTAAATGAATCTCTTCTCCCATAAATTTTGCACCTGAAAGGAAAACTCCTACAAATGCATAAGATCAGCCGCAAAATTATCTGTGTCCATGCCTTTTCAGCATAAATTTTTCACTGCGTGTCTTTAGTAAATCCTGAGAGTATTTTTTTTATGCCAAAAGAGGGTTTGCGCTGGCGCAAGCTGTTAGTAAATCTGGAACCTATTCATTGCTTATTTGAATGACTTCTGGGAGTTTTTGTTTTTAATTCACTGTCAGTGTTATTTTTTTCCATCTTCTTTGTCAACCATCAAGGTGTTATCAAGGTTTATCATCATAAGTTTAATTTATTTAACATCCTAGTAATACTCTTAAGTCTTTATCTCTCTGTTTCGTGAAACTACTCCAAATTAAGGTCCATTTTTCCAGCCTTACGTCTTCTCACCTCTTTTTCTTCCCGAGTCTCCTGACCTGACCTTAACCCTATATTCGTGGTAAACTCTAGCCTCTGGCTTTCCACAAGGGATTCAGCTGAGAACAGACATTATGCAAAACGACTGATTACAGCACTACAACACAGCAGACAATAAATCAAAGCAAATCCTGCTTGGGATCTCTACTCAATTCTGGAGGAATGCCTCAGAGGAGACAGTTGGACATACAGCTCGTAAGGCCAGTGTTAGGACAGATGGGCTTGTTCAAAGATAGGATTTCCCCTACAGCCTCCTCCACTGTCCTTAGAGAACCCTGATATATTTTAGATTGGTGATATCACCCTTTTGTGGTCTCTAAGATCACAGGAACTCTCGTATCTTCAGAACCAACAAGGAGGCAAGTGGAGAGCACAGGTGTTGGACATGTGCCTGATGATAAATGTGACAATGTTTGTCATTTTTATTAGTTTAAAGCTGCAGTCCGCAGTTTTTCCTCTTTGTCACCATCTTTGTTCGAAATCTGCAGTTGCAGCCATTCACGGAATTATCAACTTTACGTGAGTTGTACCTCGGCATGGCACATCAAATGTTTTGAGGAGAATGTGTGGCTGTCAGTTGTTGCACTGATCCACACCATTGGCATTCAGAATCGCAGATTATTCTTTTTGGAAGTATGACCAACATAAGAATTTTTCACCCTAAAATGTAATCTGAACAAGTAAGAAACATCCTCTTTTGTTCTGACCAAATAACCGAAAAAATTGCGCTGCTTAAATCTAACGATCGTTTATCATATCACGTCAAAACCGTGCAAATTATACTTTGTTCTCAAATTGTTAATGTTAACAACATCAGCATTGCGTGACTACATTTAAAGCCCTTCGGATATTTATCCTTGTTTTCGCATGGATCCGGTTGCAGTCTCTTTTTTCCAAACTCTCAGTCCAAAGTCTTTTCCATTTTAGGTGAATCTCTAGTCATTTGAAACTTTCTGGATCCACCAATCAAATTAATAAGTTTAATTATATCAAGTGCTGTGAGAAAAGGCTGGAAACATCTCCAACATCCTCACACACAATATAGCCTTCTAGCTGAGACTCCTTCTGTGTACAGATGTGACGTAATGATGCAAACACATGCTCGAATCTCCTGCGGAAATCTCACCAGTACCACTGGAATTAAAAACATTATTACAAGCTAGTAAATAATTAAAATTTCTGTTTCTCACAGATATCACATGGCTTTTCCCCCAGGATACCATATAATTTAAGTAGGGATGTAACGATTCACTCGCAACCGGTTGAACATCGATAAAAATCTGTGACCATTCAAGTCGGTTGAAATGTTGAACGAATCGCGATACACGTTTTAAACAGCAGGGGTGTTTACTGAATAGCCTACTGTGAAGCTGTGAACCTCGCTTTACAGGCACAATAGCAGCGAGCACATACTGGCGCGAACCTAGCGAGTGTTTTCACTTCATTCCTAAGGAACTTGAGCTTGTGTGAGCACTCATAGTAATGAACTGAAAACGCTTGGTTTGCTCCGCTCGCGACATAGACTTTGTGCACACGCTGGCACACATGGCGATGGCAAGTGTATATGTCGACTCATTCAAATCGGAGCTGTGGCGGCATTTTGACTCTTCGTAGACTGATAATAATCACATCACCTCCGTTTTCATGTAAAAGTCATTAATACGACAAGTGTGAGAGCTACGGAGATCACAAGGTGCGTCAGTGTTTCCATGGCAACAATGTGTTGTATTTATTTTATCTCTTTCTCTAAATGTGTACATGGATTTATTTATTTTTTAAATAATTTGTTCATGGTTATGGCATATTTTGCTTAATGTGTTCTGTTTTTTTAACTCTTTCTAGTTTAATGATACAAATTATGACAAAATTAAAATCTTTCCTTTATTACAATGTAAAACGCCTGTCAATGTGATAGGCCTACTAATTTTACAGTCTTTTACTTAGTGTGCGAAGGTACCAGTGTCCAGCCTCTTGACCAGACAGGAAGGAGGTGAGGAGGTTCATAGAGAAACAACCTTGAAGAGAATATTTTTTTCAATGTAGTTTTATTATTTGACAAATATATTTTAAAAATAAACTTGAGAAATAATGAAATAGACACTTTTTCATTTATAATTTGTCTTAAATCTTAAAAATGTTAAAAAAATCGTGAGAAAATCGTATCGTGAAACCGGAATCGTATCGTATCGTGAGTTGAGTGAATCGGCGGAGACACAGTGTTCTTCCATGTGCCGGGGCCCTGAGCATATTAATGAGGACAACACCAGTTTTTCTGCGCATGCGATTCACTTGCAGATGCTGTGGATAGTTGAAAATCACTCAATTTATGTGATCATGTCCCTCCCCCCATCTCTGTTGATTTTCTTTTTCTTTCTTGTTTAAAAATCCCCCTCTAATTTATGGCTCTGTGTTCAGCTTTAAGGGTGTGGGCCGCTGCTGTCATACTAACGGCTCCAGAAATCTTTAGAAGATCCTGTTTCCAACAGTCAGGACTATCGTCCTGTAAACTCCACCAAAGCCCCACAGCAACTGCTCGTAAAAACAACTGAACTGGCCAAAGTCTTGTTTTCTCCAGTATAACCCCAGCCACTCTGCTCTTTCGATATGAAGTCATCATGCTGGAAACTCTTTCCATCCAAATGTTGATGTCAACCGAGAGACCAACCAATGGCGAGAAAGACCCGAGCTCACGCTCATACTGGATGCTCTCGGGAGTCATATCGATCTGAATCTTTCATGTGTAGGCGGGGTATTTTTAGATTTAAGCATGTCTTTTAAGGGACTAATGAATTTGGGATCCAGGTTGTGAATATTTCACCACTCATAGCAATAGACATCGGAGACGCAGTTGATAACAAGAGTGACAGGACTCAGCTACGGTTGTGTGTGCATGATATTATCTGAGAACGCTCCATTCATATGTTATGTTTCAATTCTACTAATAAAGTTCAGAAAGTCCAATGGCAAGTCAATTTCTAATGGCAGTTTCAGGCAAGTTTATGGTGGATTTCTGTTTCCTAAAAAGCTGTGGAGGGTCTGTGCAATGTTGTTCAATAGCTCTCTAGTTAGTGTCCCTTGAGTAAGATGGTTACATCACTGTCTTACAACTGACCTTGGAAATGCATTTGGAAAATCAAGTGTCATTTAACTGAATTTAACTTTTAAAAGCAATTGCTGTGACTGTCTCTCAATGTTTACATCTGTAAGGCTATGCGTAGTGCGGCCATTTAAATTAAAGAATTTTCATTTTTAAGTGATCCATTTCTTTCTGTATCCTCATGTTGTTCCAAACCCATATTTTTTTTCATCCAAACACTAGTAAGAAATAGTTTTTTTTTTTTGTTTTTTTTGCTGAATTCTTTAAATTCTGTTTCATAAATGCCTTAAACATTTTTAGTCTTATTTTAGTATTATACTATTATAGTATTTATCAATATTTTGAACTTTTTTATTCTTATTCGTTTTCATTTTAATCATTGTTTAAAGGGTTAGTTCACCCAAAAATGAAAATTAAGTCATTAATTACTCACCCCCATGCTGTACCAACCCCGTAAGACCTTCGTTCATCTTTGGAACACAAATAAAGATATTTTTGATTGAATCTGAGAGCTGGATCAGTCCTACATAGACTGCCTAAGGGACTGGCTCTTGACGGCCCAAAAAGTCATTAAAGAAAAGGTTTAAATATTCGATGGGCCTACAGCGGCTATAATATATAATATAGCGGTTATAAGTTTATCAAGCGACGAGACTACTTTTTGTGCGAAAAAAATATAAATAACGATTTTATTCCACTATTCCATTACTTCCTTATGGGCGCATGCGCGAGAACTGAGATGAGGACGTTCTCATTCGTCTACTTCTTGTTACCGGCTGCTCACCGCTTAGGAGTTTTACCGCCCCCCTACCGTATAAGATGATGTGCTGATATAGCTGGAAGCGCAAAACTTTCTGTTTACAAGCAGAGGAAGATGCGCGCTGTACATACGCTTTTCAATTTGCGTATTTTCCGCACTATAAGGTGCACTTAAAAGCCTTTAATCTTCTCAAAAAACGACAGTGTTCCTTATAATCAGGAGCGCCTTTATATATGGATCATCATTTTATACGGTAGGTGGCGGTAAAACTCCTAAGCGGTGAGCAGCTGGTAACAAGAAGAAGACGAATGAGAACGTCCTCGTCTCAGTTCTCGCGCATGCGCCCATAAGGAAGTAATGGAATAGTCGAATTAAGTCGTTATTTATGTTTTTTTCGCACAAAAAGTATTCTCGTCGCTTGATAAACTTATAATTGAGCCGCTGTAGGCACATGGAATATTTAAACCTTTTCTTTAATGACTTTATGGGCCGTCAAGAGCCAGTCCCTTAGGCAGTCTATGTAGGACTGATCCAGCTCTCAGATTCAATCAAAAATATCTTTATTTGTGTTCCGAAGATGAACGAAGGTCTTACGGGGTTGGAACAGCATGGGGGTGAGTAATTAATGACTTAATTTTCATTTTTGGGTGAACTAACACTTTAAGTAATTTTGTTTTGTGCTTCTGTCATTTTTTTATGATTTTATTTTATTTTTTATTATTTAAGCTTTATATCAATTAATGAAAATGATTTTTAATAGTTTTACATTTAGATGTCAATAATAGCACTGTTCTCAAAATATATATTTTTTATTTTCCACAGAAGAAAGCAAGTCATACAGGTTTGAAACGGCATGAGAGGGGGTAAATTACGACAGCTTTCAGTTTGGGGTGAACTATCCCTTTAAATTTTTGACTTTTTCCTCACTCAAAGACTTTTAAGAGAAAATTTGGAATACAGCGCAATTCACATAGACCACTACTGGTGCCTTTTGGTAACTTTTGGAGGTTGACAAGCCCATTCCCTGTTCAGTTTCATTGTATTGAAGAGAGCAGCTTGAACATTCAGCAAAATATCTATTTCTATTGAATTGAAGAAAGAGATTCATACAAGTTTGGCAGAACTTTAGGGTGAGTACATTTAAATGTAACAATTAAGTGATGTCAGACTATTTATTTTTGAGTAAATGCTCAGAGATATGTGCTCTGGCCCTGCTGCTGTACGGCCCTGTTTGTGTGAGGGTTTTTTTCCAGTGCTGCTGTACATTAATCTGAGACCTCTTTCAGCCCACTGGAACGCTTGAATCATTAGACACACCACACACACCTTCACATGTTCCTTATATTTCCAAGTGTTTATGTCTCTGCCTGTTTGTGCATGAATCAGGGGGGTTTATGAATGATAAGTCTGTTTCTGAATGCTGTGTCTCTGGAGTAGGAATTCAAAACGAAATGACTGCATTATTTCAATTCTATATCACCCATAAATGCATATAGTTGTGCTCATGAACAATACTATGGTAGAAGATTTCTGAAAATGATTAAAAAATATATAATTTTATTCCCATTGAAAAAATAAAGCCGTACAGGGTTAAAACGGCATGCACGTCAAAATAAGTGTACTTTAAAGATTATTTAAAACAATGATTTGAAATGTATTTTAAGGTAAAAATTTTACTTAAAAGCTTTACTTAGATGTAATGAAAAATATTTAATTCTAAATAAAATTGTTAATTATAAACCATTGCATAAAATCGAATTTATTGTAAAATATGGTTCAGAAGGAATGTTATGTATAGACCATTTCACAAGATGTAAACAACACTGGTCCAGAAGCACTTCCTGTTTCAGTTTGTAACCGTTTTCTTCATTTCACATGTATAGAAAACATCTTAAAGATGTTGGTTTAACTTTTTGATTCAGTTTTAAATGTTCTGTTGGTTGTATTTTATCCCAACTTTTATGTAGTGTTAAAAAACTGAAACAGGAAGTGCTTCTGGACCAGTGTTGTTTACATCTTGTGAAATGGTCTATATATGCACCATATATGTTTTTAATTTTCTATTTTTTTTTTTTTGGTATTCCATTCACTGCCCTTTAATTTTTCATTGGTTTTGTTTGTCTGATTGGGTTCAATCCCTCAGGCAGAATCTGTCTGAATGCAAATATTCAGATTATCGCCACACTCTTTCTTTGTCACAAACATATTTTGCCTTCTTTTCTGCATGGGAGCAGCTGCTGTTAAACGCATGAAAGGGTGTGTGATTGACAGCAGCATTTGTCTGTAAGTGTCTGGGGACCCGTGGGGACAATGGCAGGGCCCTTCACTGAGCAACAGCTACCACACCTCAGACCCTGCACCCGCACCATCGGGCCTTGGCCCCTTTGTTGATGTTTAATAGGGATCTAGGAATCTTCTCTATATCTCTTGGTCCAGGTGTAAAATAATAGTCCTTATATGATGTAATGCTACTTAACTATTATTCTTAAAGTGGATTATAAACTTGAAATAAATCGGAATATGGAATTTGGTATTTCGAATGGTATTTCGAAGCGCCCATGATAACTATACCTTGCATTTTCATTATCCTGACGTATCGTATTGCATATATTGGATAATGTCTACTTGTCCCACAGTTTGTAATTAAATCAAAGTGTACTTAAGTGTGTTAAGAAACAGTCATGAAAGTGTACTCTCTTTAGTAGCCTTTTATTGTGAGTGATTTCACACTATTCTCATGCAAACACATGTATAGAGTTAATGAGTTATGAAACTGCAGTGTGTAGCTTAGCTTTTTTTTGTGGTGTCTAGTGATGTTAAACACACACACAAGCGCACATCCACATGCTGTGTTTTCATGTTTTATGGGGACTTTCCATAGACATAATGTTTTTATACAAACTGTATTATATCACTAAACCTACCCATCACAGAAAACTTGCATTTTTCATTTTCATTTTACTTAATATGCCTTTATAAACTATTTTCCTCATGCGGACCAAAAAAATGTCCCCACAAGGACAGGGATTTCGGATATTGCCATCTTTGTGGGCACATTTTGTCCCCATAATGTAGGGTTTACCTAGTAGAGTGTAGCCAGACCTTCAGACTGGCTGGTTTTTGTTTCCCGTCAGGTTTAGGGGCGTGGCAATATAATGTTGGTGTCCTTACAATAACAGACTGGCGTGTAGGGCTGTAGTCAACCAAATTTAGTCGACCAAAGTCTTGTCCTGCGCAACGATTAGTCGACTAAAAAAAACGTTACGTTTTGATTGAACATTTGTTAAACAATTGTCATAGACCATTTATAAAACAACAACGAAAAAACATCACAAATAAATAAAACTATTATAATAATAATAATACAATTCTTTGAAAATTAAGTGATTTTTTTTAACTGCAAAAAGTGAGGAGCACTGTCCTAGGTCTATGCAGTCGCGCACCTGATCACACCACACGCTACAAAAAAATAACTGCCAAGTCTGCTATTAATTATTATTATAAACTGCTCTCGTTTATACAGGCTTTATATTCTTCTTTACTTACAAAGCTATGGGTTAACTTTTGTCCAGCCGATCAAGGCGTTTTAAACAAACACACACACACACACAAAAAAAAAACAAATAGCCTAAAAACAATCCGAATTATAATTGGCTGTATTTTACAAGGCGTATAGGTTTATTTCTGTTTTGTTGCATTATTTAGGCTATTTTCAAATGCGTCAAGTGTACAAATAAAAATGAAAACATATTAAGAAAACACAATCTATTGAGTCAGCATGATATAGCTATTAAAAGGGCTGCTCACGTCTTTTGCACGCTCAAGTTCGATTTCAAATATAGGCGTGCAGTGTGCGGGCTCATAATGGAGCAACGCGATCGCCTCCCTCCACAATCTTGTCGTCTTTGTTTTAAAATGCAGCCGGACAAAAGATTTCGATTTCTTGGACATTTTGCCAACTAAAGCCAAAACAAGCAGCGTTCTAACTGACTGAATACCGCATCCCTTACTGAGCGTAAAGCAGCAGCGTAGCCAGCCACAGGTGCGGTTCCCGAGTGTTTTTGTGTGGTGTGCTAAACTGTGGCGCAGTTACAAAAATAGCCTAAATTAAAGCATTTAAAGTTGGGGATAAAACAAAGCCTAATTATATTTAGAATACAGTAATAAATAACTGCTTATAAAGGAATAATTATCAAGGAGTAAATCATTAAAATCTTTCTATTGGTAAAAAAAAAAAAAACATAAATAAATTGACCCTTCGCTAAGCCCCGCCCTCCCTAGTTACTGTTGCTACGCCTGTCAAGCTTTCGCGGCTGGCCCATCGATTATAGTGTGGATGCACCGGTGTCAGACATTCCCAATGAGATAATTAGTAATTTTCGGTGAACAAGTGAAATATCTGAGAGAGCAAGACAAAAGGGACTACAGTATGCATTCAAGGGATATATTCATGACATTATATGCAACCGATTAGAGAATAATTTCTTAAAAATTGAAGTTAAAGCCTAACGTTATAGTCCCAGCGCTAGCAGCAGCGCCTCATACGCTGACCGTTCAAATGGGAAACACACACAATGAGGAACAGCTATTCATACACAGCAGGGTATGTGAAAATAATATTAATAATTATAAATCAAACAGCTTATCAATAAATCTTGTGGAATAACACTAATACCGGGAGAGCCGCGATCGGATTGGGTAAAGTTACTTAGTAAGGGGTAACGTTAGTAAGACGTCGATTAATAAAATGCTGAAATATATTTTAAAGTATGTCAGTGAGCCTTTGTCTAGTCTCTTTAATCGTCTTATTTTACATTATCATTATGACCAAAGAACCGTCAATATTTCCAAGAAATAGACCTTTCTCAAAACTTCCGTATTTGGGACCGGAAATACGCAATTGTCGTGGTAATCTTCTTTCGCTCCATTCATAACAGATAGCGCCGCAGGCAACTAGTGAGAGTTGTTGCGTACAGATCTTTTTTGTTATTCCCAAAAGCAGCCATACCTGTCGTTTTCATTCCTTCCCTCGTCAGTTCCCTGTCGATGAAGTTCGACGGAAATGGATTCAGGCAATCTGGCGGGATGTTATTGATCCTGTGATCTTCTGTACTTCTCTCATGTCACCATTCACTAAGCCGTCATTGTTTATGTTTATTTTTTATGTTTTATGATTTGTGTATTTTGAAGTAACGTTAGTTCATGCTCAACTTTATTAAGATAATTGTATCCAGCAGAATAAGCACATAAAAATATACACCACAATATAAAACAAGATAAATAAGAACACACAACAGTGGGCTACATATAAATTTAAAATATTAATATATACCGTTCTGAGTATTTAACAATCTGAGTGTACAAGGGATAAATTAATATTTGTATAAATTGTTCTTCATCTTTGATCGTTCTATAGCAAGAGCAGTGCAAAAAATTCATTACCCCTAGAGAATAACTGTTGAATAAAACTGACAGACTTCTTTCTGGTATTCACATCAAAATGCAGTTTATTGTAAATAATACTCCCTAAATATTAATAACTTTCCACACATTCCACCTTCTTACCTTTAATGAACGTATATTGGGAAGAATGAGCTTCAGTTCTGAAATCAATAGTCATATCTTTGGTCTTAGATACATCAGCTGCAGACAAGCATCACCACAGCATTTTACAAAGTCATCAACAACTGGACCATGACAAGTTTACATTTTTTCGAAGTTTTGAAGACTCTCTGATCAATTTTCTCCTCCCAGGGTAGGTTTTTCTGATGTGTTAACAGTTGACGGGAACTCCACAACGATTACGTATTTCCGGTTTTTGTGAAAAAGGTCTATAAGTGTTTTTGTTAAGCATGTGCACATTTACCAGTAGTTGTGAATAGGTCTCGCACATAGATGCTAGATCACGCCAATCATTTCTCCCCTTGGCTTTTTAGATTTTCTGGAAGGAAAACAATTCCTCTCCCCCGTCCAAACTTTTAGTATATCGGTATCAGATTTGCACAATCCATACGCACACTGCTTCAGCATGTTTCCCTCGTTCAAAAGCTTGCCAGACCTCCCGCGCATAGTTACGGTTGCTAAGACATGATTGGCCATTGGCGGTTTTCGGGCGTGGCTTAGCGAAGGGTCAATTGCAACTGGTCGACCAATAAGAATGTCAGTCGACCAAGACTGCATCGACTGATGAGTCGACTAAACGACTAAAGTTGACCGCTCTACTGGCGTGCATCTAATAAATTATTCATTCAAGAACGTTGTGCAAGTTTAATGCAACAATGGAGCCGCGAACTTCATACTTTTGAAAATCAAGCGTTTAGTTGATGCTCATCCTGAACACAATGGCTTTCTTCTTCCACAAGGGGTTTTAGTGTCACGCATTTGTTTCTAGGCAGACCAATAAAGAACAAGACACACACGTCACCCGGACATCCTGTAGAATTCATCCAATCAGATGAAACTGCTGAAGTGTTTCCAGAAAAGTGTGTCATATGTATAAGATGTTCAGCCAACGGTCCATGGGTGTGACAACTGAGGCTGAGACTAGGGTTTACCAGGCCACACACACACACACCAAAACTTCTCTAAAATGCGGTTGAAATGTGACTCACATTTGATGTTAAAAAAACGCATCATAGTTTTGTTTTATTACGTGGTTTCCAGTGCAAGGAAAAGTTTTTTTTTTTTTTTTTCCAAAACAATCTATAGGTGTGACTCATTGACTCCTCAACAGATTATGTTGATGTTTGGTCAGTAGACCATAATGTTTCTTTTCCCCGTGTGGATGGGGAAAACCAGTGTGACTAAACCTTCTCAGTTCAGTCAAGCTCAGTGTTAGGCTAACATAACACTTACTGCCTGTTATTTGCCATATTTCAGCCACACAAACAGTTTAGAATGGCTTTTCTCATGAGCAGAAATGTCACAATATACTTCTACCCTTGGGAATGACTTTCCCACAACTGCCTACCTCGGAAATAAGTAATACGAGTCACTATTACACATAATGGCTCGTCTGTTTGTGCTATCTCACTTCCTTTGTAGCATACTGGAGTGTGCCAGTGACACCAGTTCAGGAGGCAAGGATTTTTGGGTGAAGCTGGTATAATACTGAACTCCATATGGTAAGGGGGTTATATGAAGGGTCTCGTGTGATTTTTTTTCTTCCCGTAGCCTCCATTAAGGAAGCTTTTGTTACTGTAAGACATACCTCAGTGAGTCCAGATGCAGTCTGCCCGGATTAAATTTGCCCTCTCTATGAGTCTTGGGCCTCTTGAATAGAGCTTAATCTTTCCTCTGCCTCGCTCTGGTATGAATGCCTAGGGTTCCTCAGGCTCCTTTGTGGTCTTCTTGTGGCTCTAATCTCTCGCTGCCGATCCACTCCATCCCTTTTGTCTTGTTCCTTCTGTCACACAAATCCACCTTAATAATCGGCCAATAAATCTTAGGCAACAGGATTTGAATAAGTAAACCTCAAGCGTTTGTAAAGATTTACTTGTATGACTAAAGCTTCATATTTTAAATTAAAACATTCAATTAAATATCAGAGTAATATTTAATTTTGCAAGAAATATGAATATGCTTTACAAGTTAGTATATGTGCCTTGCGCTCAAGCAGACGCAAAACACTGGAAAATTTTGCCAAATGGTTACGAATGTGTCGGGGAAAAAATAGCAAAGAGACATTTTAATGGTTTAATAAACTAGTGTTTTCTGAGTTAGTGTTGGCTGAAAAGTTAATGTTGCTGACTCGTCATCTCTGCAGTATAATGAAAAAAATGCACCTTTCTTTGGATTATAAAAAATTAGAGCGTATTTGAATTGGTTCTTTTAAAAAAAGACATTTTAAGCGTTCTAAATGCCTATTTCTCATGTCTGTGAGGCGAGTAGCCTTTACGAGTTTCAGTTCATTTATTACGCACTCCAGTTTTTCTTGCAGTCGACAGAGCAACTTTCTTAAGTCTCTTAAATAAATATGAATATGGAATTCCTTATAAATATGGAAGCTTGTTTCCGCCACTGAATAAAAAAATATAATAAATAATTGTGACTTTTTATCTTACAATTCTGACTTTTTTTCTCACAATTCTGACTTTTTTTTCTCACAATTGCGAGTTTATATCTCACAATTCTGACTTTATTTCTCAGAATTGCGTCATATAAAGTCGCAATTGCGAGTTATAAAGTCAGAATTGTGTGTTATAAAGTCAGAATTGCGAGATATAAAGTCAGAATTGCGTGATGTAAAGTCGCAATTCTGAGAAAAAAAGACAGAAGTGTGACTTTTTTTTCACAATTGCGAGTTTACATCTCGCAATTCTGACTTTATAACACATGATTGCGAGTTTATATGTCGAAATTCTGACATCTTTTCTCAGAATTGTGAGATATAAACTCGCAATTGCGACTTATTAGGCCAATTCTAAGGGGAAAAATAGACTAACTTTTTTCCCCCGAATAGTTTAAATCTCACAATTCTGACTTTATATCATGCATTTCTGACTTTATAACACGCAATTGCGACTTTATATCTAGCAATTCTGACTTTATAACTCGCAATTCTGACTTCATATCTCGCAATTCTGACTTTATATCTTGCAATTCTGACTTTATAACTCGCAATTCTGACTTCATATCTCGCAATTCTGACTTTATATCACGCAATTCTGACTTTATATCTCGCAATTGCGACTTAATATCACGCAATTCTGACTTTATATCTCACAATTCTGACTTTCCATCTCGCAATTCTGAGAAATAATGTCAGAATTGCGAGAAGTAAACTCACAATTGTGAGTAAAAAAGTCGTAATTACCTTTTATATTTTTCATTCAATGGTGGAAACAAGCTTCCATATTAAAGGATTAGTTCACTTTAAAAAAAAAAAAAACTTTTGCTGATAACTTACTCACCCCCGTGTCATCAAAGATGTCCATGTCTTTCTTTCTTTAGTCAAAAAGAAATTAAGGTTTTTGATGAAAACATTCCAGGATTTTGTCCATATAATGCACTTTACTGGGAACCAAACGGTTCAAGGTCCAAAACAGTTTTAGTGCAAACTGCAAACTGCTCAAAGGGCTTTAAACGATTCCAGACAATGAATACGTGTCTTATCAAGCGAAATCGCTTATTTAAAAAAAATAAATAAAAAAGTTTAAGTTTTATAAGCTCAAATGCTCGCCTTGCTCTGTTCTGTGATGCACGTTCGTGACTCTCCTGTTCGAACTCTTTCATCAAAATGAACGAATCTTTTTTCGTGCCATTTGGTTCATTCAATGAACGAAATGAAAGAATTCGGGAAAAGATTCATTCATTTTGATGAATGAGTTCGAACAGGAGAGTCACAAACTATCTTGTTGCAAATATTGCATCGGAAAATTATAATTTAATTAATAATAACAACGAGACTACTATTACTACTAATAATAATATTACAACTACTACTACTACTACTACTACTACTAATAATAATCATTGCTATTATTATTAAATAGAAAGTTACCTAAATACTAAATCAAATGAAAATAAGAAATATTACTGTTATATTTCACTCTAAAATTGAGTATTTGATATAAAAATATTATAATAGTAAAAATAATTTCAATTAAAAAAAAATATTTTACATCAAACTTTTTATTGTGACGAAAAATTGCAGGGAGCACTTTCTTTTCATAAGCGCTTATTACAAGTATGGGATTGTTTGCAGATGTTGCATTCCCAAATTATGCACAGTAAAGTGACCAAAACTCCACTCTGACACTGCAAACACTGGCAGATATTGAGCTGTTTATTTGTAAGAACACATTGCCCCGCTTCACTCTGAAACATGCGCAGGACATATATTTATTTAATTACTTCGCAGCCTTTGATTATGCATCCCTACTTACTGTGACTATTTTTTCACTTGTTGTCAATTGAGGTAAAGTAAACGCCCGTGTTTATGTTTGGCTCTTGGTCCAGAACTCACAGAACGTCCAAATCCACAAACTGGCTCACTTTTCCCCCTTAGGACGCCCTCTTTAGCACTTAATTTGGTTTTTAGTTTGCCTAGCAATAAAGGGGTAAAACCCAAACAATGCTCCTGCCCGGCCATGGTTACAGCATGTTCTGCTTGGCCTGGAGTCTGCTAATGCATTTACCCACAATTCCCTGGCAAAGCTGTCCTCAGCTGTGACTTGAGGGTGTTAAGAGACCACAGTCAGACATAAAAATGTGAAACCAAAAGAAACCCTGTTTTCTAAAAACGGTACTGTGGTACATTAATGATGGTACTTTTTTTAGTTTGTGCCTATACGTTCAGCTGATCAGAAAAGCCATTCCCACGGCTGCCAAAAGTTCATGGATATGGCTCTAGTTCATTTTGTAATGTTACATTACTGTCTTTTATATGTTTTCAGGACATAGTCGAGAAAGTCTGCTACTGGTTTATAAAGGTAGCGGGCAGACAATAGCTCAGAGGGATGTTTAAGCTGCTGTTAATTTTACAGGCTGTGATTTTGTGGTTAGAACGCTCACCTGCTAGTGGAAGAGTTTTAATGAAACACTGCTGTCTGAGGATGATCTAGTTCAGAGCTGTCAGCTGCTCTGCCGTAACCTCTACTTTCAAATAGGCTCGGGTTTGTGCTACTAGCATCTATTACAGAAGACATCAAGTTGGTAACACTTAATTTCGATAGTCCACTTTAGATATTCTCCTAACTAAAGTTTGGCTAACTTTGCAACTACATGCCAAATAGCTATCATTAGAGTATTAGTAGAATATCTGTTAACTTTTTGTTCTGTTGATCCCTCAACAGACATTTCTACTAACTATAATGGCTCGTTTCCATTGAGTGGTACGGTATGGTACAGTACCTCCGTTGGGGTACCTAGCATAGTGGTACGGTACGTAAAGGGTGGAGCAGAAGCAGAACGTTGATTGGTTGACGGAGAATCGTGACTTGCGGGTGTTACAAGGGGAATGAGAACATAAGAAGCGCAATTGTTTTTAATACAGTTGAAATGTAATACTACTAAAAGCGTATTTTTTTTCAATTATATACAGTTGAAATGTAATACTAGTCTTATTGTGTCACGAAATGTAGTTTTAAGAGTTTTTCAAGCTAGAATGTAGTTGTTTAAAGCTCAAATCCATACCAGGCGATCAATTTCTATCGAAATAAAGTGTAAACCACTAGTTTTAGTGTAACAGAGAACATTTTTTTCTGGAACATAGTGCCCAAGTTGTATGGGAAACGTTTATGGTGATTTTTGGTGTTGGTCACTGTGTGCTTTGATTGTATGTAAAAGAGCAGCTTGAACCTTCTGCTAAAATCTTCTTCTCCATATGGAAGAAAAAAGGCAAAGGGCTTTGGAACGACATGTCAGTCAATACGCTGAAAGGTCAACAGGTCTATTGAAGTGACACACCTGTGATGCCACAAGGCTTTAACCCTCTGGGTTTCAAAAGATTCTCAGTGCATTGTGGTGTGTTTGAAGTGCATGCTTGTGAACCTTTGAAATAGTGAGCAAACATGCTTTTATCCTTTTAATTGTTGAAATACACTAGATATCATTCACCTCCTGGCCAGGTTTGGTTAGCTTTGGTGGCCTTCTGATTAGGCCTACCATATTGTATGTGGTATTCATTTGTGTTTTGAATATGAACAAAAGGGTTGGCATGAGGGTGTGTAAAATGATGACATAATTTCCATTTTTGGGTGAACTATCCCTTTAATTTTGGGCTGTCCCAGATGAAAGATGACCAATCATGGTGATTTCTGTTGTGGTGGCTCCTAAACGGTGGTCCAGTGAGAGAGGTTCAAAAACAGCCATTGTCCCGGTCTTGCAATCTTAGATAGCTTGCGATCATGTCTTCTCACTGTGTGTTTGCTGCTTTGTGCTGACTAGCAATTAAAAATGCAACATGAAATGGTGTATTGATCGACGTGACATGGCGCTAAAACTTAAACTATATTTAGCTTCATTTGCAGAAATGGCAGGTCAAGTTCTATTCACGATACAGCACTTGCCTCGAGTACCTTATTGCTTTTATGAAACGGTTACCACACACAATAAAAATATTCAAGGTGCCCTAGAATTTTTATTTATTTTATTTTTTAAATTATTTTATAATGTTTCCTGGGTTGCCCTTATAATGTTAGTATGTTTTTTTAGATCAAAAATAGTCTTAATTTAGAAATAAAAGGCATTTTTCCTAGCCTGATTTTAGCCTCTGCTTTGAACGCTCCGTTTGAAGGGGTGTGTCTGCTATGGGATTCAGTGTAATCGCCCTCTGATGTGATTGGGTGACATGCTTGCATATGAAATAGCTGTATTACACGTGGAACTCTCTCGAATAATTTTACTACAGCTACACGTTTTTACTATCACAGCTATCGAGATTAACGAATCGTAAGAAATTTTCGAAGTATTTAGATCTATTCCCATCAAATAAAATATTGCTGTGATGAGCATTGAGCAAGCAGAGGACAGTATTTTGATGGCGAGGATGAAGATCTTATCATTGCAACGCAGTTTCTGCTTTCACCAATGCAGAAATGATCATGTACAGTAAGAGCTTCGTTGTGCAGTGTAACGTGCGTCATTGAATCATAACGAGTTTGGCAAGTGTCCAGATAAGCTCGCGCTGTGTGGAAAGATTGTTCTTTGATCGCTTTCTGTATATAATTTATTCACAATTTAATTTTTTTTTTTTTTCATCCTACTAAAAGAAACGATGTGAAGATGATTTTTTTAGTCACTGGCTTGACTTACTGAAACAGTATTGAACGATTTTGAGAGAAAGATTACCTGTCTGAACTTGAACAACAGTATCAGAAAGTGTTGTTAGCTCGATCTGAGGCTAGCTCTTGGCTCAAGTTGAGGAAACAGTCGTCGGTGAAATGTTTGGAAATTTCCAGAGAAAATAAAATTAACCCATTGTTTATTCAGAGGCTCGGAAGAAGGAACTAAAAAATACTTATGTGTTCATGTGTACATCCAAACACTGAGCAACTGTTCCTGCGCCTGCGCACTTCCGCCTGTCATTGAACATAGGCTGGCATATGCAAATGTTTGGAGTCCTACATATTAATGATACCGATTGTTGCGTCACAGTCGGTGTTATGTGGAGATTCGCCTATTTTTTTTTTTAAGTAAGAAGGAGAAAACAATGGTGTTTGAGACTCTGTATGTCATGTCCATGTACTGAACTCTTGTTATTTAACTATGCCAAAATAAATTCAATTTCACATTCTAGGGCACCTTTAAAGTAAAAAAAAAAAAAAAAAAAAATTAGTGCAACTTAAATAAAGTAAAACCACTAAAAGCCTTCCTTCCGCTAGAAAAAAAAATAGTCCCTGACTGTGACCAGCAACAAAGTTTCAATGTGTAATATGCATGAAAGCTCAAATAAAAACACCATTGGAACTGCAGTGTTGCGCAGTGACAAATAGAACTGTTGGGTGAAGCGGTCATAGCCGTGTTTTATCGTGAATAATCAGAATCAAGGATTGGAACTAACCGTTTTATAAGTCTTATTACATCACATGAAGTCTAACACGGTGTGATGGCCTGTTTGTTTCCATGGCAGCAGGGTGTTGCTCCCTCCTTACTTAAATCAAATAACCTCCATTAAAATACACTGTATGACTTCAGCCAGCTGGAATATGTTTTTATTTGAGGATTTCTTATGATGTGTCATAAATGACAGGAACTTTTACTCGTCCAAAAGTGTTCTTAGCCTATTCTTAAAGTCACCCACATTAAAATGCATTTTGAACTTTGGCCGCTTTCTTTTTAAACGCATATACTTGAACTGTTTTTTTTTTTGGAGCGAAACCCATTGGGAACGAACACCAGCCAATACCGTAGCCTTCTTTTTTTGGCTGGTATATTCAGCAGGGATCACACAGTGTCCCCTTTGAGTTCAGTCTCCCCATGATCCTCATCAACAAGGATGCCTCAGATGGCGGGTTATTTTTGTGATGTGTTTTCCGAACGCAATAGTGTGGGTGAGCGCTTGTGTGCGTCTAAAGGAATGTGTGTGGTAATGAGATGCCATGCCAGTGTAGAGGAATGAAGATGAGCATGCCATCATTGGTTTCCTGTTTTCACATTTCTGAAAGCTAGTCTGTGTACATCTCTGTGTAAAAAATAGCCCAGGACATGCTTGTGGGATATGGCAAGACGTGTTTGTGCATGAGATTTAAGGAGTGAATTATTGATTCTCAGAGGAAGTGCAGCTTTAAATAGATGTTTTGTTTGTGATTTTGGTTTTTATGTTGGGATGCTAAGATGCTTTAGGTCTATCAGTGCACTTGTTGGAGTTTTATCTCGTCAGGACCGGTCACTGTTTAGAGCGGGTCTTAAAATAAAGCAGCTGTGTGAGCGTCTACTGCAGGTCTGTGTGCTGGAGGTCACATGAGTCGTTCTCATGCTACTGTGTGCTCATATTTCATAACACTAAAGGAGGTGATGAATAGAGAGATGCTCTACTCTTTTAGACATGATCCTGTGGTTTGTAGAAAAGCAGGCTCTGATTTAAAGGGATAGTTCGCCCCCCAAAAGTGAAATGTGGTTATTATTTACTCACCCCTATGTCATTCCAAACTATGATTGGGTTTAAGCTCCTGAGGCTTCATGAGCAGCTGTAAACAGTGTTATATCAATGATAACTATGGCGTTGGTATTGAAAGTCCATTCAATGTTTTTTTCCCCTTGCTGCAGAAGCAGAAGGGAAGCGCTCTCATTGACATAGAGATACCACTTAGGCCAGGGGTAGGCAAGTTGGGTCCTAGAGAGCTGCTGTCCTGCAGAGTTTGGCTCCAACACTGAAAAAGATCTCACCTGCCGATAGACCATTTTGCAAGATGTAAACAACACTGGTCCAGAAACACTTTCTGTTTCAGTTTGTAACTGTTTTATTTATTTCACATGTAAAGAAAAAATCTTAAAGATGTTTAACTTTTTGATTCAGTTTTATATGTTCTGTTGGTTGTATTTTATCCCAGCTTTTATGTAGTGTTAAAAACTGAAACAGGAAGTGCTTCTGGACCAGTTTTGTTTACATCTTGCAAAATGGTCTATAGCCTTAGTAATCCTAAAGACATTGATTAGATTGTTCGGGTGTGTTTGATTAGGGTTGGAACTAAATTCTGCCGGACAGCGGCTCTCTAGGACCCAACTTGCCTACCCTTGACTTAGACCTACCCAACTTTTAGTTTTTTACATAATTTGCATGTACATGCAGCTATAACACACTAAAGGAAAGGTACTGTTCAACATTTTTGCACTACCATAATAAGTGCTCTTTAATTTAGTGTTTCGTAACCACTTATTACTTTCTATCTCAGTGGTTCCAAACCCTGGTCATTGAGTACCTACTGTATAACTTGCACCTGCATGATTCTGCTGTGGGCGCCATCTTCTGGCATTAAGCGGAAATTCATTTTTTGCGACCCTCACAGTGCATTATAGGTAGGCAGGTCCATTGTGGTTTTGGACTTCACTTTTTAAATAGTGACTATTTCGTTTGCAGCCTTTGTTGCCTTAAACATACACACCTGATTCAACTCATCAGCTCATTGGTTGAGACCCCAAAACAAATGGGCGTTTGCACAAAATGGGTTTCAGATATGAGAGACATTCAAAAGGTGTAAAGTTGGGGGTACTCAGGGTTTGGGACCAGTGACCCTCACAGGTTTGACATCCAAATGATATTCGAGATATCTGCTGTACTTATGATGGCGGCATGCAATTTATTAAGCTTAAGGCAATTGAAACAGTGTGAATAAAAAGGCCTTATTTCTTTGATTAAACCTCTAACTTCACACTCTTTGCATTTGTATCAAATGCTATTCCAAAGAAGAGCCATTCCAGCTTGGATTATATAATCAGGTGGATGTATCGCTCCTGGCAACAGCATGTTATCTTTGCATAGCATCAAAAGGAAATGCAACAATTTGTGCCATTAATGTCATATTTTTCTTCCAAAGCCACTACATAAGTCGAGTGTTTAAAATAACCACCTTTTGTGATCTTGTTATGGAATTATGCAAAAATATATATTCATTTATATAAAGTATTTGCCGATTATATTGTAAATTCTTATAAAAATTGCTGTGGTAGCTTGAAGAATATATTCTCAATTGTGTCGTTTATAGAGTCAAAACATTTCTATCTGCATGTTGCGAAAGCTGGATAACTGTCCATAAAAGGGATTTTGTAGAAAGGTCACAACATTGACTTCTATGGCCCTATCTCAAATGGCACACTTCATATTCACTTACGGTCTTGTGGACTTACAATGGTGGCTGGCGTGTGTGCGTGTCTGTTAAGTCCATGAGACCGTAGGGTGTCCCATTTGTCATTTTCAGAATGGTACTCGCAAGTTCCATGGGATATGTGATGATGTAGCATCTTATTTAAAAAGCCTGATGCTGGTAACGATTCACTGCCTTTATATGGACGAGTATGGATGAGTGGAACTGGAGTGCCATTTTCCTGCAGAGTTTAGCTCCATCTCTGGAAAAAAAAAAAAAAAAAAAACTCACCTGCAAGTAGCTTTAGTGATCCTGAAGACATTGATTAGCTTATTAAGGTGTGTTTGATTGGGGTTGGTGCTAATCCAGTACCGATGTTGCCTATCCCTGGCATACCAACAACAACGGGGGGAGTAAATGATGGCTTTAATTTCCTTTTTGGGTGAACTATTCCTTTAAGGCCCTTTAGATGACTAACAATAATTTTGTTATAGTAATGTATTGCTAGCCTTAGCAAACATCACTAGTAAATGGTCTTTGCATTGTGATTACATGTATGTCTACATGGTGCATGAAACTTTTACTTCAAGAGATGTTTGGGATGGGCAGTAGAGTAGCTTTGCAATGAGCAATGGAGAACAAACAAATAAGGGACATGTTAAGTGTGAAGAGAAAGCCATCTCGTCCAGTGCAGGCATGCTGGGTTGCACTCTGACGGTCTCTTTCCCCGGTTCCCTCTCTCCCCGACATGCTCCGTGTCTCAATAGAAACCTCATGTACTGTATGTTCACTCTGCCTTCCCACTCTGAGAGAGAGAGAGAGAGAGAGAGGGAGGGAGGGAGGGATCGCAAAGAGCGAGAAAGAATCACATCATCTGAAGATCAGCAGAGGAAAGCAGCAATAGCAAGGACCAGCAGGGTTTGCCATGCTCACTCAGAGGAATGGGGCGTGTACCGGCTGCGTTCTGCCCGGGAAGGACGGCTCAGATCAGATGGATGTGGCAGGGTGTACCTGTGCCTGGGATTGTCTGACAGGGGTAGACGGCTGTTTATCGGACACTTCCTGCCTTTGGTTCCAGCTCCTGGCCAGGGCATACTGGGGGGACGTGGAACTGGGACTCCGGGAGGCCCAAAAAGATGTCTCTTGGCGCAGATTAAAGAAGACGACTCCGAGGAACTGCATGCGGGCTTTGGTAAGGATCTCTGGATCTGCTGTACAGTAGTTTAAGAGCAGCAGAACTAAAAAGAAGAAGATGGGTTCATGGTGACAGTCTGGTCCTGCATTTAAGGGATGAAGGGCTTTCACATAGACAGAGGCTCCCAGTGGTGTATTGAGTTACTCGGGGCTGAGGGGGGCAGATGGAGGAGATGGCTCTCAAGAATGCTTTGTGCGTCATTCACATCCAGGATGGTTGGTTAGGTCTCCTACATTGAGCGAACATGTAACATATTTTTCACAGCAAGACAACTGTGTGTGTACGTGCCCTGGTTTCACGTTTCAGTTATTGTTCCTATGCAAGCAACGGTCCCAAAAGAGGAAACTTGGGATTGAACGGACTTTTGATTGGGTACTAGCTCACGTTTTTAAACCCAAACCCAGTGGATGATGGTTTCATCTAGAGAACAGAGTTGTGATTGAGTTGTTTTTGTATTTATCTTTGGAAAAGTGTGTGTTCAAGAAAGAGAGACGTTTTTGTTAGACGTTTAAGACTCCACTGTGGCTCAAGAGTGACTCACGCTTGCCATAACTACGGGACGCACATGAATATTTGTGTATTTCGTCATGACAGCATTTGGCAAGAAAATGTTATTGCTTAGAGGTTGCTCTATTATAGCTGAGAAAACTTCCATAAAATGGATTTCATTTTTTTTTTTATTTAACTATTAGCTTTGTCTCAGATGTTTCTCCTTACATGTCATTAGAGAAGTGAAAATGGACACAGTTGAGACAGTCGTTGACAGTAGAGGAATAAAGCTATAAAATGAATGTGGATAGTTCCTTAAATCATTTAGTGTTTGAAGAATTAGATGAGAAAAGTTTGGGTTCATAGTGAGATTAGATTTAGGTATCTTGTCAAATATGATTTTGAGACCTTGTTTGGATATCTTATGAATTTCAATTTAATTTTATTGTTTTCTAGATAAACAAAAAAATAGCAGTAGATTAGATGGGCTGATACATATATTGGCGGAATTAGCAGTTTGTCAACTTTTTTGGCAATAGAACATATGAATGTGATTTCAAATCAAATTTCTGAAAACCATTAGACACACACCACTCTTTAAAGTTTAAAGTAACTGGTGCCTTTAAAAAACAAACAAATGTACTTGCCTTGGTAATGAAATGTGATTGTTATGTAACTCGTTCTTGTATTTGACTAAGGACCAATGGGATTGTGTGTATTATTCATGCTGTTTGATGGACTGGATGGTTTGTATGATGCTGTTTCTGGTGTGAAGGACTCTCACACAGGGCAGCCATTCACGTCTCCTGGCCTTTTCCGCCATTCAGATGAGAGCTTTTTCCAGCTGTATAATTTAACAGGTTAAATTTAGCATTGGAAACAGGGTTGTGTGCCCACCACAAAGACTCTGACTGGCTAATGGTAGGGAAATGAAAAATGAAAGGCAGAGGAAAGTTGTGCTGTTATAGTGGGCGTTGTTGGAAAACCACGTGTATGAGTCAAGGTACCATTAGCATATGAAGCAGAGTAAAGACGGGAAAGAGAATCCTTCACACAGCATTATGATCATATGGAATGATGCCAGAAAGTTCTGAAATTGAGTTTCTCATTTCTCATCATTTTTACATTTTACAATAATAACTGTAGAGGTGAATTCAGGTTGATTGGGAGACTTTTCCCCAGTCATCTCAATGGCAAAAAGTGGACCAATCAAGCTGAATTCACCTATATTTTATTTGCTATCCAATGTTCAATAAGTCAAAGCTCAGTAAACATTGCATGTCATGATGGTCACAGACATACAGTAGAGACCTTTAATTTCACCAAACTGATTGCTCACTTAAAAAACCATCATAGATAACGTTTTCAAATCATTTCATGTTGTATGACCTAAAGCCGTAATATCTAGTGGGTGAGTTGTTTACTTACATTTTAAGTAGCCTTCCCATAACACCTTTATTTATTTACACAAAATGAGAGGTGGGATTTATATTGTGCACTCAATGACCTCAGAGGAGGCGAGAGAGTCGCTCTATTGCGTTGTAACTTCAACAACTGGGGCCACTGTTGGACTTTGTCACTTCAGGAAAACTAGTAATTTATACACTTTTTAATGTCATATTTTGTAATATTTGTTTTCTTATACAGTTTTTGAGGAGTCTCCCTTGCCTCCTCAGAGAAATCGCCTTAGCTCCTTGTAATAGTAAATTTAATGCTAGTGTACTGCAGTGCATGCATACTGTGCAGTATACTGTATGCTATATACTATTTTATAAAACTGCATGTGAAACAGTATTATCCAGCAATAATATTGTTGCGGGAGCTCACTATGTTGTGTTTTTAATATAGAAAGTTGTGTCTAGTGTTCATTTTACTTAGCTATCACAGCCTATAATGTTGTCATTTTGTATTTTTAATTCAGATATCCTTCTCACTGTTTGGCAGTGCGACCAAATAGTTTTAAAGAAGGAAATGTTAAAGTCCCCCTGTAGTAAAAAATAATTGAATCCCTTAAAACTCTTATTCGATCACCAAAATGACACATTTAAACTTTTTTTTTTCTCTATGAATCGTATTCATGCCTTAATATACTGTAGCTTGAATGCAACACTTCATTTAGTATGCGGATTCATGAATATGCTAATAATCCCCGGCTCCACTCACGCCAGCTCACTCGGCCAGCTTACTCTAGTAAACGCCCGATGCACAAAGATATTGCTGTTTACTGCGTCGGACACATAACGGTAATTAATATGATTAGCCTTTTGCTTGACTAGGCTGTTATCAAACAGCTAATAATGTGTTGTTACACAAACCATGTTCCCGTTTGCATCTCAGACTCAGACAGCTGCCTTCTAACAATCATCAGAACAAGTCATAACGTCAGTGGAGAAAGGCATCATACATCATCATACATTAATCATACATTCATAATATACATCATACAGCCGCTATAGACCTTATGTAGCCCCGCCCCTTTTCAGCCCTGCGCTCTTTGTCTTTTGACTTCCGGTCTGTATTTTCACAGCGATCTTGCACAGGTATGAATGAACTGCTCGTAAAAAAAATTAGACATTTGTTAAAGGTGGAATACCTAAGATTTTTACATTAAAATATCCCAAAATCACAAGGCCAGTGTTATATATTTAGTTAAGATGACAACTTACAATATTCCAAATGTTTCAAACAATGTTTAAATCGCGAGAAAATTGAGATTTTAACCAAGGAAACGGGGCGTGTGAGCAGGGGTGAGCTGGGAGTCGCGAGTCATTCGTGTCATATCCGCTTACCTCGGTTTACGCTCGTACTACGTGTAGTCCTGGACAAATGCGGTAGTTGTAGTTGTGCGTTAGCGTCTATCAAGCAACAAACGTCAGCTTGTTTCACGCATTTGTTATGGAATGGAGCACAATTATTCTTTTCATTTATTCTCGTAATGTGAACTGTTGGCTGTAAAGGGGGTCGCACACCAGACGAGAAGCGCCGCGCCACGTTTAGGACAACTCCACAGTATCGAACACCGGACCCGCACTCTCTCATCAGTGTATGGCCAGCAATATTGTAATGTTTAATGACAGGAAATGAAGATAATGTCTGTTCTATGTTATGATTGTACTGTACAATTAAATACAATCGTTGCTGAGTCTGCATTCTGAAAATTTTACCTCAGAGCATCCGTTCACTGAATGAATTGAGAATCTCACCTGAAAAATCTAATAACATCAGCAATTGTCATTCAAGCAGCTGATTTCTGTAAATGAATGCAAAACTAAATGCATATTGCAGCATAGGGCGAAGTCAGGATCCATTTGCAACGATTTGAGACAAAAATAATTAAAATTTTATACAAAACTACGTAAATGGATTTTGAACACGGTCCTGAGGCGTTATTGGGCGCCGCGAACAGACGCCGAATGGCGCCGCCGGTATGTGTACACTTATAGATAATAATGTGTACACGACATGAAAAGATGTGTCAAATGTACATTAAATTGATTTTTTATTTTTTATAAAGTTACCAAAAAGGAGGACCGGCCACGTCAACTCCTTGCAAGAGACCTGCCCCTTCAAACCCTCTCCACCATAGCTTCGTCCAGTGACTCGTACAGTAACATCTGTGATAACTAATTTACTTTTTAAACCTGACTTCTCTTGCGGTTATTTCAGTTTAAGGAAAAACAAGCATGTCATTAAACACAACATTTATAGAAATCGAACTTTACCTCATCCATGACAACTAATTTTCGATTCCCGTCTGACTGATTTATCCACGGTGGAGTTGAAAACAACAGTTCCCATCATTCCGCGTTCCTCCACGTCGTCATCAAGCAAAGCCGTTGTTGTTGTTTTGAATGTAGCGCCCTCTAGCGGCATCTAAATCTTAGGTATTGTAGCTTTAAGACATCTGCTTTACAATGCTTATGATAAACATTACAATGCTCATGATAACTTTTGTTAACTCTACAATAAGTAAATCCACTTCACCAGCTAATTACTCATCGACAGCGATGCCATAGAAATATACAGAGCGACCGCAAAAACTGAAGTTCAAAAAGACAATATTCTAAAGATGACGGTGCCCACGTTGCTCTGGTGCATAAGGTCTATATTGCTAAATAACCTAGCATCTCTTGAGACTCCACTGCTAGTCTGCTGTTAAGGATATGCTAAATCCCGCCGACACATTGATGTAAAAGGTAGTTTGTGACGTCAGAAACAGAAACATGCTGATTAACTGCAGTTTTATAAATACTCAGCAATGGTGTTGACTTATGAACATTATGAAACACCACATAAACAACATTTTCTCCACACGGGGACTTTAAAAATCATCAAAAAAAATGTGCCATCCTATTCACAGGATGCATCCTGCATACTACACAGAAATGGTATGGGACTAGTAGTATGCTAGAATGCCTTTCCGAACTTCCCTCATGTCTTTGTAAGAGTTTGCAGTGGACTTTGTCCAACACTAAATGTACGTAATTTAATTCCCTCTGGTGAAGTCATGTTCAGGCTCAGTTGTGTAAAAGCCCAGCCCAGACTCTAGAGACATCCACAGCTGTCTGTACCTGAGCCCAACCACAAGCTAAAATACATCCATTCCCTTATAATACATCCATCTCCTGCAGTGCTAGACCACAGTCTGGTCTGTTTGGCAGTCAGAGTGACCCGGAGTCAATGTGGTGTTGTCAGAGCCTACCACAGTCACACACCCTGTTGAGGAATGAGATTCTACTGCCATTACTTTATAATGTAGCCTAAATGTCACACTTTTCCTTCGAGGATACTGACGTCACCGGCCCAAATGCTAATGTGAGTTACCACCTCCCCCCGCCAGAAGGACATTAGTGTTGTCGTGATGTGCATGTACATATGTGTTGGTCATTGGTCACATGGAAAGAAATGTCTCGGTTGAGTCACAGCATTTTCTGTGTGACCTTCATTCGATATTTGAGATGTGTAAAATTCATGTCAGCGATGCTTTATAAACACTCACAGGATACTCTGTTGCAATACCTCCTGCCTTTAAGAGAAACTCATTGTTTTCAGATAGCGAATGAATGACTGTTTGGAAACCGAAAAACTCTGTTCCAAAATCTAGTGAGCTGCCTTGCTGTCTAATATCACACAGATCACACGTTCACACATTTTCCCATTCCACTGTACTACTTTTCCGATTTTCATAGTAAATGTGTGACGTATATCATCAACCATCGAGCTTGTATCTTTTGCAGCATCTTGCGTATTACATGACATTCTAAACACACGGTGCTCTAGTTAAAAGAAGTTAAGCTTTTAAAAAATGTATCTTCAGCTTGCAGGATTTTTTTCCCATTGCACTGACATGTGTCTGGGGTTGCGTAACAAAACCAGACCAATTGCTTTTGAATAGCCCGATTGATATTTAAAACCCACCCAATCACGACCAAAACTAGCCCAATCACGTTTGTGTACTTCATGTTTTTAACAGCAAAAATGTGTTCTGTGTGAACCTGCCCTGAATAGACAGCTGCTTTCAAAGGCAAAATTTAATCATCTAACAACATGCCTAATGTAAAACACAGCATGTTGCTAAGCTAATGATGCAGTAATATAATTAGCATGACATACATAATGCCAAAGACTACAAAATAACAAAAGATGGGTCACTCTTAAGCCGCGTGTCCACCAAAGTGTTTTTCCACGCGCCTTTTCAATTGTTTTCAATGGGAGCGCCGCGTTTTTTAAACGCCATGAGCGTAACGAGGCGCTGAGCGTTTTTTTTTATATGCTGAAGCGCCGAGCACCCGCCGTTTTTACTGGTCGTTGGGAGTTGAAAAATGTTCAACTTTGGATAAAACGCAGGGCTCATCACTGTCACTTTTTACCCAGACGTCCAATCACAGTGGAGGAGGGGCGGGACTAGTACCACACCGACCAACTGTCAACATTCAAACTGCTGCTGATATTTCGTATCATAGCAACGAAACGTCTCAACGTAAAAAACGCTGCGCTGCCAAAACGCCCAAAGCACGGCATCTTCAGCAGAGCGTCTAGCTTTTTCAGCTGGCTAAAAACGCTTTGGTGGACACACGGCCTCATGATTTTGAATGGGGAAGAATAAGTCCCGCCTTCTAAATAAGAGCCAATCGGCGATTGGTAAAATCATTGCGTCACTGCAGCCGCCGTTAGAAGCTCCGGTTCCTATAGAAACAGTCAGACGCTTCCACTGCACGTGCACATTAGCTTGATCCAGCTGAAAATGTTGTTTTCTGTCATGATTCGACTGTTTAGAAACATAATTTGAGACATTTGTCATAAGATTTCATTGGTGATTTCAAATATGAAATTTAATCATAAGCTTGGCGAACAGTGTTGGAGAATTTGATGTTTCCCCATTCAAAGAGATGCACTTTCATGCCTGAGATGCATTTCAAAGATGGCCGCCAAGTGAAATGACTTCTTTTAAAGGGACTTTGATAATGCATACAGATATTAGGCCAAAATAAATGCATTTAAATGTTTTTCAGAACATATTATTTGTGCAGTTCTGTGTTGACGGTAGTTCCGCTTCAGCTTCAATGAACTTTGATGAACTTCTTCAATGGTAGATTGTGTCCTGGGTCTCATGGTCTGCTCATAAGTACCAGTTTATCTGCATATCGTGATCATAATACAGTTCAGTGCCTATTAAAATCAGTTGGAACACCAAGAGTCTGTGTGTGAGTGCTGATGTGCCAGGTTAAAAAGGCAAACGTGTTTGCTGCTGCACTGGGACAGAGAGTGCTTTGTGTAATGAGTAAAGAGTGCCATGTCAGTTTTGGGTCAAACTCTTTTAAAACTTGCTTGCATTGTCAACTTTATTATGCTGCACATGTGGCAAAATAAATGACAGAACCATTTATAAATGAGGAAAACAGAATGAGTGTTGTCACATGGGGACATTGTCACAAAGGCCACTATAGGCTTTGAAACTCAAAAGTCATATTACTCAAAGGTTTGTTCTCCTTAGGGTGTTTTTTGTGACTCTTATCCTACTGGCTAAAATGTATATATCATCATATTTTTGTTATTGAATGGTTAAATATCTGATCTGGTAGCTGCAATAATTGAGTGTAGAGATATAGGTGCCAAAAACATTACCATAATGTCATCTATGTGGATTGTTTCATTAAAACATGTGTTGCCATTGAATAAAAGTATGTGAATGACTAAGTATTAGTATTTTGTTCTCTTTCTCAGGCCAAACAGAAGGATGGTTGTGAGCGCAGCGAGGCATCAGCTTTGTCTCCGGCTGCTGAAGAGGAGCCCTTCTCATGGCCAGGGCCTAAAACATTGCACCTACGCCGCACCTCTCATGGCTTTGGTTTTACACTTCGTCACTTCATTGTGTACCCGCCGGAGTCAGCCGTGCAGTCTTCTCTCAAGGTCAGTTCACAGAAAACACACGCGTAAAAGTTACCCAGATCATTGGGTCGATCGGTTTTGTCAGTTTGTTTCCTAAGCGTAAATCAGCTTCAGAGTCTCTTTTCTCCCTCTCCAGTACAGTGTGTGCTTAAGATTACAGTATATGCTTACTTTTAGTGCTCGTCTGCATACATTAATAGGATCATTTATGACGTTTGCATCTTAGGCGGGGGGAAGAGGGGTGCATCTACAGGACTCACAACACCTTGTAGTGCTGCTTTGTGTGTTTTTCAGGGCTTTTAAAGATTAAAGGGCACCTATTATGCACCTTTTTACAAGATGTAATATTGGTCTCGGGTGTCCCCAGAATGTATTTGTGAAGTTTCAGCTCAAAATACCCCATATTTAATTTATTATAACTATTTGAAAATGTCATTTTGGGCCCTGATTAAAAATGAGCTGTTTCGTGTGTATACCACCTTAAATGCAAATGAGCTGCATATCCCCGCCCTGCCTTTGGATGAGGGCGTAACTTGATACCTATGGCAGTCGGTACTGAGAGAGTGAGAAAAACTGCTGTTTTGAATGTCATTCAGCGTACGTTTGAATCGGAATTTATAAATAGTAAGAGGAGACTCCGGCAGAATAAACACAAATGAGAATGGACCAGTACGTCTTGGTATGGTTATTTGATACATTTATGTACTTATTGAGTTGTAATCGTGTCCCATTTGCAATTATGGATGTGAAACACACAGACACACACAAACACTAATGCTGGCGCAATTTTTTGAAACTACATACACATACTGTGATAAAGTTTGCTACGTACAAGCGAAATTACATTTATGCGAGGGACCTGTAGCGTCATGTTTAGCTTGTCATACAGGTGCTTCTGTGTCAAATGTGTGAGGAGATGGATAACTTACAGAACAACAACATATATGCAGTTTTTAATACAATATCTTTAAATATATATAAACGTGTGGTTACACACTATACAAACAAGGTTTAAATTATATAGCCTACACAGACATCCTACGACGACAACAACTTTAGACGCATTTGTTGTTGAATTGGCTTCCATAGACATCAACTGAAAAGACTAAAAATCATAAAACACACTTACTGTTACTGGAGGTGACGGTGGATCGCAAACAGTAGACGACGATCCACACTTGAGGATTAACTTTTGAGCCACAACAAAAGGATTAAGCCACGACAGAACATTTATGTTTCCAAGAGACATTACCGGCTGTCGTTGAAACAATGAAAGATGGTGTGTACAGATCACAGAGGGCGGGGTCTATGCCACAACCACACTGTCAATCAAACCCCTTGCTCACTTTCTACGTCACAAAGAGCTGAATCTCAGAACAGCTCGTTCTGAGACGGTGCTTATGATTTATTGAGATTGAAAAAAAAACACTGCGAACGAATGGCGCGAATTGAGCATCTGGCGCATTAAGCTCGTTAACGCGCGAATGATTTAGTTAGTGCTATTTGTGCACTCGCGTGTTTGACGCGAAAGTTGAAAAATCTGAACTTTGGCATCAATCCGTGCCACGTTAACCAATCAGGAGCCTGCTGCTTGCTCATGTGGTGAAGTCACTTAAAACTTTATTTCAATGTACGAGACATGTTCATTTTGTATTGAATGTTATTCATTCCATATCTAGATTATATGAAATATTATATGATGTAAAGACAACCAACATACATATGCATAAGTTCTTGTCTGGATGTGAGAGAAAAAAAAATCACAGGACAGGTTAATAACTTTTGGAGGCTGGCTCTATTTATCATCAAAACAAAAATAAATGACAAATTAGATGGATGAGGGCGAGGGTGATCCTCGCTCTGATGGGGGACAACAGGTCATCAAACTGGGCGCGGACTTGCAGTCATCCAGGCTAGCAAATGGTGAAACTCGCCAAACGGTTCGTCTCTGGTTCGGGTCCGGTGGACACAAATTCAGCAACAATGATCCCTACGCCGCTGTTTTAGCTCTCCAGAGCAAATACAGGCAAATACCAAAAAAATGGCCGCCAACGGGTTTTGATTATGACGCACGTAAATTTCGCCTCAAACTTTCGCGTCAGTTTCACTCTTGACGCGCAAATTAACACAAAGTTGTCAAGCGTCAAACTAGACGCGGTAGACGCGAATTTGACACGCTATTCGCGTCCGGTGTGAACGCACAGTTACAGATTACTGTTAGCAAACATGTGATTCACATTAATCCCTATGTCTGGCAAAAATATGGCAACAAAACTTTGATCCCACACAGCTCTTGATTTCATGAACGTTCTTGAAATATCTGAGTATTAACCCTCTTTCATCATCTCTCTCTTTCAGGATGAAGACAATAGCAGCAGAGGTGAGTTTAACTGGTCTGTGATCCACATTCACTGCATTTGTTTATTTAAGGCTTTTCTCTAATGCATGCTACAGACTGTGCAGTTTCTGCAATCTTATAAGATCATTATAAATCACACTGTACAACATGTACTGTATCTAATAAACTTGGGTGGGAACAAAATGTATGTAGACTGTATGATGATGACATACTGAATTAGGCTACAACGCAAGTTAGTATTGAAGAATAAAACATCAGCATGCACTAGTGGTAAACAAATAGAGTAAGATGAATGGCACTTTGGCAATTTGGGTTTTTATGCGCACTGAAGAAAAGGAGAAAGCGAAAGAGGAGAATATGGAGTGAAAGAGGCCAATTTTACAAATGGAGCTTGAAGTAAGTAGTTTAATAGTATCATGTCACGTTGATCGATATGCCATTTCATGTTGCATTTTTATTGGCTAGTCAGTAGACGTAGGTCGACTCGTAGCAGCGAACACACTGTGAGAAGATCATGTTACATTTTTGACACTTTTTATCGCAGCCTATCTTTGGTCACATCAGCTGTCTTTGAACCTCTCACTGTACTACGTAGGACCACCGTATAGGAGCCACGACCACAGAATACTACAGTTGGTCATCTTTCGTCTGGGACAGCCCAAAATCGTACATTGCGTATACCGTGGGTTCACTCGTAATTCTCAGATCTTCAGTTCTGTATGTGTCTGTCATGAGAGTGAGGTGTTATCTTCAGTGGCCTTTGTCTGACCTTGCACCATGTGAATTGTTGGGAATCTTTAATGCACGCTCCCGGGGCAGGAAAACTCCCAGCTGGCAGTGCAGCGTGCTCTTTGGCGGTTTATCAGCTGTGGGCTGGTGTTTGGTTACTTAAGAAGAGTGCCATGAAGGTTTGTGGAGTTAGAAATCATACAAGGTTTTATTTTTTTTCAGCAGAAAAGCAGCAAAATAATTATCAGTAGCCGTGAAATAGAGGGGTTTACAAGATTAGGGATCCAGTATACAGTAGATGCACATGATGTCACAGGAGGCGGGAGTTGGTGTTCAGCTTGAATAATGTGAAAAACACAAAAAACGCATCTAAAATGGTATAGAGCTGTGTGAATGACTGTACAAATAGATTCAACAAGAAATCTGAGCTATATTTTTACAGACTACCAAATGCTGCAGAAAACAGAAGCAAATGGATCAATTCCCAGAACGTGAACGTGGATCGGCAGTTACTTTGTGTCAGATATATTGATTTTTGGGGTAAAATTATACCCTAGGTTATAGATTGTATTGACAACTCATCAATTAAATATGCTCAAGCATCAAGTCATGTCGAATTTATTTGTATTGCTCTTTCCAAGCAGAAAGTCATAATTTTATGTCTATAAAGCCTTAGTACTTTACTAAGTTGTAGGGCTGGGCGATATGATGAAGTATAACATCGATCTAAGTGATCAACTGGATTTGGATCTACCTAGATTTTATTTGTAATATTGTATCAGATAAAGGGTTCACAGGCTTTGCTTTATGTATTTCTACAGTATTGAAATCAGGTTCATATACATGTCAGGAAAACAGATTCTTAGCTAGATGTTAATGTCAGTGCAGTGGCGGTTCTACTTTGAATTACACCCAGGGCGAGACCCCCTTCGAGCGCCCCCCTGAAAAAAAAATACTTTTATTATTAGAGGCTACTGTAAAAACTCATAATTAAAGTTGATTTTAGTTGATCATTATGAAAAGTATTAAATAATATAGAATATAGTGACCAAAATGATCACAGAATCTTGTTCTAAAAGTTAAGTTAATAACATTAAAGATTTGTTTTAAAGGAGTGTCTTTCATCTTACCTACTAAACTTTAAAAAAGGTTAACACAAAAAAGGTTTTATATAAAGATAAACCTCATATTTCAGCATTTAAATCATCTCTATAAAAAGAATTAAGTCAATAAAGATACATTCCTGACATTTATAATGCACAGCTTATCTTTTATTATTAATAGTAAAATTCGTACCAATTTTCCCATGGCTGTCGTTGTTATAGAACCATGCACTCATTACACTGCGCTCTCCAACGACAAAGAAGTTTTAGTAGCTAATGTATTTCCACCACAGAAGCTCTGCTAAAAGATTTATTTACGGAGAAGAGAAAAAAACACCCAAGTGTTTGGGTGCACGTGCACTCCCATACTGAAAAGTTTATGAGCGCGCTTCCCGTGCGCCTATTTGAAACATAGAGGATTTGAAATAACGACGACGAGCGTGCAAAAGACGCGATACGTGAACTAATCAGGAGATCCCCTTGATCCCCTCGCTTCTGCGCACGGCGCCTTCTCAGCAAGCAGGGCGCCATTGCCAATAATTGAATCGAAATGATAAAAAATAGAAAAACTTCGCGGCACAGAGGATTTTTTTTAACTGCTCGTGCCGCCCCCCATGTGACATGAAGAAATGCCGCCCCGGGCGACTGCCCGGTTCGCCCGTGCCTAGAACCGCTACCATGGTTTTTTGGTAGATTGTGAGAATTTGTCTTTTTTTTTTTGTAGTTTATCCATGTCTTTGACTTGCTCTGGTCAAAGCAGCACCATCTCTCTCACATCTCTCTCTGTTCTGCTGCAGTGTTTGTCAGATTTCCCCTCATTCATATCCAAATCACGTCTGATACGCACCCATTATGGCAACAGGAAACCCCACTCTGGCTTTCATCTGCCGCACGTATTTGTAATTGTTACTGCACACACACTCACTTCAACATGTCTCCCTGACTTAGAAACCCTTTAGTATGAGGTCAGTATGTAGTCCTGCATGGTCTCAAAGAACTTGACTGTAATAGAGATATATTAACAGTTATTATAAAACAGATTCTGAGGCTTTCAGTAGCTGATTGGACAATATGGCATTCCAGCTTTAGGACTCTTTTAACCTTCAAGATCTTTCTGTATGGAAGGATGGCAACTAAATGTTTCAATGATCATTTGTGCCCTTAACATTTTTATTATGTAGGTATATAGAAGAAAATAGGCATTTGGGATTTGATTACAGTCAAGTTCTGTATGCCCAAATAGGAAACTAATTCACAATTCAAGTAATTCCTACATGCTAAATTGTCTTTAGTAGTTAAGGCACCAATTACAGCCCATTTACATGCAGAGCTAAAGATATGTTGATGTCCACTTACAGCTGACGGAAGTGTAGGGATGTTCCCCAGAACAGCTGGAGTGAATTGATCTGCCTTTCAGTTAAATATTTTGTAAAGAGCTTTTCCTGCAGGAAATTTAGCAGCAGAAATTTCTCGTAACCATTCCTAAATGTTGCATTCCAGAGAGTTCTGTAAGGGGACGGGGGGTTGAAACTTGAGACTTTCACTCACACAGACACACACACACACAGATTTATTGTAGTGTTAAGGAAATGCTACCCGCATGTGTAACACACGCCTTAATTTGGCAGCTTGTATTACTTTGCTAAAGGGCAATAATACTCTTCATACTTCAGAGTGAGCTAGCTATAACATTGCTAGCTTGTTTTTAGATGATTTCTGGCCCATGTCAAAAGAACCCAAACGAGTCTCTATTATATTCTGGTTTCTATAAACTTCTTTATTATAGTGATTTGTATCTTAAAGCTGGGCTCAGACTACAAGAGTTTTTAAATCTTAATGGATGGTGAAATCTGGTTACATCACGCACACAAGGAGAGTTACTGTAAATCTCAAACCTGCACACACTACAAAATTTGAAAACCATGACACACTACAACATAATCTTAAGATAATCATGCCAGATTTAGCACCTCAAGGGATCTCACAGGGAAACAGATGTAAACAAAATGGATACTGTGTCACGGCAACTTGGTGTAGACATTATATGATGAGACATTATAAAGGCAGTCGTGTTGTTTCCACATTTCCACCAGCCATTCCTCCATCTCCATTGTCCACTGGACCCGTACAGCTGCTTGTCGTCTCGCGGCCGTCATTTTAAAAGTTTTGGGCCCAATCGTGGTCACCATTTAAAAAATGTTGGGCCCATACCTGATTATCTTGTTAGATTTTCCTGTGGTGTGAGTTGTGTTAAGAGTGATTGAATCTGCTCTGAAGAACGTCTGGGCTGCACTGATCTCCACGTGTTGAATATTTACGATCAGAACTCCTGTTGTGTGGAGGGAACAAACACTCTCGCATGTGCTCTACGTGTATATCGTCACATGGAAAGAAACGGTACCCAATCAGAAAGCAAGCAAGACAGAACCATAACGCTAGCCTGGCATGTCAGACCTGCATCAAGATGTTAGGTCTGGGAACTCATCATTGACAGGGCTCAATCCGAGGGGCGTGATAAACGGTTGTCTTTCAAATTCTCTCTGCACGCAATTGGATAGCGCTACAACCAATCAGAGCAACGAAGAAGCTGACGACTGAGTCCCATGCGTTATCCCACCAGCGGAGCAAGTTGATATTAAACTTGTACCGTATCCAGTCTGCAAAACTCAGAACAAGTGCCGTTCTTTGTTCTGGTTTCAAAGAAAAGCTTAAAGGGTTAGTTCACCCAAAAATGAAAATTCTGTCAGTATTTACTCACCCTCATGTTGTTCCAACCCCGTAAGACCTTCGTTCATCTTCGGAACACAAATTAAGATATTTAAGATATTAAGATCGCTCCTGCATTCAGTCCATAGGCTTCTTGAGGGACTGGCTCTTGCTGTCCTCGAAAAGTCATTAAAGACATCGTTAAAATAGTCCAAGTGACTACAGGGGCTCAATCTTAAGTTTATCAAACGACGAGAACACTTTTGTGCGCAAAAAAACAACAAAAATAACGACTTTATTTCAACTATTCGTTTATTTCTCCCTCTGCACGAGTCAGGTTACTAGTTTAATAGCGTAAGCTTCTGTTATTGTACGTCACACGCATCACACACACATGACCAGCGTCGGCCAATAGTGAGCCTACGTGTGACGTAGCTCTACGCAATCACACTACGTTAACTGACTTACAGGTTCATGGAGAAGGAAGTGAATAGTTGAAATAAAGTCGTTATTTTTGTTATTTTTTTGCGCACAAAAGTGTTCTCGTCGTTTGATAAACTTAAGATTGAGCCCCTGTAGTCACTTGGACTATTTTAACGATGTCTTTAATGAGTTTTCGGGGACAGAAAGAGCCAGTCCCTCAAGAAGCCTATGGACTGTATGCAGGAGCGATCTTAATATCTTAAATATCTTAATTTGTGTTCCGAAGATGAACGAAGGTCTTACGGGGTTGGAACAACATGAGGGTGAGTAAATACTGACAGAATTTTCATTTTTGGGTGAACTAACCCTTTAAGTTCAAATTATCCAGAGTATCGGTCAAAGCCGAATCGAAAGACCGCTGTTCGCCAGCAGCAGCAGCTATTCTTTGTTTTCAAGTAGCAGTGAACCGTCGCAACTCTGACGTCATTATGTTAAGCCCGCCCGCCAACTCTATACACGATGTGATTGGCTTGACCAGAGTTTGGTTTTTCCAGCTAAAATGTCTATGAAGAGTTGCTAGACCACACTGGCTGCAAAATAATTTTTGCTGCCACCAGAGTTTGGAAAAATAATTTTTGCTGCCACTAGGGTGCGTCTAGATTTCTATGCTACCATAACACGACTTTTCTGTTTTCCCACATTTTCTGTATAAAGCAGTCAGTCCAATTATTGCTATTTCTTCTTGTCCGTCCTCCGCCATGTTTGTTTACTCTAAAGTTTTTACTTTCTTTAGTGAGTAATTGACTGGGGTTTGAGACTTCTTCATCACCATAACCCTCGAGCAAAGTTTACACAATGCTTGTGTGATATCTACTGGCTTGCCTTTATGGTTTAAAATATTGTGCGAACATTTTCTCTATCAACAATTTGTCGCAAAATGATGGACAGTGATTAAGAATTTGCAAGTTACGTCACTAGTCAGGACTCTGGTTGCTTGTGAATGGAATCTGTTAGTGTGTGGCATGCTGTCTTGGTCACATCGTGGCACTCCACACACTATAGGAACTAGGGCTGCACGATTATGACAAAAATCATAATTGTCGATTATTGCCTTGAAATTATAATTGCGATTATTTAATTACGATTATCACAATTTACATTGAATGGTGTTTTGAACAGCTTTATGCCATTGTTCGAAGTGACTGCATGCAAATTGTTATCAAAATAAAAACTTTCAATTCCTTTCTATGGTTTAAAGTAACACCAAGTAACTTTTCCTCTTTGGTCGCCCTACTGGTTGGAAACGAAATTGTCCATCGCCGCTGTCGTAAATAATTTAGCCTACCGTCGCATGCACGCTTGCTGTTTATCCAACACCGGCTTTATAATGAACGATGTCCACAGACAAGGTAGAGTATGTTACATGATTTCATGAAAGGATGATGTATTGCGACATCAGAAACAAAGAAAAACGAAATAATGACTATTATAGTGCTTGATGTAAAGCAGTCGAATTTTGTAGTTCTTTTTGTGGTCGGGTTCCTACCCGAACCCCGAAGTTACATAGTGCCAGTAAAAGTGATACAGACCCCGTCAGGCGACGGCAGAAGTGCCTTTCACCCTGTTACGACTTGATGAACCACTGATAAGATTTTGGAAACATTATTTTAAGTAAACAATGTAAGATAGTGTTGCTTTAATGCTATTATAATTATAATGTTACACTAACTACAATTAAAACAATGGGGAAAAAACCCTTAAGATAAGCTGTAAAAAAACACATTTTAAGCACACAGAATAATGTAAGTGGAATTTTTATAATTGTGGCTTTGAACGATTACACAATTATGGCATCCATAATTGTAATCGCGATTACAAATTTGATTAATTGCGCAGCCCTAATAGGAACAAAACTGTTAAATCTTTCTTTATTTATTTGATTTATGTTTATATGTTAACTCATTTTGTGTGGTCTACAGAAGAAAGAAAGCAAATGTTTTGTTTTATCTCTGGTTTAGATTGACCTGAGAGTTAGAAAATGATGACAGTATTAATTGTTTGGTGATCTATTACTTTAAATGTCAGATTGTAACTTACATCCTGGCTAACACTTTTCAGAATGCAATGAGTGAAATCAAGTTTTGAATCAAGCATTCGGGCTCATCTGCCTGTGGGAGTTTTTTATTTTTTTTATTTTTTATTATCTTAGTCTGCTGACATATGAACAAACAACCACAGAAATACCTCAGAGAAATGTGGGTTTCTACATCATGTCACCTAACAAGACAAACTAGGATGTTTTCTTCCTCGTTTGCTTCTTATCATTACATAGGACTAGATGTTTCCTCACAGTAATTAGGATGTTTATTTGTGTAACGTATGTATGCAGAAAAAGCCACAGGCATGTGTGTGGATGGGGATCTGCACTCCACGTGCAGACAATCTGGGTGGAATGGTTGGATATCGTCCAGTTTTAGCTGTGTATAAACAGCTTCATGAGATCAGCTCTCTTACAGCCTTTAAAATATGTTTGAAAGAATGACACAATGTTTGTGTTTGTTTGTTGACTTTTGCTTTAAAGCTGTACAGCCCAGAATATATTTTACTCACTTTCCATCATTCCTCTCATCCTTAAACGAGATGTGTAAGGTGTTGAGCTGAGGGAGAATTCACATATTGCATCATTTTTTACTAAACTGTTTTGTCATTTTTTTTTGTTTCTTTTTTTTTCCGTGCAAACACTGCGTTTCATTATAGAATGCAACAAATTCAGCAATTTCAGTTAACATGACACTATAACCACCCACACAAAGCTGGTTGTAAAGAGGTTTATTGGAAAACTATATATATAAACTATATGTTTAATTTAAAATGTAATTCATAATTATAAAGTAATATGAAGAGTTTAGGTGTGATCTTCAATTTTTTTTCTTGAATGATCATTTTTATCAAGCTCGTGTATTAAAGTTAATTTATTTCACTTAAATGACAATTAATAGGTATTTTTCATTGTCATTTAAGTGAAATTACTGAACTTAAATATACTAGCTTGACAAAAATGATCATTCTTGAAGAAAAATTCAGATGGTGCTTCGAGACTTTTGCATCTGAACTCTTTATAAATAAAAATGTTAATCAGAATTCAAATCAAATATTTTGTCCTAACCAACCACAAATGCAAAGCTACAATTTAAATTATGCACTCTGAAAACTCTTCAGACCCAAAAGATGATTATGAAAGTTTAGAATCCGTGTTTAGTAATGTTAAACCAATTACCAAGTTCCATAAGGAAACGGGGTAACACTTTACTTGAAGGGGTGTCCATAAGACTAACATGACACCTTCATAACCATGACATGACATATGTTATGAATATGAAGTAAGGTTTATGCATGTTTATGACAACTTTCATTAAATGTCATTCGCTCAATTCTGACATTTTAAAATGAAAATAAGACATTGTTTAAGATGTCTTTGTTATGACATAAACATAAACCATAACATGATAACCTGTCAGTGTCTTTGTCATGACAACTTGACATAAAATGAAGTTAAACTGTCATGTGGTTGGCTTTGAAATTGACTGTCATGAGGCCATTATAACTGTGGAACTAATTGAATTTGTCGTTAAAATGTTATATTGGCCTCATGACAGTCAATGTCAAAACCAACCACCTGACTGTTTAATGTAATGTTAACCTATAAAGCTAAGTGGTTTGTTAAGTTTGATAATGTCTCCTATGTCAGGTTGTGCTGTCTTAGTAATTTGTCATGACAAAGACACTGAGAGGTTATGATGTATTGGTTTATGTCGAGGTGTCACAACAGAAACATCTCAAACAATGTCATATTTGCATTAAAATGTCATAACTGAGCGAATGACACTTAATGACAGTTGTTACATACATGCATAAAACTTCTTTCATATTCATAACATATGTCATGTCATGATTATGAAGGTGTCATGTTAGTCTTACACTGTGAGAAAAGATGCTGCAATATATATTATGAGAAAATTAATAAATATGAGACCTTCAAAACAAAATAAGAAACATTTAAGAAAAAGCGTCACTTTAAAACAATGCAAATAAACATATCAGCAGTCACAGATCATTCGTAGGAAATGATCCCCATTGTGTTGTGCTTTAAGACTTTGCTACAGTTGAAAAATATGCAGTAAAAATAAAAAAAAAGTCAACATCTGTTCAAATATTGGTTTTCCTTTTCTATGAAAATACATGCCAGATATATTTCATTTCATTTTGTTTTCTTGCCAATGTTTTGGGTGTTGTCCATGAGGACAGGGATTGGAGCAGAAGCACAAGCAAATAGAATTCTGCATGATTCTTGGAGGACCAGTAAATCCCCACCTTGCGCGCAGGGGCCAGACTCGGTTTGGATGCACTCCAGACACCAACTCTAGTGTCTCCGCTGCTTTATTACACTTGTGCTGCCTGACTGCAGAAGATATGGAGAACGCTCGTAAATAAGAGAGCTCTGGGTTCCCAAAAACAATGTGCTTTTGGCTCTCCTGTCTTACAAAAGTTGGCAGCTGTCCCCAACCTCCGCTATATTTCTGCACCTGATTACAGATGAACAGGTCCAGTGTAGTGTTGTAATACCATACTTGTACTATTTATTTATTTATTTTTCAATGTGTATTATGTATATTGTGTGCAGTATGCAGGATTTTGCCAAAATGTACAACAGTACAAAGTATATGGAATACTGTATCCCATAATCATGATTAATTTGGATCTAACAAAAGTTTGTGTTTAAATAATAGATGTATGAGACATGCATATGTATATGTAAGTATACACCCACCCCAAAAAACCCCAATATATATATATATATATATATATATATATATATATTAGGGCTGTCAAATGATTAATCACGATTAATCACATCCAAAAGAAAAGTTTGTGTTTACATAATATATTTACATAATTATTTTGTGTAAATATATATATATAAATACACACACATCCATGTATATTTAAGAAAAAAATATGATTTATATATAATATAAATTATATATAAATCTATATACAGTATATACATGAAATATTTATTAAACAAGCACGTGTGTGTATTTATATATAAATAAAATAATTATTCACAGTGCACCCACATTTAATGTAAACAAATACTTTTATTTTGGATGTGATTAATCACGATTAATCATTTGACAGCCCTAATATATATGTATGTGTGTAATTATTTTTTTCACATCATAACCCCTGAATCGAATTGTAATTGTTGCTTTGCAAACAAGCAGTGATGGTTCAAAATGTTTGGTACTTCATTCACGAAAGACGACGGTGGAATTATGAGTCTTCACCGACAGTTTGAGGATCCAATGTGGTTACGGGGTTTAGCCACAAGCTATTTTAACACTTTCATTGGTTAAATATTTGCAAATTCCACAGACGGACATTAAAGGTGCAATACCTAAGATTTTTGCATTAAAATATCCCAAAATCACAAGGCCAGTGTTATATATTTAGTAAAGATGATAACTCACAATATTCCAAATGTTTCAAACAATGTTTAAATCGCGAGAAAATTGAGATTTTAACCAAGGAAACGGCACGTGTCAGCAGGGGTGAGCTGGGAGTCGCGAGTCAATCGCGTCATATCCGCTTACCTCGGTTTCCGCTCTTACTACGTGTAGTCCTGGACAAATGCGGTAGTTGTAGTTGTGCGTTAGCGCCTATCAAACGGCAGCTTGTTTCGCGCATTTGTTATGGAATGGAGCACATATATTCTTTTCATTTATTCTCGGAATGTGAACTGTTGGCTGTAAAGGGGGTCGCACACCGGACGAGAAGCGCCGCGTCACGTTTAGGACAACTCCAGTAACGTTATCGAACACCGAAAGCGCACTTTCTCATCAGTGTATGGCCAGCAATATTGTTATGTTTAATGACAGAAAATGAAGATAATGTCTGTTCTATGTTATTGTACTGTACAATTAAATACAATCGTTGCTGAGTCTGCATTCTGAAAACTTTACCTCAGATCATCCGTTCACAGAATGAATTGAGAATCTCACGTGAAAAATCTAATAATAATCAGTAATTGTCATTCAAGCAGCTGATTTCTGTAAATGACTGCAAAACTAAATGCATAGATATTGCAGCATAGGGCAAAGTCAGGATCCATTAGCAACGGTTTGAGGCAAAAATAATAACAATTTTATATAAAACTATGTAAATGGCGCTCTGTGGCGCAGCAGGGTTTTGAACACGGTCCTGAAACGTTGCTGGGCGCCGCGGACAGACGCCGAATGGCGCCGCCGGTATGTGTACACTTATAGATAATAATGTGTTCGAATAATTATGTGGTGCAACGCGGCGCTGCAGCTTCTCGTCCGGTGTGCGACCCCCTTAACGTCAATTTTGTGAAACTGTAGCTGTGGTTGAATACTTACACGACATGAAAAGATGTGTCAAATGTACATTGCAGACATCCCAAGTCTCCCGGATCTCCCGCATATTGATAGCGTTTCCCTGATGCCCGCAAATTAGTTCAAATCTCCCGGGATATAATGTTAGAGCGAGACATACTGCGCGCATAACATACAGCGCGCTGCGCGTGCACTGTACAGAGGGAGAGACTTTGCGTTTGTGCCTCGCGAACGCGAAAGTTAGCCTTCCCTCCCACGGTCCCACCCCCACAATCTTGTTATCGAAATATACCTCCCGGAAATGAATTCTTGCAGGTTGGGATAACTGACATTAAATTGATTTTTTATTTTTATAAAGTTACCAAGGAGGGCCAACCACGTCAACTCCTTGCGAGAGACCTGCCCCTTCAAACCCTCTCCACCATAGCTTCGTCCAGTGACTCGTACAGTAACATCTGTGATAACTAATTTACTTTTAAACCTGACTTTTCTTGCACGGTTATTTCAGTTTAATGAAATACAAGCATGTCATTAAACGCAACGTTTATAGAAATCGAACTTTACCTCATCCATGACAACTCATTTTCGATTCCCGTCTGACTGATTTATCCACGGTGGAGTTGAAAACAACAGTTCCCATCATTCCGCGTTCCTCCACGGCGTCATCAAGCAAAGCCGTTGTTGTTGTTTTGAATGTAGCGCCCTCTAGCGGCATCTAGATCTTAGGTATTGCACCTTTAAGAGTGACCAATAGTAAATGATGATGCCATTTTCATTTTTGGATGAACTATCCACTTAAAACATTTAATATTAGATAAAAGATGTGCAAAAGTTTTTTTTTTTTTTTCTTTTTCAAAATGATTTCTTTTGACTCTTGTTTAAAATAACAATTTTTATTGCTAGATATTGTGTTCTAGTGTTATCATACCAAAATTTTAGTAGTTGGTATATTGCCAGTAACGTTTCACCATTCTCTGTACCAGTTTCAATATCATAGCAAAAACTATTGAAACACATTAAGCCTCAGTAACCTATTTAACTGCTTTATTTAATGTGGAAATAAATGCAGATAATCTCAAAATATCCAAACTTGGCTTATATATCTGTCTATCCCCATGCTCTCTAGATATTGGTATCACCATTGGAAAAACTGTAAAGCTAATGCCAGACATGGCTGGTCACTAGTGATCTCTGTAATGGATTGATCTATTACCCAGATGTTTTGTGTTAAATATACTGGATGTGTTTGGTTTTTATACTGGATTTCAAAAAAAATTACCAGCCATTTAGAATAGACTGAATGAAACAAATATGTGTATATTAGGGAATTACATTTCAAATAGTTTTCATATAAGTTCATGGATCATCTGAGTTGTTATAATACTATCACGGTTTGCAAAGTAGTTTAGTTTTCTGTTCACAATAGTTTCTGTCAGTCAGATGAAAGATGGGCATTCATGTCTTTATTTTACACTTGTGCAGCATACCAAGTCCAATTCCTTATTCATTCCCTCTCTCCCTCCCTCCTCTGTCTGAGAGTGAGAGATAGAAAGAGAGAGTCAGTGCTGTGTTGTGCAGGAATTTGGCCCTGCTGTGTAATGTTGAGGGGAATCAAGGGAATGGGCGTCCTCCCAACCGCTGCCAAACAACATTATCCAACACAAAACAACAGGAGGGCCAGCTGCGCACGAGAGACTTTAGCCAAAATAACACACACAGAGACGGAAAAAAAAAAGAAAGAGGAAAGATTAGGTCAAAGAGAGAGAGTGGAAAATACTCGAGAAAAGAATATGGAGCAGAGTTTGGCACAGCTCATTGTATCAAATCGGTGCAATCAGCCAATCAAATTGGAGATGGTGATATTATAAAGATTTAACATTTTTTTGTATGCAAAAGTTATTTCACTGAATATCTCAGGCTAAAGACCCCGGTCACTACCGTTCAACGTTTGGAATAATTACACTTTTAATTTTTTTGAGGGAAGTTTCTGTGCACTTTAGATTAGGGTCCAATTATCACTATTAAAGGTACAATATGGAAGTTTTTTTTTTTTTTTCGCCACCAGGGGTCGCTAAACTCTTACAATAACAAAGACGTATATTAATGACGCATATTCCGCATTGGATCTTGTCGTCAAGCTGATGGATCTTTTATGGATGAGTGAATACATTGATGTTTTTAACATGTAGTATGAAGCAGGGCGCGATTGTTAGACGTATACCAGCGCCACACACAACGCGAGTCCCACGGGTATAAAAGGATAAGGACACTTAATTTTAGCGAACTACACGCTAAATTACTCACACAGGTCAGTTTATTAGAGGAATTAAACTTAAGGTAATGCAGCGCTGCTTTACTTGTACTAACAGTTTCACTATCACACTAAACGGCATTTGTGTGTTTGTTAAATGTTATGAGGTTGTTTGTTGGCTGTATGAGAATAAGCTAGATTAACATTAGAGAATAAACTACAGATCATATTCTAACTTTTCATCATGTTGAACTATAGCATTGATTAGTTTTATATACATTGATTTGCTCAAGTAAAATGCAGCACTCGCATCTCTGTCAAGTCAAAGTTAGTCGCGGATGTGGAGCTCTCTGCATCTCGAAAGATGTTAATCTACGTTTTAGTCCTCTTTTTGTCTCAAAGTCTGCTTGCCATGGTCCATAATGCTTGAACAACACCCTGCTAGGGACGCTCACGCTGTTGAGCACGCATAACGGGAATAACCGACCTAGTTGTCCACATCTGTCGCCATGGTTACTATTGCAGTACGACGTCAAACCTGGCAGAAACCGGGGGTAACGCGCATAGATATCTATATAAAGGCTAGATATCTCGTCCGTGCTGCTGGCCAATGGAGGTCGACGTCAGCACCTGGCGGCCATCTTGTCACAGGCAGCTCGCTCACTGGTAACATTGTTTTAATGGTGCATGTACTTTTTAAATCACCGTAACTTGCTCAATTTTCTACCGATTTTCAAACAGTCTGGTTTGTTATAAACGGCAGAGATGTGGTTATGACACTTCATACTTATGAATAATAGGTGTATAAATAAATAATCATCCAGAATTATTGCCATGTTAATAATAACGTTTGTAAGAAACCAAACCGTTTGTAAATCCGTCAAGATTTCAACGAGATAAGAGTATTTCTTACATCAGATACCACAGAGCCCGCCAGAAAGCCTGTCTGTGACGAGATGGCCGCCGGTCATCACGATAAATACTCCGCCGTGAGACATCTAGCCTTTATATAGATATCTATGGTAGCGCGGATATGACGTCATTGACTGGCGACTCCTCACCCCTGCTCAAACGCCCTGTTTCCCTGGTTAAAAATCGCAATTTTCTCATGGTTTACAAACAGTTGTAAACATTTGAGATATTGTAAGCAATCAACTAAACAAAATGTATAACATTGGCCTAGTGGTTTTTGGATATTTTACTGCAAAAATCCTGCATATTGTAACTTTAACTACAAATTTTGCCACAATAAATTCCTAATTACTGTTTATTAATAGTTTGTAAGTTAGTTGTTAAGTTTAGCTATTGGGTGGATTAAGGGATGTAGAATATGATAATAAGCAACTAGTTAATTGTAATTGTACATACACATTTATTTAAATACAATTTAAAATAAACTGTTTCCTATTTAAATATTTGAAATGTAATGTTTTCCTGAGTTTTTACTCCAGTCTTCAGTGTCATGTGATCCTTCAGAAATTATTGTAAAATGCCGATGTGTTGCTCAGGAAACAATCCTTATTAGTTTTAATGTTGAAAACTGATGCGCTGCTTAATATTTTGTGGAAACCATGATTCACTGCCTTTTAAAAGTTTGCGGGTAACTAACTACGATAAAAGAAACTAAATTAATACTTAATTTTACCAAGGATTTATTAAATTCTTTCAAAGTGACAAAGACATTTACAATACTACTGTACAAACGATTTCAAATAAATGCTGTTCTTTTGAACTTACTGTTTATCAAAGAATCCTGAAAAAATGTTTTATGTTTTCCACAATAATATTAAGCAGCAAGAACTGTTTTCAACATGGATAATAGTAATAACAGTTATTTTTAATTGTAATAATCACACAGTATTGCTGTTTGAACTGTATTTAATAAATGCAGCCTTAGTGAACAGAAGACACTTCTTTCAAAAACATGTAAAAACCGAATTATTCCAAACAACGAATGCATGTGATGTCATGTGGAACTATTTCAGGCTAAAGCAAAGGTGTTTTGTTGCTGTTGGTGATTTATATATTTTTTTTAACCCCCGAGCTAAGAATGAAGAACTTCACTGTGATCATATCGGGGTCTATTTACAGTAGAGCAGAGTTGGGTATACATTGGGTATACGGCAGTTCCCACAGAGCCTGGTTTTGGGTTGAACTCATTTTCTCCACACAAACCCTAGAGCACCGTGTACCCTAAAAACTCCCTGACACTCGTTCAACACAGGTTGCAGTTTGAGTTCCGAAAGCTTACAGCAGATCAGACTTCGATTTCTCACAATAAGTCATATTGTGTGTTGACACTGGCTGGGTTTTGAGGGTGAGTGTGGTTCAAGTTAAAACATCAGTCATTTACTGTACACCTCACGCTGAAAGAAGAAAGAGCTCTGTAGACGAGAACACTGGGGTGTGAACTGCACTTTGGGGCTTTTAGTTTTATACTATAATCTAGGGAGAAGCAAATGGCCAGTAAAAGCAGTGTGTTTGTTGTGGGAGAATTGTTCCTTATTCCTTATTGAGCTCATACACACTCACACAGACTAACAAAAGAGATTCCAGACGCTGAGGGGGCAACACAAACCTGTCCACACAAAGACGGTTTTCAGCATGCCCTCCTCTGCCCTCTAGCATGTTTGAATGTGTCACCCGAGGGACGGCAGAGAATTTGGCACAGAGGCTATAGTGTGAAACATCATCGCACATGTGGACACATTCGCATCAGACTGGAGTTACAGCCGTTTGACTCTGTAAAGACACTTTAAAATTAATTCAGAAAATCATAATTTATTCACTGTACCATGAAATACGAAGTAGAATGTTCATGCTGCACTTTACCGTGCAACAAAAGTGAATGAGGAAGTGGTTGTCAAGCTCCAGAAAGATAAAAATGCGTTGCAGGTTTAAGTACCTTTGAAATGACCATTACACAGATATTGTGATTAACGTTCACTGCCCGTTAGTCGATGGCTGTAATAGTGTAACTGTATCAGTGGGACATCCTTTGGAGCATTCACCTCTCAGTAAAGCACAGCCAATAAAAGTCTAGTCTTGGCAGCCTGATTCGATAGATGAGGATGAGCCATATCATATTTAACAAAGCCTCACAAGAGATGCCAATAGTAATCAGATTGGATCACAATTCATATGTAATGGAATAAAATATTAACCTCCTGGTCTGGTACTGAGCCATTGGTGGTGTCCCATTACTAGAGCCCTCAATTGCACATACTCTATGAATGACTGCCCTCTACAGGATATGGATTAATGTTCAGTATCCAGGGCTACTCAGTTAAAAAGGCTTTTTTTGGCCCACATGATGTTTTCATCCTTGTGGCAATTTATTGAGAAAAGATTTTGTTCATACCACAAGTTCTCTACCTGACTTCTTAGATAAGCTCTTTGGCTGAGGGAATCCTGCTTTCTGACCTTTGAGCTTTTCCAAATTAAAGGGGTCATGAACTGGCTTTTTAAATCTTGTTATATTGTTGCCTGAGGTCAACTTATGACGTTCGGTTGGTTTTTGCATTCAAAAACATCAAAATGAATAAGTAATAGGCTATTTTGTACGCTAGTTTTGAGCCTAGCTGAAAAACGCTCGTTTTTTATGTGCGTCTCGCACTGAAGACTTGTAAGTAAACTCCCAATGCTGTGAGTGGAGAACAGTTTTGCATATTATAATGAGTTTTTCAACTTACCTCTTCGGTGTAAGTGGGGGAAATTGTTTTTAAAACGTCCAATGTTGTAAAATGGCAACCGGAATGATTCGCCAGGCATCTTTGTTATTTAGCTATGCGTGTAATGTGCGAATTGGTGGGCGGGGCTAAACCGGTCGTTAGATCTTCTTCTGCGGGGGTAGTGTTTTATCCTCTTTGTCGTCATAGTTCCCCACTTTGAAAAAACGAGTCGTTTGCTAAAAATGGTGTCAATAAAAGCTTTTATTGGACTAACAAGGACGTTCCCAATCAGTTCTTAAACCCCCTATTTTAAAGCATGAATGGGGAAAAAAAAAACATTTAAATGTGTAAAATTGGTGATCAGAGGTGAGTTTTATGGGATGCAATTATTGACAATGGGACTTTAAAACATAATGATTTAAAATTTACTTTAAATAAAACTTAATTTGACATTACAAATTGCACCTTTTAAACGTATATCTATAGTCATAAAAGTGTACTCTTGAAGTACACTTAGGGGGACTTTCATTTAATTAATGTTGTATCATCTGTAAGTTCATTTTGGTTTCCTGCCATTGTTTGTTTTGGCTTTCTCATCAGTGGCATAGTGACATATTTGAAGCTGAGACTGAAACTATTGAAGCAGTAGCATTTATTTCATTTAGATTAGACTGTATTTTATAAAGTGCTATATAAATACAATTGATTTGACACTTAAACATTCATTTTGTAGAATTCAAAAACTAGAAAAAGTTATAGTCAGAAACGAATACATGTACATACACACACACTCACTGTTCAGTATATCAGAGCCAGAGCATGCTCAGTATTATATGTGGCCAGTAAGGTGTTACATAATTCAGTACATGGTGAAAATCTTCTGCAATACCTCATGTGCTTGTAGAGGGAGCCTGACACCACACATCAGTGTAACAACATTAAACACTTTAGAGTTTTCGTGTGGCTATATGTTAGCGCAAGCACAAGTAAGATGCATCAGTGCAAACATCATTTCATCATTTCTGCAGTGCACTTTGTACTATGTTGGTGTGGATTGAATCTTTCTGATCCCAAACTACATGTAGGTCAGCACATAATCTGCTTCTCTACAGAGTTTGAACAGCAGACATTTGCAAAGCTACACATCTCTTGCCCCTTGGGTGTTTGTTTGGTGTTCATTTGGTTAGTAAGCTCTGGTAAACATATTCCACTAGGGCTGCACGATTAATGGAAATAAATCAGATATTGTGTATGTATCAAAGCCTAAAAGCTGCGATTTAACATAATAAATACTCAGTGTTTGCTATTGGTCGTCGGGCTGTCACGCCCTTGGACCGGCAAACAAGTCATTGGAAAAGAGAAGCGATGTCATTGCAAGTTGTTTTGATTAAAGTTTATGTGGACACATGAATTAAATAAAAAACATTTGTTTTAAAACAATGATGTGAATAGATAAATAATTTAATAATAAATACCTTAGTATTACACTGTCCATTTCGATTTCATAGTGACTTTAAGGGCTTCCTGTGTTTTTCCATCAATTTAAAAGAATGAGTTCTGTCAAAATAAATGAAGACAGCCTTAAATCTTAGTATTGTAATTTTGCAGACGTAAAATAAATTAATATTTTTTTATAGAAGTGTTTTATTTTCAGCCCGTTCTGATCCTTCTAGCGTCACATAGAACGCTATTGGTGCTTTTCCACTGCATAGTACGGTACGGTTCGGTTCGGTACGGCTCACTTGTGGTGCTTTTCCACTGCATGGTACGGTACAGTACGGTTCGCTTCAGGTCGCTTTAAGTGGTACCTGGTCTGTTGAGGTTCCAAGCGTACCGTACCAGTACTAAAATGTGACGTGAAACACTGCAGATCACTGATTGGTGAGACAGAATCGTCACTACCAGCGTCACTACTAGCGTCATTGGATTTGCGACACGAGACACGAGACACTTTTTTAGCAGTATTTTTGTTTTGCTGCCATCAGCCTCATTTTAAACACATTTTTCCATCTAGCAGTTAAAAAAACCCACATACCGAGAATCAGGAACACCATCCCCTCGATAGTCTCCATTATTCCTGTGTTGTGGGTTTGAAAATGTGGCACTTTTAAGATGATGTCATGGCAGTAGAGGCGCGCGCAAATAACGATCAGTCCCACACACTTTGAAGGGGTACTACTGCAGTGGAAACGCAAAGCGAGCCGAACTGTTCCGCGCCGATTCGAAGTGTACTGGGCCGAACCGTACCGTACTATGCAGTGGAAAAGCGCCTTATGTGACAAAACGGCGCTATACTACACACATGGCACCCTTTATTGTTAATATAACACGCGAACCCAAGGCATCATAAATCCTTTAGCGTAATATTAGACTACCCTACCCTACCCCACACCTAAACTTACTCATCACACCGCGTGTTATATTAACGATAACGGGTGCCATATGCGTAGTATAGTACCATTTTGTCATATAGCGCCATCTATATGACGCTAAATGATGAGAATGCGTTGATTATTTTACACTGTAAATTTATTTAAAAAAATACATTCCACAGAATTATACAGATTTTCCCCCATCATAGAAAATGATGAAAACGTTCAGATTCCTTGTTGGTCTAAGCAAGCTAATAATTCAATATGTTAGTTTGTCGCACTTGTCCCAGAGAAGATGCACTTTTTATTTTTTGTTATGGCTTTGTTATGCCGTTTCTATGTAGAATGGAGTAAGATTTTTTTTTTTTGGCCAAAATGTCCAAAAGTAACAGACGAGTTAGCTGGTAAATGTTTACGACTCACAATATGGTGTACAGCGTCTATATTAGATATTGCATACTAATCAGTGCAGTGTGTCATAATGTAGGCGTTCAGTCATCATTTAGTGCTTCAGACAGCACACATATCCCTACAGGCATGCGGCTCTCAGCATGATCTAGCCCCGTCAAATATGTGCATACACACACTCTCACACGTAGGCATGCGCATATCTTATATTATCTTATGCTTTACTCAGATCAGATTATGAGAGATTGCCACAGAGGATTCAGTGAGCATGACTAGAGCACAGTAGATTAACATGCTGTCTCGTTGTGCAATATAAATCTGTGCGATATTACCGATTTCATTTGGAAAATGCACGAGAAAAAGAGAGGACATGACCAAGGCTTGACAAGGTTTTATTAGATATTCCAACTTTTTTTGAACCTTCCCTACTTACTTTTTGTTTTGATGATTCTGAAGTGACTGTTGCTTTTTGTCTCGTGCCATCAGGGAGACAGCGGAACAGACTGGAGCCAATGGACACCATCTTTGTCAAGCAGGTGAAAGAGGACGGCCCCGCACATGGAGCTGGACTCTGCACAGGTACTGGTTCTTGCACAAGTCTCGAGACATGTTTTAATGCTCGCATTTGATTGTTGTAGGCCTAGCGTAACATCAGATTTTCACTAGATGATTATCTTGGCCAAAAGAATTCACAATAAAGTTTTTTATCACAATATCTATAGAAATTCTGGGGAAAAAATCTAAATGATGATATCAGTCAGATTTTTTTTTTTTTTGGCCAATGAATCACATTCTCAAAATACAACTATAGGGAGGAGCCGAAGCTCGGTTACAGAAGCCGAGCTAAATATTGTGACCAACCAGCGTTAATGTGCACAGCTGCCACTAACTATATTGTGTCAACCAGATAGTGTCTGGATTATTTGTGATATGAATGTATGTGTAGTATTAAGCTGATATTGAATTTATTGAATTTGAATTTATTGTTGTTGAGGATAACCCCTTGAGATGAAACATCTCGTTTTCAAGGGGGTCCTCGAGACAAAACAAAAATAATACAACACATGTACATTCACTCACACCAAAGCTCTACCTCATCCCACGTCGCCCCACCCAGCCCTCCAGGCCCATCAACTCCTTATTAGGAACAAATCCATATATAAAACATATTGCAGTATTACAATGCATGACAACATTTAGCCCTTACATACACGTCTATATATACATGCAAGCAATACATACATAATATATACGTACACCTAAATCCATATTCTATACATAATAAAGAGTAAAATAAATAAATAAATAAATAAATAATTGAATAAAAAAACATAAAATAATAATAATAATAATAATAATAAATAAATAAATAATAAAATAAGATATAATAATAATAATAATAATAATAATAATAATGTCACAGATATAAAGGGTATATGAAACAATATCCAGTCACACATGAGGAAAACATTTACAGCAATCATTTGCTTGCAAGTAAGTAAAAAGAGATATTTTGAAAGAACGCAATGATGTGACAGATCTTAAAGGGTTAGTTCACCCAAAAATGAAAATTCTGTCAGTATTTACTCGCCCTTAAGTTGTTCCAAACCTCTATGAGTTTATTTGTTCTGCTGAACACAAAGGAAGATATTTGGAAGAATGTTGTAATCAAACAGATCTCAATCCCCATTGACTACCATAGTAGGAAAAAATACATACTATGGTAAATACTGACAGAATTTTCATTTTTGGGTGAACTAACCCTTTAAAGACCCGGGCAGGTTATTCCAGTCTGAAGGGGCTATCAATATTTATTTGTTTTAAATATCACAGTTATAATCAATACTGGTGTATTTTGACACCCCTAGTCTTACCGTCTTAAAGTCCCCCTATTATGCTTTTTCTGATATTACCTTTCATGTAGTTTATAATATAGCTGTGTGTAAATGTAAAAGGTTTTTAGAGATAAATGTCTCCCAAAAGAAAGTACCAATTCTGAACCCGCTGAAACGAGTCATTCCAGCTTATATCCTGCTTGAACCTGCAAAGGTTTGTAACAAATATGCATAATGCCAGCCTATGTTCTTCATTAGCTTCTTACGAACAATGTCTACTTTGACCCGGCCTCAAACACTGTAGTTTTAGCTGAGGTCTGAGTTTGTTTTTTGTTGTTGACATGTGGAGAAGATACTGTTTTCTTCACTACGAAAACAAATCTGCTTTGCATTCACTTCCAAAGAATGAGGACTCAAGCTTGAATTGATTCGGTAAAACGGACGTTGTTACTATCACTGTGTATCCAGTGCTGAGGAAGCCTCTGGAGCTGAAATACAGATATGGTAGTGGGCTTTTCGTTTCCGATCATTTACAACAGACTAGGTCATCTGACCAATCAGAGCAGAGTAGGCTCTCAGAAAGGAGGGGTTTAGAGAGACGGCATCCTTTATCAAACCGTTTCAGACACTATGAGAAAAGAGTCGATTCTGCAATTTATATTATGTATTACTTTTTTTTTTTTTTTTTTTTACCTTAGATGCATGTAAAACTGTTGTAGGAGACCTCGAAAACAAAATTAGGAACCTTTAAAATAGCATAATAGGGCACGTTTCTAAAATCCAAATCGTGAGCTTAGAATTATAAGGTTCTATCTCCACTTTTGGTCGAAATTGAGTTTTTGACATAATCTGATCCATTAGGTGTTTATTAATGCCTGTGTGGTGTTATTTTTGTAAAAAAAAAATATACACTACATAATTAGGGTTGGGTATCGAGAATCGAGTATCGATTGGAACCGAGACTAGCTTTTCGTTTTTCCCGGAATCGTTCAAAAGTTAAAATTTCGATTCCTAGTTTCGATATTCACAGTCCGCCGAGCGGAAAAAGAAACCGCTGAACAACACCAACGAAGAAGCGTCTACCGGAAGTGTTGGCATAACCACGCGAGTCGAACATGAGTACCTTACGTCGGCGATCCAAAGTGTGGCTTCGCTTTTCTAAAAATAACTAAATCTCGGCAAAATGCAAAATTTGTGACAAAAGGAGTATTTTTACAGAAGGAGTATTTCCTTCAGAATTGGTTAGCAAGGTTAGCTAAACTTTTTTGACCCTGCCTCTTAAAAGAATCGGAATCGAGAATCGTTAGGAACCGGAATCGAAACAAGGAATCGGAATCGGAATCAGAATCGTTCAAATTCAAACGATACCCAACCCTATACATAACAGTATTACCAGCTGGGATGTAAAAACTTTGATGCTCAATATCTCAGGACTACCCTAAACGGAGATAGAACCTTATAATTCTAAGCTCACGAAATACATCCATCTGACACATACTGTATATACCAGCAAATATAAAAATAGCACAGATAGACCACACATTCTGCTTGTCAGCCCCCTTTAGACACAAATCTGTGGTTAACTGATGCATGAAGGCATCACTACTAAACAGTTGGAGGTCAACCAGGCAAGAGGTCATACCTATCAGCCAGCATCCAAAATGCATTGGCAGGACTTATTCATAAGCAGCTGAAGTGTTATGTAAGTGTGATCAGTCTGGACCCAAATAAACATTGAGAAGTTATTACTATGTTGGTCTCAGTGGACAGACTTTTGGGAGGGTCCAGAACACATGTTCCCACAATTATCCACAATATCTCGCTGCTGGCTCACTCTGGTTGGTTTCCTGTGAATCTCATCTTCAGAACACAACGGTCAACATATCTGAACAAACATACTTACTCCAGGGTTCTGAATTCCTGTCCAAATCTGTAATTTATTTTTTCTATGGCATCATGTGCCATGATTTCAAAACACGTATTTAAAAAAATAAAAATAAAAAAAAAACATATTTTTTTAAATAACTGAACTATTACTTCTGGTTCTCTTCCTGTTTCTCCTTCCCACAGGGGATCGCATTGTAAAAGTCAACGGAGAAAGCATCATTGGGAAGACGTATTCCCAAGTAATCGCCCTTATCCAGAACAGGTAATGTTGCAACTTGCTTTGCTTGTTTCAGCCCCTGAGGGGTGGTGTAATGTAGACTCACTGTATTTCCGGACACTTTGCACAGTAAAACGTCCTGTAAGATATCAACCCGCTGAAAGATAAACCTGATTGGCTCGTCTGTCTCTGGGGACGTGCCTTCCACACGTTTCAAAGTTTGATTGACACATTTTGGACTAGTCATTTTAGAGAAATCTTGAAAAAACAGCCTGGAGACGCAGTGTCCGGATTACCACGAGGACTCACGGTGAAAATTTCCACTCGCTGTGTTTCAGACAGTTAAGGAGGAGTCATTTCTAATATAAAACACATACATTTTAACAACTATAAGTTGGTAAAGTAATCATATTAATCTTCATAACTATGTTGTATAAAGCATCTATACACTCTTTTAATTGACAATTGCTCATTTAAGCATTAAATTCTAACATTATATTTAAGAATTTTTATTATTTAATTTTTTTTAATCCCTTAAAGTACAAATATTTGCAAATTGTAGCTCATAATTATTTTAGAAGACCTTAAGAATGTTTTTTTCGTCATTTTCTGGTGGGTGATCGTGTTTTAAGAGCCGCTTTCTATGGAGGTATCCTTCCCTCATCCTTTTTTCTCGTACCGGAAAACCTTCCCCTCGTCATTTTCTGAATAGTCAATGGTGTACATTAGAAACTCGCATTGATTTCTTTGAAACGACTGGCTCTTGAAACATATGGTCGGAATCGAAAGAGAAGGAGGCAAAGATTACATGGATATATATGATATATACATACATATATATATATATATATATATATATATATATATATATATATATATATATATATATATGAAGAGTTCAGATGCAAAAGCCTCTAAATGCCATTTGAAATTTTCTTCTTTAATGATGATTTTTATCAAACTTATATATTTAAGTTCAGTAATTTCACTTAAATAACAATTAATAGGTAATTATCATTGCAATTTAAGTGAAATTACTGAACTTAAATATACAAGTTTGATAAAAATCATCATTAAAGAAGAAAATTTCAAATGGCATTTAGAGGCTTTTGCATCTGAACTCTTCATATATATATATATATATATATATATATACCATAACCTGAAAGTGTTTATTTATAGAATTTGCGAGAAAAGGTCAAGTGTCCGGAATAAAGTGAGTCTATGTTAGCCTCATAGGTAAGGATCTTGACTTAGTAGCTAGTTGTAGGTTTTGATTTTAACGTAAATAAAATTTTATAAGTTACTTAATCTAGGAATACGTGCTGCTCTGTATCCATATGCTCCCTTTTTGCTCATTTTGTGGGTTGATTATCTGTTCCTGCTAAGTCTTCCAAATAAATCTCTTAATCCTTGAGGAAGTTTAATGAATATGCTCTTTATTGCGTAATTTTATTTGGTAAAAACACAGCAGTTCTTCCTTGTTCTTGAATATCATAAAAAAACACTGTCATGTTCATGAATTCGTCTGAAATATTATTTTCAGTTTATTTTTTCAAAATGTTTCTTTGCAGTGACACATCTCTGGAGCTCTGTGTAATGCCAAAAGATGAAGACATTTTACAGCTGGTAGGTTTAATTTCTCATGGGTTTACTTGTCACACATTCAAAAAAATCATAATTTCTTCCGCAAACAGATTAATCCTCAGGCTTTATTTGCCTTTGTATTGGGTAGTTAACCATGATCGGTTAAACTTGTCTGAATTCTTATTTGAGAGAATTATTATTATTTTTAATTTGTGGCCAGTAATGTCCTTTTAAGTTTAACATTGTGTTGTGGTCAAAAGATGTGGCTTTTGAAGTTTTTTTGGGTGAAAAAATGATGAAATTACTTAAGCAAAAGGAATTTGCTTAAAGGAAATTGGAAGGTAAGCAGAGCAGTGGAGACAGATGGCACCAGTTTGCGTTGGTGAAGATGCTCTTCCAGGCAGAGTTCAGTGATCCAGCGGAGCAGAGAAGCGTGATGGCGCCTGTGTGTGTGTGCTTATTTTGAATTCAGCTATAATGAGGTTTTCCTCAGAACAAGGGACGTAATGCCAACCTCATATCTGTGCACATTCCAGATGAAACTCCAAATCTCAGGCTGTTACATGCCAGCCACATAAACTTATCTTCCACTGTGGAGCCCTCGGGCACTTTTTGATTTGACAGTAATGAGTCCATCCAAAGTAGAGTTTAAGACTTAGGAATGACAGTCATGCTTGTTATTTCAGCTAACAGGAAGCAGTTCTAGCAACAAGTTCTCTTCCAAAATCTACAGTGTTCTACTGTCTGCATAGGGATCTTCCCTCTAAGGCAGCTATGTTCCTCATAAGTGACTGATTTGAAACCCTGCATACACTCAACAAATCTCTACCACATACCAATAACGCTACTCGTGAGAATATATTAACTCACAATTGATTCCAGTAGAGAAGGATATCATATCACACATTCTTTTATTAGAATAAACAATTTTATGATTGTTACTTTTAGATTAGTAATTTAATGCCTTTTTTTTCATAAAAAAACAACAAAAACAATCGTAATTAGAGCCCGACCGATAAAGGATTTTGAAGTCCGATACCGATACAAATATTTATTGGTTTTAAAATCCGATATATCGGCCGATATTTTTTCTTAATTATTATTTCAGAAACACGCAACAAATTGTAAAACATACATTTTCAATATAACAGGCCAAGGAGAGATGATGCGTCTCATTGCTATAACTGTCACGCGCTATTAAAGAAATACTTCAGTCACATTGTCAAAAGTTAAAATGACTACACTGTAACAACATTATGTAACTATTACTAGCTAATTTCGCTTTATTCTCGGCTTATTTAACAGCAGCAAAACTGTACATGATAGTCACAAATTTTGTTAAAATATTCATTATCAAAATATGATACAAAATATTCATTTATCGGCCATTATAACTGCCGATACCGATAATTTGGAAAATGCCTAATATCGGCCGATATATCGGTCTGGCTCTAATCGTAATCCAAGATTAGGAATATTGCTTATATTTTATCAACCCTTATAAACTTTTCAGTCTTCTTTGGTCATCAAATACAAACCTCAAAATACATTGAATACCTCAAAGAAAACACATTTATATTAATTTGTATACAACGGGGCGGATACTTGAATCTGATTGGTTGACGAACGTTCTAAGTTCCACACATTATCTTCACATTATAGTTCCACATCACTTTGCCAAATGATTTTAGTTTTTTCAAATGTCCTTACAGAGTACAACAGAAAAATAACCATAACCCAAATCAATTTAGAAGCTACATGGGATTAGATGTGTAAGAAATTAGGCCTACACACAAAAGCGTTTTAAGGAGAAAAAAACTGACAAATGTCTTAAAATACATAATCGGAACAATGTTTTGAGGTGTGGTAACCATAGTATATACGCAGAATAATTGACTCCGGGCCATTGAGTTATTGAAAAATATGGCCGTATTACCACCCTGGGTGTGCATTATTTTCTAATAAAAGCCCATTGTCAATTATTCCCTTTATCAAACAACACAATACTAATGCTTTAACTTGGGAAGAGTTCAGAGATCAATATTTGGTGGAATGACCCTGATTTACAATCACAGTTTGAGCCTTGGCATGCTTTCTACCACATACATTTATGGTAAAAGCTGTAGTCTAAAATTGCCTTAAATTATGCTGATGACAAGCTTAAAGCTACACTGTGTAACTCTTTTAGTTTATTCTTAGCTAAAAACAGTTCTTTCAAAAATATATGTGCTCATTAATGTATATTTACTTCGTTCAAGTAATAAAGTATTCTCGTGAGTGTATAATATGCCATTGAAAATACATACGGTTAAGGGGTTCTAATGTCGGGGTTCTAATGCCCCTCCATCTTGAAAATACATTAGCCAAAGAGGGACACCCATTAATTCAAGCTTCACCTTTCGCGTTTATGTTTGAGTTAACACTCATGGACGAGGTCGAACTGGAAGCCATGCTAATCTTGGACTACATTGGCCACCGTAGGAGTTAAAACGAAATCAGAATTGAGAGGAACAGAAACTAATATTCACTGGATGGTCATATACCGTTTCACTGCTAGATGGGGGTCACACAGTGTAGCTTTAAAACACAAAGAATGGGTTTAGGTCGAGTAGAGGTAGAAAAAAAAGGATCATATTACCATGTGTGCTTGGGAATCGTTGGCAGAAGATATCTAATGGACTTCAGGGAACGGCAAGTACTGTATGCAAAGTAGTCAGCTGATCAGATCCAAAGCAGCACCTTGCAAAGTGCCTATTTTGACTGTGAAACTAACACAGGACAAGCTCACAAAAAGGATAAACTCGTAAAGGACAAACTCGTAGCAGGCATAGATTTAAATGTATGTCCATCCATTTGCTTGCCTTATTTGTAGATGCAATTCATTTTTTCTTCCATTGCACTACTTTAGCTACATTTAAATCCATGTTGCCAGATAATGTGTACTTTGTCAAAAATATTGGATACTAATTTCACTTTTTTGTTTGAGAAAATCATTAGAATATAATTTCTAGCAGTTTTATACATTTTTTTTATTGATATAGTGACAGACATCCCCTTGAAACCCAATGTGAAAGTGGTCGTAGAAGACACATTTGAGAGACATATTACTTCCCGGTATAGAAAGCAATGAGTCTTGGCTGACCACTTGTGGACTACCTTATTAATGAAGCTGCCATTTGAAAAGAACAGAATTGTGCGGACAGTCACAGCACTCTTAAAATAAAGCTACTTTTTGGGCATTGATGGTTCCATAAAGAACCTTTGACATCCATGGTACCTTTCCATTACAAAAAGTTATTTATTGTAGAAAAAAAGTTCTTACGATTATTAAAAAGTGGTTCTTTTAAGGGAATGCAGCCTGAGTGTGAGTTTGTGTGAAAGTTTTATTTGGTTTAAAGCCGCAGTAACACTTCTGGAAAGAGCAGCAGTTGTCCCCCTCTGATCTCAAGTGTGTCCTCCTCTGTCTGATTCATCTCTGGTGTTGGACTGGCAGGCCTCCAGTAGTCTCTCTCTCTCTCTCTCTCTCTCTCTCTCTCTCTCTCTCTCTCTCTCTCTCTCTCTCTCTCTCTCTCTCTCTCTCTCTCTCTCTCTCTCTCTCTCTCTCTCTCTCTTTCTGCTGCACTGTGTATTTATAGCATGCTTTATCCTGCACTAGAATGACAGTAGCACTGTCTGGAATAGGGGCTGATTGCTTCTGGTGTACCTGTAGAGCTCTTGTCATCTTCCCTCACAATTGCTCTTTTTCCTGTTCTTTCTTCCTTTGTTTTTCCCGCTGTCAATCTTACCTTCCGGCTGCAGTTCTCCAGGGATATCACAGCTCTGGTAAGAAGGAGCTAAACCTGTCACTTGCTACCTCTCTTCTGTTATGTAATTTTGCCCTTTTCTGGTTGTAATGTCTGTTAAAATCCAGTCTTTACCTATCTTAAGAACTGCAAGCTTGGGTACAGTATATGCTTGTTCAATCACAAAACACGTTTTTCTCCTAATTTATTCCACTGCCATGAGGTTGCACCTTAAAATTTGTTGGCTTCTGAGTCATCTTTATTTCCATAGAAGAGGCGGAGCAGACAGAGGAAGAGAGAGAGGGAGGGACATGTCTGTGTAACTCGACACTTCAGGTGTAGAGTCAAAAGTCCAGCTATCACGTCTTTACTCTCATTAATGCCTGAGCTCTGTCATATGCACACTGAGACAGCTATATATATTGACCTGCGATAAGAAGACGCATTGTAAATTGAGTAATATCCTGAGCAGAATGTTATGTAGTATTTTGACCTTAAGGGTTTTAGTTGGCTGTTGACTTTGTAAGATGATAACAGAGCAGCTACTAGTGTCTGTTGAGTGCTCGGTGAAAGGCTGCCCTCCTCTCGCTTTTTCCTCTTGTCTACGCACTGCTCTCTCTCCTCAGCTAAAGGTAGGTAAGCCTCTGATACCTAATCCCTCCTTGAGGTTAAGGCTTTTGAGCCTGGCTACATGACCTTTTCCCCTCTCTCTCTTTTCCTGGGATGCATTTGAACTTTAGAGAAAGACATGGGGTCAACCTCCCCTCTGTATTTACTAGATAAATAGTAAAGTAGTAACATTTTTTTTTTTTTTACGTTTGATACATTAACTCTGTTTGCAATTAATCTATTTTGTATTTCAGTATTTGATTAGTGCATGTAATGTTACTCATTCTTTATATTGAATAAAATTTCCATTCTTTTCAGGCCTATTCTCAAGATGCGTACCTCAAAGGAAATGAGGCATACAGTGGAAATGCCCAGAACATCCCCGAACCGCCCCCAATATGTTACCCACGGATAGAGCCCAATGCCTTGGCCATGGCACAGGTGTCAGAGCCATCATGCTCTGCCGAGGCATCGTGTGGAACCAGACAAGGAGCAAATCGATGCCACAAGCCTGACATAGGCTGCCGCTTTGATATACCTGTATCTCCCCTTATCCCATCTCAAACCTCTCAGGTCCCCAAGACCCAAACTGTTGTGCGTGTATTTAATGAGAACGTTAGGACAATGGTAGCGTCACCTGAAACTACAGATCAATCTTCCCATGTGGCCTGGGCTGGTCCCTGCCACAGGATGGAGGAGAATCAGAATGCGGTTTCAACAGACCCAACCTTTAACAGGTCCAGAGCTCCAGTCACTTCATCTCCAACTGGGGCAGCAGCACAATCACCGCACAAACCCAACAGAACTGCGGAGCCCACTGGGTTCTCTGACAAAACAGCACAGACTTGCATAGACAGGAAGCCTGTATCTTCCCACAGACATACCTTGACCACAACAGCAGAAGCCTTCCCATCGGCCACCTCTCCCACCCCTTACACACCATCTCCTCCACCAGCCACCCCTTCCCCCTGCTCTCCCCATCAGAATATTGACTGGAGGAACTACACCACCTACAAAGAGTACATTGACAACAAACGGCTCTACATGTATGGCTCCCGGACTATTCAGGAACGCCTGGACAGTCTACGAGCTGCATCCCCATCCAGTACAGGCGAATACAGCAAGCCGAAGAGCGCGTCAACAACAGCTACGCCGTCACGAGGCTTTTCTGGATCACAGTTGAGGCGGAGGAGCGCCTCACATGATCGGAGTTACCAGGTATCTACTGTGCAGCCTTTGCGTAGTTCTTCTCATGAGAGGCTTGGTGGTTCAGAACAGACTGCTCTTGCACGGAATTGGCCCCGCAGTGCTTCCCAGGATGCCCTCCCGTCGGCCCCCACAGGTGTGCTGAAACCGCGAGCATATTCTTGTGACTATCTGGGCAGACAGAATGAAAATGCGACATCCATGTTGGACAGGCAGGCTTGCTGCAGAACTGAGACAGAGGATTGGTTACTCATGCACAGAGGGGATGAGGCAAGAGCATGCAGGCAGTCTTCTTCCTTACGCATGGCCCCTCACAGAACACAGGGTGTATTTAGCCCAGACAGACGAGGTGGCAGTTACCCAGGGTTGCCTATCACCCCTCACTTTAGCAGAGGTACAGATTCATTGCTTTCCTCCAGAGCTGAAAGCCTGGGTAACACATCTGCACCTTCCGTAAACAGACCCTCGCTACCTGTGAAAAATGTCTCAGACCCTTCCACTGCTGCTGCTTCATATATAGCTTCTGCCCTGGCCTCAATACAAGGCCACATCACTGGTAGTTCCAACACAGGCCCCATCAAAGACCAAAGAACACAGCTCACTGCCAACCACATGCCCCACAATGCAAAGCAGTTACAGCCAAGGGGGCGGGCTGACAGCCTTCAGGAGCCTGTCAGAGAGGTAGCCCGTGGACATCGCTCTTCTTCTTGTTCTGCCGTCACTAAACCCAATAGAACAAAGCAAGGTGGATCCAAGCCTGACCAGTTACTGAACAGTAATGGAACGGTTCCTCAGCAGCCTAGGTACATAGAACCACAAACTCCCAATGAGAAGGTGGTGGAAGGCATCGAGGGTCCAAACGCCACTGTAGTAGTTGTTCGGAGGGAGAAGTCTGGATCTCAACCCATCCGCCACACTTCCTACATTCTGGCGGTGAATGAGACAGAGGGAGTGGCTGAACCACCTGCAGTCTCCAACACATGCTGGCTGCCTAACAATACCCCACGCAAAATGCACATGAGGAAACTAGGAGACCAGTGTAAAACCTCCTTTTCAAGCAACCTTGATGACTCACTGGACTCCATTCCCTTCATTGGTGAGAGGCTTTTTCAACTATACAATATAACCACACATTCTGTTGCTATAGCAACTGTTCTGTCTGTCTGATTTTTGAAAAGGTTAACATGATTTTAATACATTTTTTGTTACTTTACTTCAAATACTTTTAGGCCTGTAGTTCCAGCATCTTCCAAATTCATATAAAAATGTATACGTTTATATAGTCAAGGGGGTTTGCATATGCCAGTTGCATCTATTTTGGCTGTTTGCATGCTTAATTTTCTTATAAGTGAAATGTTGTGTTAGTAGTGTGTTTAGCAAAGTGATTTTCAGAACATGTGTCCCTGCTGTATCTCTGTTTATAATATTAAGCAGCTGATGGGACTCAGGGAAAAGACTTTGTCTCAACATTCACTGTTTTATATTATTCAGAGCTTAACATCTAACTAAACATCTGAACTTAATCTCCCTACTTTTTACACAAGGCTGTCATTGTCTACTCCACTGTGCTGCCACACTAGAGCAGGTCTTGATGAATTTGCTTTTTTATTGCTTAGATAAATCATACAAAAGGCCACACTGTTTCTTCGTTCTCAATGGGCCAGGCTTTGCATAGAGAGCTTTAGATCAAGTGGTGTACAACAGTGAGGTTTTATGATGTTAACCGTAATAACAGCAGGATGAACAGCTCAACTCAATGTAAACAAAGTTGGCAGAGAGGAGTGATGAGTAGTTAGAGGTCTGGTACTGTGTGTGTGTATGTGTGTGAGAGAGAGAGAGAGAGAGAGAGAGAGAGAGAGAGAGTGGAGGTGTATTTCAAGTCATTGGTCATCCTCACTATATTGGCCAATTTCTAGGCATTACAGACACCCCCTTTTCCACCCAAAAAGAACTGCTTTGGAACTGGTGCTGGTTCAAAGTTGGTTCGGAGTTGGTTCAACTTGCAAACCCGTTCAGAACCTGTTTGTTTTTCCACTGACTAGAGCTCCCAGGGAACGACGTCATTACGTCGCTAGAAACGCTTGCAAGTACAATATTACTATGGGATTATCTCTAACTCGTGTACCAAGAAGGCTTTAAAAACAATTGAAATATGTAAGTCTTTTAATCTTTTCGTTTGATATGTAATCATTTCTGATCAGTTATGTACCCCTGTCTTGTGTCTTTTTTTTTCTTTCCATTTATTTGTTTTATATCGTGACTGTTTTCTTCTTTGCTTATGTTTAAATAAAAACGCTTGCGTCAACTTCAAGCATAACAATTACAAAGGCGGACTCCATCGTGTTTCTGCAAGTGTTTCTCCTGGCTTTGCGATGGTCAGAAAAGATGTTTAGAACGCATCTTAACCCGCCCCAACCGGCTCCGAACCGGTTCTCAAAAGTCCCTTTTCCACCAAAGCATTTTGAGAGCCAGTTCGGAGCCGGTGCCTGCGCGTGAACCAGTTCTTTGTGTTTCGACAGCCAAAGAACCGGTTCGCGGCCGGGAAAACTGGTTCCAAAGCGGCACCAACTCTTTGCTGGACTAGAACCGTTCTTTTGGCACGTCATGTTTACGTCGGGGGCTGGGGCGGGTTTAGATGTGTTCTAAACATATTTTCTGACCATCGCAAAGCCAGGAGAAACTGCAGAAACACGAAAGTTTTTATTTTAAACATAAGCAAAGAAGAAAACAGTCTCGATATAGAACAAATAAATGGAAAGAAAAAAGACACAAGACAGGGGTACATAACTTATCAGAAAAGATTACATATCAAACGAAAAGATTAAAAGACTTACATATTTCAATTGTTTTTAAAGTTTTCTTGGTACACGAGTTAGAGATAATCCCAAAGTAATGTACTTGCGAGCGTTTCTAGCGACGTGCACAGTGACGTAACGACGTCGTTCCCTGGGGGCGCTCTAGTCAGTGGAAAAACAAACAGGTTCTGAAGCGGTTCGCAAGTTGAACCAACTCCGAACCAACTTTGAACCAGCACCAGTTCCGAACCAGTTCTTTTTGGGTGGAAAAGCAGTGGCGCCTCCAGAAATTTTTCGTAGGGGTGGCCAGATGGGGCCAGTAAAAATCTTGGGGTGGCACACCAAAACTACAGTAAAAACCATAATTTCAGAATTGTTTTCTACTGTTGTAATAAACCAGCCTGTAGAAAACTATCAGAAAGACTTAAGGAAACTCCTACTGATATACTTTGGTTTATTGTGTAATATTTAATGTTACTAATGATATTAGTAGGGCCCAAATAATATATATTACATTGTATATAATGATATGATATATAAGGGTCCTTGCCCCACAGCAAATTTCCAGATACTTACATAATTGTGATGAATTTAATCATTTTTAAGTTATTAGTTTGCAGTGTAAGATTACAGTTAACACCTTTAAATATTACATAAATGTATTATGAATTTTTAATACACTTAATGAGTGTATACATCAGCAGCAAAAAGTAATTCTTGAAAAAATCTGCACAGTAATTTTATAAAATCTAAATATGTTAATAAAAACAAATTACTATTAGTTCTCTTTTAAAATTCAATCAGGCAATCATGTCACAATTTTATATTTATATATTAATGTCAAGAATTCAGAAGTACATAGCCTAAACTACAAATAAATTATATACAATTAAATTATGCTTATTTAAAATGTATTGAGCAGGCTAGGTATAACAAAATATATTGGCTTTTAATAATATTTCAGTGCGCAAACCCATGATTACATGAAAAACAGAGAGCACACAGCGTGTATGCGCATCGCGGGTGCAGAATGATGTGCTCAAAGCAACATGGAGTCACAGTGTGCAGCAGCACTGCGCTTCATAAGTGCGCATTTAAAAGCTCATGTCACAAATCGAAGAAATGTTGAGCGCACAAATCCAAGTGCGATTTGTTCCTTTGTTTCACAGTTATTGTGCGTTTGATGCCGATTCATAATCCTTGTGATATGTGTGATCTAACAGAACACGGTAGTGAGTCGTTTAAAAACAGCAACAAACTCCAAGAAAATAAAGTAATTTTATGCGAATATACAGACTTTTATCTACAGATCATGCATTTATAATGTCAATATATCATATTGGAGAGAGTTTTACCGTGCATCCAAGAGGCGCGCGTGCTGTTTGAATATGAATGGAGAATGACAGCCGCAGAGGAGGGAAAACAAGTTTATACTTTAATGATGTAAATATACTTCTGTCCCTCACATTAAGCTATGGAATGACTTCAGATGACTTTGTCACCCAAACTGACGTGAAAAAAGCGGGAGGCGCCGAAAAGCGCGCTGTTTGCATCCCTGCCTGTCCAAACGTGGCAAAAACACACCTAAAAGCTGCTGTAACAGTATACCATTTGGCACTTAAAAAGCACTTCACGATACATAATTCCCCGTCTTCTTTTACTTAAGAATATTTTTGACTTATTTATAAAATGCATAACTGATGCTACAAAAATTAATACTGGCCATTGGGGTGGCCAATGGGGTGGCCAGGAGTCGGCCAGGGGTGGCCATGGCCACCCCTGGCCACCCCCTGGTGGCGCCATTGTGGAAAAGGGGTAAAAATGCTTTGGTGGAAAAGGGGCTACAGATTCGTCAGGTATGTCCAACATGAAGACAGTAGAATTTGTTGATTGGTCATCACAAATGGTTGTGCTTCTCAAGATACAGTTCCATACTCCACCAGCCTGCACGTTTAATTATAGAATGTGTCATGGGCTTTGATATGTACGCAACTAGTTCAATGTGTTTGTGAAGTGCATGGGTCAGTCCCTGGGAGCAACTCCAAATTGTAATGTACACCAGTACAGTGATAGGACATGACATCATAGTCCACAGGGGCACAGATAATGTGACATACTGACACATTCCACCCAGGGCAGCCACTTCCACTGCCATTCCCTGACACTTTCCTACTCCCCCTATAGCTCATCAAAACTCAAACAAACAAGAGGGCAGTAAAGTGATATGACAATGTAATGGAACATACCAGTGGAAACTAGCTCAAATATTTCTATTTTTTGATTAGTTCCTGAAATCTAATCTCTTTCAAAACAATGGGTTTTTTATGTTTGATTTGGTATAATGTGTTTTACAGTGTGTTTTGGTCAGGAAATCCAAATGTTCCTCTATCATCCATCTACCTCAAATGTGACTTATCATTTGGAACATGCAAGTAGCAACTTAACTCAAACTGTTAACCTAGATAAATGTGTGCTATTATTAGGTGCATATCCATGTGTTATGACAGCATATGTTTTTACATTTCTTTAACTCTTCAAAAGTTAAGCAATTCAAGTCAGTTTAAAGTAATATAAGTTGAAATGACTTAAACAAAGTTGATTGTACTTAAAAATTTAAGACGGCAACTTTTTTATACAGTGTGAAGTATAAGCGTGCTTTACTCACATGACATTGACATTGAAGCACTGACTTGATCACTTGCATTTTTTAAACGTAATTTTTTTTTTCATACAGATAAGAGTAATACATAATTCCAAACCGTCTCTGTGAACTGGAGCGTGTCACAACAATTAACCAAAAGTCAGCATACATGGCTACTTGCCTCACAGACAAGAAATATATATATATATATATATACAGTGTATATATATATATATATATATATATACAGTATATATATATAGAAAGCTACACATGTCGAGTTTTAAAAGAAACAATTCGAAAACAAGTACTCTGATTATGTTATCCATAATTATGTAATCCATGTGATATGACAGGTAATTTTCTCTCTATTTAGGCACGTTGACTGTACTGTGATGTCGAGTCAGCATCGTCAACTTCATCTTTGCAGCCGACACTGACACAGAAAACACTAGTATTAATAAACAATTAAAATGTCTCCTTGATACTTTTTCCTCCACATTTATAACCATTACTTTTGCCAGTCCTTTGCGGAAAGCTTTATGCATGTGCTTGTGTGGGCTTCTGCACCCAGTAATGTTTAGGTGATTAAATTAATATAGGCTAAACATGCAATTAGTTGACTAATTAACAACTAGTCAACTAGGAAAAAATGTAGTCAGGGGCAGCCCTAGTAGACTTTTTTTAAAGTTAATTTGATACACTTTGGTGTGGGTTTGTTTTGCGATTGGTTTTGTGCATTATTTAAAACACTGTGACTATGGTTGAGTTTGTTTAATTTGGTTGACTGTGTTGGGTTTGGTAGACTGTAAACTTATCGCTTTTTTTTTTCAAGAACCAAATAAACACACCTAATTGTTCCATCATAAATTGTATTAGTGTATTACACAGAGACTGCAGAGAGAGCTAGTTGCTAGGACCTAAAACTACAGGGAATTAAAGTCATGTGGTTAAAAATGTACTTTTTTTTTCCCCCAGTGATGCAACCCGTCTGCTCTATTGTTTTTATATCGTCTGACTGTGTATAAAAAGGTGTGGGAGTCTTATCATTTAATGATTGCTTGCTGTATGAGTAAGCGACTTTCCTGTCGCTTACCTGACTGTCTGATTCTGTTGTGTCTATTGGACTTCATTACTCCATGCAATGCACTACAAAGATAAAAGATCTTATGAGTGTCTCATGTCTGTTGTCATCAGATGAGCCGTCAAGCTCCAGTAATGACCATGACACAACACACATTCCTGCATCTGCCGTGATTTCCAGCATGCCTATCATCACCACCATCCCACCCAGTCCAACTTCCCCTTCTCCCGTAATACGCCGACAGCTTTCCCATGACCAGGGTGAGGACCATCTCTGCCAACACATACAATATCTCAGTGACATCAGAATTGTGTCTCTTTTTTAACTATGAATTCACCTATATCTCCAAACTAGATTCTTTACGTCTCACAATTCTGGAATCTGATTCTGGAGCTAAAACAGAGCGCTCCAGATCCTTCGATGAGGGCTTGGATAATTACAGAGAAGAAGGAAGAGGGTAAGTTTACAGTCACTACTTAAAACCAAATTAGTACAGTGACCACAATGATGAAAAATCAACCTTCTTCCATTATAGTTTCTTGCATTATATGACCTCTGTGTTTATTGTGTTTGTACAGGCGGTCTATTAAACACACCCATGGATTCAAGGGCCTTAGAAAGGTGAGACTGCTGTAATAGAGAGATAATATATGACTAAGACTCACACTAACTGCATTATGATTAGTTTACACCTTAGATAAAGTTATGTCCAGTTGGCACCTGATCTCCAACAATGCACCTGAATACCAGCACGCCCATGGGCGAATAGATGGGCGAATAAACAATGTGGCGCAGGACGTGAAAATGATAACTGTGTCGGGCTGCAACTAGAAAAAACACTTGCAATGTTCCGGGTGCATGATAGGGCTTAAAATCTGACAATTTAATTGGTTTTTTTATGAGAGAAGTGTAAGTTTAAAGTGTCACATTTATGTTTTTGATAGTCCCACCTGTTAGCACAGAATGACTGTAGAACCATCCACATTGGATATTGATTAATTAATCAACATATGTAATTATTTTGATTTAAAATGTAAAAAAAAAAATTGCTTGTCATCTAATAATCTGATGTCCGTTTCAATTAGACGATTGAGCTCAGTGGTCCTCATTTCAGTGGCAGCTGTCAAAGAATGTGAATTGCGCATTTGGTGTATTTCAGGCTGTTGACAGGTCCTCTGAGGACTCTGGCTCTAGGAGAGACTCTACTTCAGATGTCTTCACTGATGCAACCAAGGAGGGTCCGCTTCATTTCCGGCAGCTGAACTCAGATAAGGGCAAGGTAAGACACCATTAAACACCAATCATGTTTTCTCTTGTTCCCTGTACTGAATGAAAGTGTCGGCAGATCATGCTGGTCTGTGATGCTGTAGAAGTCCTTGTCAAACATAATTGTAAACGTGTTGAAACGAGTTTGAATGTGAATGGCTGGCAGGCTTTCAGAAACATTTAATGTTGGCCAAAGTACTGTAGTGCGAGAGATCTTGTCTTATGAGATCGTATTTTATACCACTCAGACAGGTATAAAGGTTAAAACATGTACAATATGTGGTACATTTAAACAATAAGCCAACAATAAGACTGTTGTATAGCGACTTTACCACAATTAAGGGTGTAAAATACAGCAGCATCAGGTATATGATAAAATTATATTATTAATTATAAGCACAATTAGGGATGCACCAAAATTCAAATTCTGGATTAAAATCTGGATGCACTAGACTGAAACCCGAAACCGTCATTTTTGACGTCATCTCTGTTTAAAATTTGCAATTGCAGTTATTCGTGGAATTTTCAACTTTACGTGGGTTGCGCCTCGGCATGGCACAGCACGGATGGATCCAAGGTTTGAGGAGAATGTGCGGCTGTAAATCGCACTGATTAAATCATTTGATCGCTTTGACATGTCAAACCGTGCAAATTATACTTTGTTCTCGAATTGTTCATGTTAACAACATCAACAATGCGTGACTACATTTAATGCCTTTCCGATATTATTCTTGTTTTCAAATGGGCCCTTTTGTAGTCTCTTTTTTTTCTATAGCCACCTCAAAGTCCGAAGTCTTTTGCATTTTACATCGGGTGAATCTCTTGTTGTCACTGGTGATTGTCATTTGAACTTTGAACTATCCAATAAACCCATTCATAACTTGAATTAAAATGTAGGCTGTTTATAGTTGACAAACAGCTTGTGTATATTTGCTATTTTAACTTGGCTCAGTTAATCCAATCATATTTTCATAATTCTGTTATCTTTCCTACAGCGCGTTGGCAGCGGCATACGGTCATGGAAGCAGATCTACGCTGTGCTCCGTGGCCACTGCCTCTACCTGTACAAAGACAAGAGGGACGGACAAACCAACGCCAACTCCCCGATCGAAGACGAGCCTCTGGCGATAAGCATCAAAGCCTGTCTCATTGACATCTCGTACAGTGACACAAAGCGGAAGAACGTCTTCCGGCTGACGACGTCAGACTGTGAATACCTGTTCCAGGCCGAGGATCGAGAGGAAATGCTGTCCTGGATCCGAGTCATTCAAGAGAACAGCAACTTGGATGAAGAGGTGAATGATCAGCACTTTTTCCTTCAAATACAAATACAATTTCGATTCATATTTATAAAGGAGCAATACCAGGCATTCAATTGGTAACTTCAGAATTCATACAGTGTCTGACTCACTTACATCTTTACTATCCCAATTATGTTAAGGGATAGTTCACTTTAATTAATTTTTGTTATGTTTTAGCTTATCTCTAGGGTATCCAAGATGTAGGTGTCTTTGTTTTGTTTTGTTTCAGTGGTTTAAATTTTGATATTTTTAGGTCAAACCGTTCTGGTCTGTCAGTCATATAATGAAGGTCTATGGTCACCACCTCAAAGAGCATGCACAGAGAAGTCCAAATTAAACATGATTTAATGACTCGTAAATGTAAGTACACGTTGATGGCCTAAGACACGAAACGAGCGGTTTGTGTGAGAAAACGAACAGTATTTATATCGTTTTTACCTCGTGTAACCACGGCCACGTCCAGGTGATCTGAGGGCGGGGCGCTTTGTGGCTGTGGTTACAATATGTGGTAAAAATATCAAAATTGAAACTACTGCGGAAACAAAGACACCTACATCTTGGATGCCCTTGAGGTAAGCTAAAACATATCAAAAAACAATTTCAAAGTGAACTATCCCTGTAAGACTGACTTGGATGCTTGGAAGTTGTAAGATGCTTGCCTTTGTGCCGAAGTGGGCTAGACAACACTATAAAAACAATATAGCTTAATCTAAATCCAAAGGATAACAAAGGCAAAGTGAACTATCCCTGTAAGACTGACTTGGATGCTTGGAAGTTGTAAGATGCTTGCCTTTGTGCCGAAGTGGGCTAGACAACACTATAAAAACAATATAGCTTAATCTAAATCCAAAGGATAACAAAGGCTGACGGGAAACTTTTTTTTTATTTTTGCATTTTCGTTTAGTGACGTGAGTGGTACAGGGTAAATCTTTTCAAGTCTAGTACTGATATTGATATGGTGGGTGTTTTGAACTTTCTTATGAATCATGGAAAAAGGCCCTATTTAAAGGTACTTTTTACAATAGCTGAACATAACCTAGGGCTTTTTTTTGTAAGAAATAGTAACTCTTGAGGAAAAATGGCATCTCCACAATATGGTGTCGTCTTCTAATAGCACAGGGATATCCAAAAGCCCTCTGGTGTGTTTGGGGATTCCACTCTTACATTTCATCCACTCACTTTTGTCTCCCTTCTCTCTGTTTCCTTTTTCCTTTTGTAGAATGCGACTGTTACTAGCACAGACCTCATCAACCGGAAAATAAAGGAGTACAACACTCTGATGAGGTAAGCAGGAAGAATTTCCATCAAATTTTTGGAAGACTTCTTCCTTATCTAGATCTTGATTCGGAATTATGTGTGTTGCAGTCCTCCCAGCAGTAAGACAGAACCCTCGCCCAAGGCCTCCCGTCAGTCCATCAGGCAGACATTACTGGGTGGTAAGGGCGAGAATAAAGCCACAAGTCCTCACTCGCCAAACAAGGACCACGACAGAAAAGCCATGCACAAAGGTAACAGCATCAAGAGCATTAACTCGGGATTCTTTGTATTGTATTCAGTACTTTTAAGTATCAATAAAAATGTTGTCCAGTACTTGTGTGTGTTAAAGGTGTTAAAGGCGATTTCTGAAGAACGTTGTTGAAAGTGGATCGGACCGAGCACCACAACACACTTGTAGTCAATCAGCAGTAGGGAGCATATGAAGAGTTCAGATGCAAAAGCCTCTAAGTGCCATTTGGAATTTTCTTCTAAAATGATCATTTTTATCAAGCTTGTATATTTAAGTTCAGTAATTTCACTTAAATGGCAATGAAGATTACCTATTAATTGTCATTTAAGTGAAATTACTGAACTTAAATATACAAGCTTGATAAAAAAATGGTCATTTTAGAAGAAAATTTCAAATGGCATTTAGAGGCTTTTGCATCTGAACTCTTCATATACACTCATGATAGGGGAAGAGAGATTTAAAGAAAGAGTGATAGCTGAGAGACATTACAAAAGAGAAACAGTCAGAGTGATATCACGGGAAAAAGAAGAGTTCTGATTTAGGACCTGCGTTAATATTAGAAATCTTTCCAGTGCTGGACAGACCATGTTTCACAGAACTAAGATATGCTGTTGTTGTAATGTTAGCTATAGTAACAGGACAGTTGTTTGTCTGGAGCTAGTGTGCTGCTGACGAGTGACGACTAACAATTATCTCTTGCTTGTATATACTCTTGTGTACTGTATGTTCATTTGTAGTTCTTGTAGTTTGTTCATCATATTCACTTTATTTTATTTTATTTTTTTTCTTCGCTTCAGATTTGATAAAGAGACATCCACTCTTCCAATGAAGGGAGGGGTGTGTTTGTTTGGCTTGATTTTCAAATATCAACATTTTCTTAGAAATTGCTTGCTGCAACTTTAAAGGTTCATCCAATCCGACTAAATTCAATGATGCGTATCTGCTTGTCAACATATGTATTTCCATATCTCCACCCTGCTGGTGCAGACATTATACGTCATCAGTGTGTTCTGTAAGTCTTTGTAGAGTTGTAGACCGACAGTCACCAAGCGCCACAAACAGCAACCGCTTTTTATAGTTCCTCCTGAACCAAAACAACAAGCTTGTGCTGCGTTCGTGCCATGTCGTAACTATACGAGATGGCAACCCGTGATGTACCTGGAGCTATTCAAATTTATGAGTTTCTATGTCATAACTATCAATACTGAAAATAATCTGCAGCAGTCAAGTGGTATAAGCAAGAGCTGTGTAAGTTGCTTATGTAAATTATTATTGTAATGTTATGTGGTTTGAAACATGAAGTAGTTTAAGAGCGTCTCTCGCCTCGTGACGCTTTGCAGACTCTGCTGTGTGTTCATGTGTTTTGAAGGACGTGTGGCTTTGGAGACAGTCTGAAGGAAGTGTGGTATCTCATGCTTTCAAAGCTAGCTCGCTCTCCCTTATGGAACAAAAATATATGGGAATATACTGAAAAATATAATGTGATATGCATTAGCACATAATACATTTCCATATATGGGAAGCTACTGTAGTGTATTTTTCAATATACTGCAATATTGACAATGTATGGCTATATATTATACATATAAAATTTGTATAAATGAAGACAAAAAAAGCATTACATGTAATATTCACAAAGCGGTATCCTTTATTGTGTACATATTGCACATACATGTTCCCATATAAATGTTAATTTATCTTCGCACATATATACAGACACACACACATTCACAGAATGAGTTACAACAGATTTCTAGTTCCCAACTGTTAAAGGAGAGTACATTTTTATTTCATGTGTTTTGCTCAATATTAATATAGGGGAGATCTGTTGGTTTTTAATGTTCTATTATTTTGGAATTTTAAAGGTTTTCTGGTATGTCTTAGTTTTTGGGGTTATGATTATGCTCTAGAGTAGACTCTGTGGTTCGGTTAACGATTGATCGAGCAGCATTAAGACTATAATTATCAATTACTATATTTTAAAAGTAATGGCTATGCTCTCCTCCTCTGCGCAGTGATAGTCTCTTGGCTAAACATTTACATTTAGTCATTTAGCAGACGCTTTTATCCAAAGCGACTTACATCTGAGGACTACCGTGAATGAGAATGTTCTAGAGAGTGAGGTGTGCAGGTGTGCTTGTGCTTTTGTTAACTAGCTTGAAAATATGAAACATTATAATGTAAATAATTTTAAAAAAAAATATTACATTATATATTTCTCTATAAATGTGTGTTCATGGTGCATGAGTAAATAGTATATCTAAAATATATTACACATGCATCACATATGCATCCATGTATTATGAAGTGTATTACTGAATATAAAATTACATAGTAAATACAGTATATTGTCACATATTTGTGAAGTAGCAATATAAATATAAAGCTGCAATCCCTTATGTATTATTCAATATATTGTAATATATGATATTTTTTCAAACATACCGTTGAACCATTTAATATATTGATCATTCATATATAGGGAAATATATTTGGTTTTCATAAGGGATTGCTATGCTCTCCACAATTGCCTACCCTCCCTTTAAGGTCTTGATTAGTGGTGTTGATTGCTGCTATTTGTGTTGTGCGCACAGAGTTGCTGTCTTTGTAGAGCATTGCAAATCAGTCCGTTATGAGTTTCCTTTTCAGGTAGGATGCGGCCTTAGAAGGTGTATAGAGAGAGCTGGGTAGACGGCTTCCTAGGTTTGAAGTGCTTATGTTTCTTTAACATATCATTATTATGGTTGTCTGTAAATAGATGAAACCAGCCCACCCAAGGATAAGGGCACATGGAGGAAGGGCATCCCTGGACTGATGAGAAAGCCATTTGAGAGGAAACCGTCTCCAGGAGTCACGTTTGGAGTAAGACTAGATGACTGTCCTCCTGCTCAGAACAACAGAGTAAGACCACCATTTTTTTTTTTTAAATCATTGTTGATGGCAATGTCTAAAACTGTCCTTTGTGAAAAAGAAGTACTCTTTAGCATACTATAATAATATACTTTAAATGAATATACTTAAATATGAACTAAATGTAATGTTTTGAAAACTTTAATTAAATGCCTGTTAATTGCAAGTAAATTTAGATTATAGTTTAAATTTATATTAAATGCCATTAGCTGAATTTTAGACAGCATTTTTGACTCACTTAAGTACAACTTTATATGCAATTTTAGAAATATATTGCCACTGAAATATGGTTAAAGTACTGCCAAATGTACTGGTAAGCATTTATGGTAAACTAAAATATACTTTAATTACATTTTTTTTTTTTTTTTTGACATTACAATGAGCAATTTACTACTTTTAAAATTACCTTGAAATGCAATATAGAAAACGCTACTGTTAAAATCAAGCACTTTACATGTGCTTTAGTATTTTGGTTAACACATCAAATACTTTTTTTTTAAACTGTGACAAATGAATAATGATTTAAAATACACTTCTGAGTAAAACTTTAAATTTGACATTATTAGAGAGTGCAATTTTTGAAAATGTACTTAACTGTTAGCCATTTAACAAGTGTATTCTCTTAAAGTACACTTAAGTGAGCTTTAATTTCATTAATATAATATCTGCAAGTACAGTTATATATATATATATATATATATATGAAGAGTTCAGATGCAAAAGCCTCTAAATGCCATTTGAAATTTTCTTCTTTAATGATGATTTTTATCAAACTTGTATATTTAAGTTCAGTAATTTCACTTAAATAACAATTAATAGGTAATTATCATTGCCATTTAAGTGAAATCACTGAACTTAAATATACAAGCTTGATAAAAATTATCATTCTAGAAGAAAATTTCAAATGGCATTTAGAGGCTTTTGCATCTGAACTCTTCATATATATATATATATATATATATATATATATATATATATATATATATATATAAAGTTTGAAATACACTTCAAGTGCACATTCAGTACAATGAAATACTTTTTTTCACAAAGGGGAGTGAGCTCTCTACCGTTGTGATGTTTTTAGCTGTAGGTGTTTAATAATGTTTAAAGAGTAATTGTTTACTTAAGTGTGTGGGATGAACATAATTGCATTTGGAAACTGATATGTTTTTCATACTGCTGATTTTGGAGTCATATTTGTCTATGTAAGCAGCACACTCTCATATGGCGTGCTGTCTCGGGGGTTTATATTGGCTTGCAGGTATTTGACTGAACTTTGTTTGTTTTAGTTTGTTCCTCTGATAGTTGAAGTGTGCTGTAACCTGGTGGAAGAGCGAGGACTGGAATACACAGGCATTTACAGAGTGCCAGGAAATAATTCTGCCATCTCCATCATGCAAGAAGAACTCAATCACAAGGGCATGGGGGACATTGATATTCAGGATGATGTAAGTGTACATTTTCTCAGCTTTTTTGCTTGACGTCCTTCTTCCTCCTATTCTTCTTTTTTTAATACATTCTCTATACTTGGACAGAAATGGAAGGACTTGAATGTGATCAGCAGTTTACTCAAATCCTTCTTCAGGAAACTTCCTGAACCCCTCTTCACTAACGGTAAAAGTCTTTGTGGGAATTCCCTTGCTTGAGGATCTTTATGACTCATTTTGTATTGATATATATTTTCTCTTGCTCAACATTAATTGTATAGTTTGCCATCTAGTGGTTGTGAGTGAATTAGGCATGCAACTTCAACACCTGACATGGCTGAAATAATGTTCCTTCATGATCTGGCCTCTATAGATAGGTATGCAGACTTTATTGATGCCAACAGAATAGAGGATCCTGTAGAGAGACTCAAAGTGCTCAAGAGACTGGTAAGCAGCAGTTTGCCTCAATAACAAAATGTGTTTTCAGTGGTAATAATCTCTCTGAATAAACCTCTCATTCTTCAGCTGCACGAGTTGCCTGATCATCATTATGAAACACTGAAGTTCCTCTCGGCACATCTCAAAACTGTGGCTGATAATTCCGAAAAAAACAAGGTAAAACAATTTTGGGATATTCACAGAATGTTTTCTTCCGTTCAAAAACAGAATGGAAAAGAACACATAATACAGGGCCCTCGAGACATTTCAAGCTTTCTGACAGATTTTCAGTGATGGAGATATTTAATTTCAAAAGATATTCAAAAGTTGATTGCTGAAAATTAAAAGGGCTTGGTTACGACAACCAACAAGGAAAGTCATTTTTAGAGTTACTGTACATCATACACAACAAGACCATGACAGATACGGAACAAGAATCCACATGAACACTCTCTTTGTTTTTCATATACAGTATAAGGAAATGTCTCATTTTGCTCATTTATCATTGTGTCAGATGGAGCCACGTAATCTGGCCATTGTCTTCGGCCCAACACTTGTGAGAACATCTGAAGACAATATGACTCACATGGTGACACACATGCCAGACCAATACAAGATTGTAGAAACGCTCATTCAGCATGTGAGTTCTTCATTCTTCTCATGTGAAAAGAAAGTAACTTTTAGATGTCATGGTGAAACATTTCTGAATGAAGTCTGGTGTTTTCTCTTGCAGTACGACTGGTTCTTCACTGAGGAGGGTGATAAGGAGCCTACGGTGTGTATTAGTACAGATTCTTTCTTTATTCCACTATTTGTTTTATTCGTTTTTTTTTTAATCCTTTTTTAGATATGTTTGCTAAGGTAGGAATCATGAGCTGTGTTTCCACTGCCGGGCCAAAAACGAATATGCTAGTGCGTGCTTGGGCAAGTCGCATTTCCACTGTTACTTCCAGGGCTTGATCGGGCCTCGACGGTGCTTCATTGGGGCCTACGGTCTGAGATTTTTGGCCCAGTGAATACCAAAGTGAGCCAATAGGGACTTGAGGAGTGGTCATGAACAGAGGCGGAGTTTAAGAGTCAACACCAATGATCGTTTCGAATGTTTTCATACCAGGATTGCAGCTAACCTCAACATTAAAGATATTTAAAACAAATTTCAGCTCAACTCACTTTTCAGACATCAGCAAGTATGTGAAATACCTTCCGATTATGATCTGATGGGGATTCTGATCACAGTATGGGGCAAAAATATATTTGCAGTCCTAAAAGCTACTTTCCATTGCCATAGTATAAATACACATTTGATTATAGAAAATACCTGAGACTGCTTGAATTTGGTATTTGGTTTGATGTTTCATCTGTCTCTTTCCTGTGCTTTTGTTGATACCGAATTTTGCATCTGTATATGTTATAAATGATATAACTCCTGTTTTCTGCTCGTGAGCGCCCTCTGCTGCTCTGACTGAAGGGATAACAGTGTAGTGAGATGGGAGAGATCCATAGACAGGAAAAGAAAGGGACACAGCGACCCCATTGATTTCAACAGAGAAAATTGAAGCCTGTTAAAGGCTGATAACCAAGCATACTGCGCAGGCTCAAACTGAGCCTATCACATGAGCAACCTGTGTGTCTACTAGTAGCTGTGCCGAGTGAAATCTGAATAATTCACTTCCGAATCTCACAGAGACGAAGAGAGTGAGTATTAGCTGTCCATGAGCTAGCAGCAGGAGCAACTTTATGACTCTCTATGGGCTTTTCCCTTGACTTTAGCTGACTTTATACAGGCTTCTCCTCTTATCTTGTCTATACGGTAATGTCTCTACTGTGCGACTGAGAGTCTGCTTCTATGGGGGCATAACGTAAGATACAAGGTAATGGAGCCTTTTATACATTGTCGTGTTTCTTTAGAAATAAATAATGGACAAATGGAGTCTTTGGATGCCTCAGATGTAAAGATATTTGCTGTCAAAGTGACGTCAAAATGAATGGGAGTCAATGGAATGCTAACAGCAGGTGATAGTCAGCTACAATGGCGGCCCCCGCGAGGCTTCAGTTTCTGGTGGATGGATTACCCCCTTGGAGAGATTGCTCAAACATCCTCAGAATGCATCATTTCTTGGATGATGATATATACAGTTTGAACATGTTTGATGAGCACTAGTTAGTTTTCAGTTCGCTAGGTTTCCCCTGCTGGTGAAACAGTGGGGTTGTGTGACGTTGTGTTGTGTTAAGGCCGGGTTTTAGGGTAGCGCTGTAAAGCTACTGGTCCAACAGTGGAAACATAGCTTGGTTTTGGCCTTGCGGCTCAAGGTCCGAGGCTATTGGCCTCACCCAACACGTTGTTAGTCCTCGCAGTGGAAAATGGATTTGAGCAAACCGCTAAACCAAAGTAACTCTTAAAGGCCCCCTGAAATCTAAATGTACGTTCTTTAGCTTTTAGTATGAATATGTTAGCCTTAAGGTTTTGAATAAGCTTGTGTTTTCCAAAACAATGAACAAAAATATAAGCATTCAAAACTAAAGGCTTATTTATACCTGTGCGTCAGACCTACGCCGAAGCCTCTACGCTGTAGGCTACTCATTGGTTTTCATTTATACTTCTGCATCGTGGTCCACGTTGACATGCATTTACACATGCAGAGGGAGAATGTGAAACCCGAGAGAGGGGTTCTAGTAGACCAATCATAGCGTTTGCGGTCTGCGTAAAATTGACGCGTTGTTACATTTTTGGAGAGGTGCATGTCGGGGTACGCGCGCTACACACTGCCTACGACGTGGCTACAGCAGGAGTTCGACGCAGAAGTACTTCCGCTAAAATGTATCACATTTATTTACTTATTTTCTATCAAATTTATTCACTTCCGCTAAAATGTATCACAGATTTTTATCATAACTGGGAACCTCAGCTTTTCACCACATCTTCTGTCCTATCAAATGCTCTCTAGAATCTAAAGCATCCCACCCCCATGCTATAAATACCACTTGGCCAAAGAAACCTTTGACAGGTCACGGAGCAATATGTGCTGGAGATATGTGTTCGGTTGCTCAAACGCTCGAGTTTTATTTTGTTTTCCAATTGGTTAAGAATCAAATGGCTAGAATTTATTCACACCTCTACTATTGAATCCAGCGTATCATCAGAGCTCAGATTCGCTTCCATGGCGCTGTCAAGTAGAGGTCTTCACGGGTCCAAAAATTCATGCCCGACCCGGAAGAGACCCGTAATATGCTACACCGAACCGACCCGGAGTCCGAAAAGTCCACTTGATGTCACGGTGATGGATGAAAAATGCAGCCTTACACATGCACATTCTGACTTAACTCGCGTAATAACTTTAACTGTTTGCCCTTTTGAACTATAATAACGATTGCTTGTTCAGCTTGATCATATCTGTGCTCTCTGCTCTTCATTGAGTCTGAATCTGACCACCAAAACTTTAAGATTAAACAAGATGGTTCATTTATATTATTATAAACATTGGAGAAAATGCAAAGCGCGGTTTGGCGGAAGCTCTGCTCTGGTTGCCATAGAAACATGACACGCGCTTGAGATTGCACTCCGATCGCACGTGTATTACCAGCCCGATATCAGCGCGTGTTATATTAACGATAACGGGTGCCATGTGAGTAGTATTTCGCCGTTTTGTTATTCAGCGCGTCCTATATGACGCTAAAGGATGAGAATGCGTTGGTATTACACACAATGTTAAACAGACCCGGGACCCGAAGTAATAGATTCGGACCCGACCCAGACTCGGCTGTTCATTTAAAATATAGACCCGAACCCGTACGGGTCCGGGGTCGGGTCCGGGGCCGACGGGTCTCGGGTGCACTGTGAAGACCTCTACTGTCAAGTACGATTTGTTTACACTCTGTTAGGTAAACTAAACGCTATTGGCTATTTGAAAAGGGGGAGGAGCCCTTCAATATGCCCTGCCTTAGCTTCAGTTGAAATTATGTCAACACATCATACAACTCTGTGCATCCAAAGCACTTCAGTGGGCCTTTAAACTTTGGAGTGTATCTCTGAATGTGCTGTTTTGAGCAAGTAGCACCTAGCATCCACCAAGATCTTATACACTAAAAATCACCTAGATCAAAACTCCCTAGATCATGGGTGAACGAAACACTCACATTTTCTTCCAAAAATGTTAAAAACTAGTTTCTACTTGTGCTTTCATTAGTTTGTCTAAGCCATTGCAACTCTTCAGTGAATTGTCCTTTCTGTGTGTCTGCTCAGACTACAGTCCAGGAGGAGAGTGCTGTGGAGTCTCAGCCTGTGCCTAACATCGACCACCTGCTGACCAACATCGGCCGAACCGGCACCACTCCCGGGGAAGTGTCAGGTAACATGTGCCCTTGTTTGGACCCTCTCTGCCACGGGTTCAGCTTTTACACCCTGCTGCAAAGTATAACTATAACAAAATGGTTACAATAATACATTTAAACTTTCTTGATAAAAACTGCTATGCTTTTCTGAGAACAGAAGCAGCTTCTCTATGTTTTTAACAAAAGCTGTGCTATGGCTTAATTACAATGCCTGTGTGAGTTTGTTAGGCAACATTTTATAAATGTTTTGCCTACATTAGCTTGCTTGGTGCGAGCTTGAATTATTTGGTTATGATTTGTTTACTCTCCATCCTTTACCTGATTTAATTTGTCAATTTTGGAAACTTTCTGACTTATTTCCGTTTGTTTTGTGAATCTCACAAAACATGTCAAAAACTGTCATGTTTCACTTAAAAATAACATTTAAGATTGTTTTACATTCCTGGCATTTAAGAATATTCAGAAGCATTACTGTAATGAGAATTTTGGAAGAAAATGTAAAACAACCTTAATGGTCTCTGAATAGGCTACTATATGCAAAAAAACACATTTTTTCCCCCCTTTTTAATTTTGGGAGAAATACGACCATTTCCGTGAGATTCAACCATTTAGTGTGTATGTCTCTTTTTCTACATTTCCAAACTCCACTGGGCCGTCTCTGTAACTCTGCTGACTTCTGCACTAACACGTCATGTTCTTTCTCCAAGAGAGAACAAATGGCGCTTTTCCACTGCATAGTACGGTACGGTTCGGCTCAGTACGCTTCGACTCGGCGCGGAACAGTTCGGATCGCTTTTCGTTTCCACCGCAGTAGTACCCCTTTAAAGTGTGTGGGACTGATCGTTATTTGCGCGCGCCTCTACTGCCATGACATCATCTTAAAAGCGCCACATTTTCAAACCCACAACACAGGAACAATGGAGACTATCGAGGGGATGGTGTTCCTGATTCTCGGTATGTGGTTGTTTTTAACTGCTAGACGGAAAAATGTGTTTAACACTAGAACGGCCACAACGGTCATTTTGACCGTTTTGAATTTTATATCTACAATAACTTTGTTGAAAAAAATAATAAAATCCTGTTGGTACCTGACTTTTCCTAAAATTGTCTGTATTTTCATTTAAAATGCTTTTCATATAAATTAAGTTACGTAAACGTAAGGCAAAACAAAAAAAAAATGAACATATTTACCTACAGTGCCCTCCACAATTATTGGCACCCCTGTTTAAGATGTGGTCGAGGACTTTTAAAAATTCTCCCTTTTTTTTAAACAACATAGAACCCAAATGCAAAAAAAGAGAAAAATCCAACCTTTTATTTAAGTACATTACTTTGGTGGTAAAAAAAAATGTAAAAATTTAGAAAAATAAAAACTTCAAATCATGTGTCCCACAATTATTGGCACCCCTAACAATTCCGCTAAAAAATGTAATTGATTTAAAAAATATATATATTTTCTGTAGTTGCTAATGTTGGTCAGGATATCTAGCAACTTTTAATTAGTAATTCATGACTTCCTATTTCCCTGGGGTATAAATGTGACATGACACAGAGGCCTAATTCTCTTACCCATTTGTCAACATGGCAAAGACAAGAGAACACACCATTCAAGTAAGGCAGATGTGTGTTGACCTTTATAAGTTAGGCAATGGCTACAAGAAAATAGCCACTCACCTTATCTTGCCCGTATCTACAGTTAGAGGAATCATTAAGAAGTTTAAAACAACTGGAACAGTGACAAACAAGGCTGAAAGAGGTCCCAAGTTTATCTTGCCACAACGCACAGTGAGGAGGATGCTAAGAAAAGTAAAAAAAAGTCCTAAGCTCACTGTCACAGAATTGCATCAAATAGTGGCATCTTGGGGTCACAAAATCTCCAAAACAACCATCAGACGCTCTCTACATGCCAACAAGATGTTTGGGAGGCATGCTAGGAAAAGGCCTTTTCTCACTAACACTGACAAACGTAAACGTCTGGAGTTTGCCAAGCGGCACTGGGACTTCATCTGGGATCGTGTGCTTTGGTCGGATGAGACTATATTGAGCTTTTTGGCAACAAACACTCTAAGTGGATCTGGTGTAAAACAAAAGATGTGTATGCCGAAAAGTACCTCATGCCCACCGTGAAGTATGGTGGAGGATCTGTGATGCTGTGGGCCTGTTTCTCTTTCAAAGGCCCTGGGAACCTTGTTAGGGTGCATGGCATTATGAACGCTTTGAACTACCAGGACATTTTAAATAAAAACCTGATGGCCTCTGCCAGAAAGCTGAAGATGGGTCGTCATTGGGTCTTTCAGCAGGATAATGATCCAAAACGTGTGGCAAAATCTACACAAAAATGGTTCAGTCACAAACTCAAGGTCCTCCCATGGCCATCTCAGTCCCCAGACCTCAATCCAATCGAAAACCTGTGGGGTGAGCTAAAGAGGAGAGTGCACAAGAGAGGGCCCAGGATTCTGGATGATCTAGAAAGATTTTTCAAAGAAGAATGGTCAAAGATCCCTCTCTCTGTGTTCTCCAATCTTGTGAAATGTTATAGGAGGAGATTAAGTGCTGTCTTGTTGGCAAAAGGGGGTTGTACAAAGTATTAACATCAGGGGTGCCAATAATTGTGGCACACATGATTTGAAGTTTTTATTTTTTTAAATTTAAATTTTTTTTTTTTACCACCAAAGTAATGTACTTAAATAAAAGGTTGGATTTTTCTCTTTTTTTGCATTTGGGTTCTATGTTGTTTAAAAAAAAGGGAGAATTTTTAAAAGTCCTCGACCACATCTTAAACAGGGGTGCCAATAATTGTGGAGGGCACTGTATTTCGGCCATAGACGGTCATATTGACCGCACTGAATTTCGCGATTTTTTTTTGTTAAATATCCCGCAGTTGATCGTGTTCTCTCTCAACTGTCAACATAAGGTCCGTCCGGTCACCTCTGTAGCGGTGTTTGCTATATAATAATCTCTACATTAGTTGTTGATCATAAATAAGCAAATAAAACCAGACTACAGTTATCTATAATACTTACGTTATCTATAGGCTATATATCATCAGAGAGTGATTCAGAGTCAGAGTCCACATCAAGGAAAAAGAGACGGTATCTATCATCAGACACGGCGGATCCAGACGGATGATCCTGGTGAGCTCTGCTGCCCTGTCCTGCGCTGTTTGTTTTGCTGCATGGGCTGTTCACTAGTTCTGCTAGTCCTATTATTATTATTAGCCTATTGACCGATTCGCAAATCGTCACTATCATTTCGTCATAGTTTTTGTCATTCAAACCTAGTTTTTATTTAGTTATCGTCTCGTTTTCGTCTTTGAAAAAATGTGGTTGATGAAAATAATTATGAAAATTATTCGTCAATAAAATAAACACTGTTTTGAATCTAACGGTCAAAATGACCGTTCGTGGCCATTCTGGTAGTTTTGGAATTCTGGCACTTCTAGTGTTAAAATGAGGCTGATGGCAGCAAAACAAAAATACTGCTAAAAAAGTGTCTCGTGTCGCAAATCCAATGATGCTAGTAGTGATGCAGGGAATGATGATTCTGTCTGACCAATCAGTGATCTGCAGTGTTTCACGTCACATTTTAGTAGCAGTACGGTACGCTTGGAACCTCAACAGACCAGGTGCCATTTAAAGCGACCTGAAGCGAACCGTACTGTACCGTACCATGCAGTGGAAAAGCACCACAAGTGAGACGTACCGAACCGTACCGTACCGTACTATGCAGTGGAAAAGCGCCTAAACTAACAGCTAAGGCCAAACCGCAGAGCACGCTTGTCAATCTCTGATCCCTCTGTCCCTAGTGCCCCTCTGTCGCGTGTCCTAAAGGCTTTCCCAGCATTCACACATACTGATCTTGACACAGGCCAAGTGGGCGGAGTCTATCACACCGTGATGTCACTGATGGACTCGGTAGGGTCCGTGATGGGAAGCTGGAACTGTAGGAAGAGGGAGGACTGTTGCCCGCAGTGTAGCTGCCTAGTCTGCCGACACCCTCGCATTTTATGAAGTGGGCGACTGAGAAAAGAGAGCAAAAAAGTGCAAAGGGGAAGCGCATCAGAAGTGTTGGGTTCTGTGGGGCGTGAGTGGTCTGTGAGTTTACCTGGCGTAGAGCAGTGCTGCTGTCTCAAAGGCTCTTCGCCGTCTCTCGCCCCTCTCTATCTCTCTCTCTCTATCCCTCTCTCTCTCTCTGAACGCTGGCCAAACGGAGAGACAGCATGGTAATGCTACTCGGCTCTGAATATCACTCGGTCATACCATTTGTCACCACCAAGGGGTGTTCAGGGGGGCTCGGCTGGACACAGAAGGAATAAGCCTCCAAAAATTTCTAGTCTTTGCCATGGAAAATGAAATGGGAGCAAAGACATCAGCGAATCAATTGTTTTAATTTTCCTTGCTGGCATTCTGTCTTCCCATAGTGTCATCTTTTCTGCATAGCTAGCCCCTCTCTGACCCCTGTCACTTCTTACCTTGGTTCATGCCGTGAGTGTCTCGTCTTCATTGCGGTCACGACAGCGCACATTAAACCAGAACCAGCATTTAAACATCCATCCCCTTTGTCTATCGCCTCAATTAATGTAGATGAGCGTTTTTAATCATTTCTGCATCATGCACACAGTACTTGAGTGTAAAGGGTTGTAGATTTAATCGGTGAAATGCAAAATTATCCACTGAAAGAAATATTCCCGGCTCAAAGCAAGTTAAGCTGTGTGGACAACATCTGAGACATGCAGAAAATAAGTTTGACTTGTCTGTAAAATTGTACTCTAATGCACTTAGAATGGAAGTCTAAGAGAGAATGGTTTAAAAGTATGTGAAACTTGTATATTTGTTGAAGCTATTATGTGTTATTCAAGTTGTCTAAATGGGCCTTTATCAGTTAGATTACTGTTATATACAGAAAAAAAAATGTGTCATTATACCTGACTGTTAACATGACCAAGATGTACAGTAGGTTCAAAATCCATATATTTTATGTATATAGCCAGAAGAAGTTTAATTCAGGTCTATATTAAATATACATATACGTGTATATTTTAATATTTATAGGGTTACTGGTAATGCGTTTTTACTTAGAGATGAGTCAAAATTATTTTCTGTGATGATTGATTGTTTAACTTCTATTGATTACTTTGAATTATAGTTGTGTTCTACTTAAAATATACATAGAATTAACATTTTGTTCGGTTTCTTCTGATCATTGAGATATTAAATCTATATCTCAGTATAACTGTATGTCAGAATCAATGTTCATATAGATCATATAATAAACATCCGTCACTGACACTTTCTGCAAGACCGTTATCATTTCATCTGTACTCGGTGGTGTTGTCACTTTCCTTGCATCCTATTAGTTGCACTTATTCCTTCATAAAGATGTTCATCAAGTTCATCTCTTTTGCAACCAAAAAAATTCCTTTCGTGCCAGATTCATGTTACTATATTGTTTGTGTTTGCTGGATGGTCCTACTCGTGAAAGATTGCTCCTTACTGGTGAATATAAATCTGAGCGTTTCAACAAAACATCGCTCATTTGTTTGTTTGTTTGTCTGCATGCACGCCTGCTCACCATACCTTTCTTTCCTTGTTTGCCAAGCTCTCCTCGTCATGCACAACCTTTCTTAATGCATATGTTTCTCTACTCATCTCTCTATATCAGTATGTTTGAGATCAGTATGAGGACATGGACAAGCCACTAACCATGTGTTATATTTATTTTTACTCCACAGATTCACCAACCAGTGACTCCGCTAAATCTAAGGTGAGTTTGATTCTTGGACTGTGGCTACTTTTCTGATAAATCTGGTATAATGGGTGAGTGTAGTTCTTGCACCAGGGTGACACGCTCCACGACTCCCACTGTAGCACCCGAGAGCCAGTTGCCATCTTAAAGACATTGGACAGATGGATCAGAGGCCATCATGTCATGCTTTGAACATGCACTGCATTCAGTGTAACGGGGAAATGAATTATTGCTAGAATGTGCATTATGCATTTCTGCCTAGGGGTGGGAATCAAGAACCATTTTTTTTTTACAAAAGTATTAACCGAAGTAACAACTGAATTATCTTCATGACATTCAGCTAAGTTCACAGTTATTGAATGTCTGATGCATAACATTTTATTTAATAAATCAGTCTCTCAAACTAATCTAAAACAGCATATTCACTGTCATTTACTGAATGAAGTCATCACTTTGTTATATTAACAGATATTTTTTGCTATTTTAAAGGACAAGTTTGGTATTTTACACTTAAAGACCTGTTTTAAGATCATTTTTGATGAAATAGAATGGTTTATGGAAATTTGGAAACATCCTGCTGGCCCGAGTATATTCGAGTAAAATACGAGAAAAATTCCAAACTTGTCCTTTAAGTTGTCCATATGACAATATTTTGTATGTATTTTCTAATATAAAGATAAACATTGGACATAGACTTGTAATAAACTACATTTAAAGGGATTGTTCTCCCAAAAATGAAAATTTTGTCAGTATTTACTCACCCTCATGTTGTTCCAACTCCGTTAGACCTTCGTTTATCTTTGGAACACAAATTAAGATATTTTTGATGAAATCTGAGAGCTGGATCACTCCTGCATACTAGTCCATATAGGCTTCTTGAGGGATTGAAACTTGCTGGCCTCGAAAAGTTATTAAAGACATCCTAAAAATAGTCCAAGTGACTACAGTAGCTCAATCTTAACTTTATCAAACGACAAGAAAAAAAAAAAAAAAATCGACTTTATTTCAACTATTCATTTCCTTCTCTCTGGGCGATCTGTACGTTACACGCATCACACACATGACCAGCGTCGGCCAATAGTGAGCCTACTTGTGACGTTCAACTTACAAGAGGCCCAAAGAGAAGGAAATTAATAGTTGAAATAAAGACGTTATTTATGTTTGTTTTTATGCACAAAAGGTGTTCTCGTCACTTGATTAAGTTAAGATTGAGACACTGTAGTCACTTGGACTATTTTAACGATGTCTTTAATAACTTTTCGATGCCAGCAAGTTTCAATCCCTCAAGAAGCCTATGGACTAGTATGGAGGAGTGATCCAGCTCTCAGATTTCATCAAAAATATCTTAATTCGTGTTCCGAAGATGAACGAAGGTCTTACAGGGTTGGAATAACATGAGGGTGACTAAATACTGAAATAATTTTAATTTTTGAGTGAACTATCCCTTTAAAAAGCTAAAAAAAAAAAATCTGGTCCAAAATTATTAGTTTTACTAAACAAAAAACGAATATAATATTAAAAACAAAAAAACACAGTATATTGTACAGTTTAGTTAGAGTCATATATGTGGTGCTTCCTCAGAAGTACTTGAAGAACCGTTAAATGGATTCTGATTCCCATTCCCTTTTCTGTCATCTGGCTCCAGCTTTATTTTCAAATGCAACCCATGCAGCTTTTTCCATATGTCATTGCTGTTGGTGTTGCGGGTGCTGCTTATGCTATGTGGCTTTTCTGAAAAAGAAGCCTCATTTGGAGTTATGTAACTGTCTCTAATGTTTCTTTCTATGTCCAGTCCTTCAACCTCTGATTTGTCCTGCTATCAGAGAAGCAGGTGGAGTACTCTGGGTTTAGCCACCTGCAAGGGCAGCGGTTGGGCTTTTTATTCAATGTTTTCTCGCTAGGCCTCAGTGCTTTGTGGCTCATTGGATTACAAGGTTGTTTTGTTTTCCTTGTGACTGAATCTGTCACTCTTTCTTTCTCTTTGTGTCCAGGGCTCCTGGGGATCAGGGAAGGACCACTGCAGCCGCGAGTTCCTTCAGCCACGAGTCTCCTCCATCTTTGCTGCGGCCAACCGCAAACGAAAGAAGCACAAGGAGAAGCTGCAACCCAGCAGCTCTGATGACGACCTTGATATTGTCTTCACCAAGAAGGAGAACCCAACTCAAAAGCAGAATCACCAAAGCCAGGAGGAGGATGGAGGCAGCTCCAGCCCATGCGGAAAATCACTTATAGGAGACAACGGCATAAATGCAGAGTCCACCCCAAAGAACAAGAAGGAGCAGAGGAACTCTTTCTTTATGAAAGACAAACCCTCTTCAACTCTCTCCCCCTTGCCCAAGCTCTCATGTTCACCCGGTGTCATCCGCCGCACCTCTGGTCCTCCCAAATCATCCCTCTCGGATCGTTCTTCGCAGTTAGATGAGACCACCTCAGACTTGGGCACCATGAGCTCTGGACCCTCCGGTCCCAGAACCAGACCTCGGAAATGGGGCACAACGACACCCCCGGCCCCTGAGCAATTGCTAGTTTATGGGGGGGCTTCAGTGACTGCAGAGGTGAGCTCTATTACCTCAGACTACTCAACCACTTCCTCAACCACCTTCCTGACGGGAATAGAATCCATCACATTGAGCCCAGAGGTGCAGTCTGTGACCGAAAGCCGGGGGGGAGACGAGGCGGATGACGAGCGCAGTGAGCTCATCAGTGAGGGACGACCAATGGAAACGGACAGCGAGAGTGACTTCCCAATGTTTACCCCTGGCATCGCCAGACTAGACATACCAACCACGGAAGATAGTGGAAACACCACGCCCAAACTAGCTTGCCGCTTGCTGCCTTCCCATAAACTGATAGAATGTGACTCTCTGTCTAGGAGGCGATCCCTGCGCCAAAAGACGGACAGCGATTCATCTGTGGAGGCAGGAGCTGGTGGCGGGGTCAGCAAGAATGAATCAAACAGACTGTCTCGAGTTCTGGAAGTGATGAAGAGAGGCCGTTCCACCAGCAGCCTGAGTGCCCCATTGCGAACTGAGTCGGACAGAGTTGAGCCAGCATGGCATCTTAAAATCACAGAGAGACTCAAGTTCCGTCTACGCGCCTCCGCTGATGATATGTTCGGTGTTGGCACGCAGAAAGCCCGCTCTACAGAGACGCGTAGTAAGAAGAAGAGCATCCGGCGGCGCCATACGTTGGGTGGCCAGCGGGATTTTGCTGAACTAGATGTCATTCATGACTGGAGGGAACAGGGTGGGGTGGACCAAGGTGCCGAATTGTCCGCTGTGGAGCGCCTTAAACCCAAGTGCGACTCACAGGACTTGTCTATCCGGGACTGGATCGCTTGTGAGCATCGTCGAACCAGTCGAGAGCTGGAAGGTCAAGTTGGGATACGTACAACAGAAGCGGGAGATACCCATGCAGGTGTGCAAAGTGCTGAGCAACTGACTCCTTCTGCCTCTCCATGTCCCCAATCCAGCTCTGAACAAGTAAACGGAGGCACTTCAAAGGGCAAATCCAAAAACAGCCTGAATTCAGGAGCTGATGCTCATCCACAGAAATTGTCAGGAGCCCAAGTGGTGCGCTCCCGATTCTACCAATACCTTTAAAAGAAAAGAATCATCTGCATGTGTGTAAGTGCGTCATAATGTGTGTGTAAAGGCCTGTTCAAACCAAGATGAATGTTTGGTGTGGAAATTGGGCGCGGTAAACATTTTCATTTGCATAAACAGCATCTGTTCAGACTGACACAAACTGTTATTGCATCTGTTCAGACCGATGTGAACATTTGCGTGCTGTCAGTGTGACAGAAGTCTTACATGCGGTTCTAATCTCTTTTCAACTGCACCTCAAAGAAAACTGGCCAACCATTAAGATTTGCGCTTTTGGTCACATTTCTAGAGCCGCGGCTTTTAGATTGGTGCTTACAAAGACTATTTTGCTAAACTGCTGTAAATAGCAGAGGAAGAATCCAAAAGCAGGTTTCTTGTCCCTGTTTGGTAAGCATCATAGCAAATACAAATATGGCTGTTTAAAATCATGTAAATACTGTTTGAATTTTTTTCCTCGTGACAAGCGGGTGTCAGATTCTGATAGTTGCGCAGCTTTTTTTGTACCTGGGTCACTGGCGTATTTCTGCTTTTCTATAAGCACCCCCTACTGTCAGATTACATTTGCATTTAACCATTGCCATTTTTATGTATTGGTATAAAAAAGGCAAAACACAAGATTTTCAATACATTTTCATGCCAAACATGCGCTTAGGTGTGATCAGGCCTTAAAAATGAATGAATGTACTTAGAGCTAAGGTTACTCCACCTTTGTTTTTCAGCTCCCCCTGACCCCCTCCCCCTCCTTTTTTTAAAAAAAAAAACAAAGTATCTATAAATATGAATATATATTAGAAATATAAATTGTATATATCTATATGTATAGGCTTATAAAAAAGTAACTGGAGTAATTTTAACAATTTTGAGTTAACTGACTCAACTTTTTTTTTTTTTTTTGGATCAGTACTGGAGATCTTTTCTTGAAAGCTAGTAATATATGCATGACGGTGAAGTGGCCTGATATTCAGAGGCTGTACAATACCAATGTTTACCGACAGCCTTTGCTGCAGCGACAGCACAATTTTTGGACAGACATGCATTTGCGAAACTGTTACTGAAGGATACTGATATCAAAGGAAAAGAAAAGGCATCTTGTCCAAGATTAAGACAAAAAAAGAAAACTCCTGATGTTACTCGTATGAAGAATGTGATATGCTTGCCGTTATATTGACTAACACGTAAATTGCTTCTTGCAGTTTTCAATAGTGAAATAATGTAAATAATGTCTGTACTTGAAGTATTTTGTTTTTTGTTTTTTTTATTCTGAAGGTTAGCCCTGATATGGGCTGTTTTCTGTGCTGTGTGCTGTGGAAACCCCTTTTACAGTGCATCATAACAGCCAGACATAAATGTGGAAGAAGAATGAAATATTTTTATATTTCTACAGGATTAAAGTAAGTGCTAAACCGAAAGCGCCAGAGACTGAACATCTGTAGCAGTACCAGGCTTACTTGTGTTGTCATGTTAAACCATTTTAAATGCAAACTACAAACTGACAGCAAATAAGTGGTGAAATAACAAGGAATTGTTTTTAGTTTTGTTTTTTACAAAAAAAGTGCCTCTCAACTGGTTCTGGTGACAGGAAAGGTGCCATTTCTTAATTTTGTTGTTTGTTAATATGGAATGTGTATTGTGAATGAATGACTGAATTTTATCAGAAAAAAAATAAGAAGAAAAATAAATTTTTATACAAAACAATGCAAAAGCAGACCCTGCGCTTCCACTGCTTCATCCGTCATAGTCTTAAGTCATTTCGTGCTTTGCCACTGGATATGTCTTTACCCTGGTCTATTATTGAGGCAATAACTTAAATGTCTATATTTCTTTGTGTATGTTACCTTTGTTAAAAAGTCACATATTTTGTCCGAGCTGACCAGTGTAGCCAGCATGTGATTCCTCGGAAGAGTATGCATGACCTCATACTTATGTTTGCAGATTTCATCTTACCTCTGAATATTCATATGTGTGACTCCCAACTGCAAAGAAAACAAAAACACTGGAAATAAATTATCTTTGTCAGCGTCTTCTCATTGTCATTGGTAGTTTATGTAATGTAGACTTTAGGTCTCGCTGTCACTCAGTTTGGACACAGTCCTAGTCTTCATTACTGTTGGTGTTATTATTATTTCCCTAAATATACTTGTTCCAATTTCACTTTATTGTTTTAGGTTTGTAAAGAAGTTCATTAGTATATGTACAATATTCTACTAAACTAAATTCAAGCATCTCCGCATAAGCCAAAAGATTGATGCAATCATAACATCATCAAGATCATGAGAAACATAAATTCAGACAAGTGTGTCCAAACTCTTTTTTTATTATTATTTATTTATTTATTTGTTTTATGTTTTTAACTGGGTCTTGAATGTAGCCACAGATGAGGTTTTACGTAGTGTAAGAGGTAGCACATTAGTTGAGGAGCATTAGTACTGAAAGACCTTCCACCTACAGTAGACACCCGGAAACGAGGGATGGACAGTAAACCAAGTTCAGTTGATCTGAGACACCGTGTAGGATGGTAAGGGTGGAGTAGGTCAGTCAAATATTGTGGAGCAAGACCATTTAATGCTTTGAACGTTAGAAGCAATACCTTAAAGTGGATACGTGATGCTACAGGGAGCTAGTGAAGCAGAGGCGAAATTTGAGCAGAACGCCTAGTAGAGGTGAGAAGGTAACGCTTCCTTTTACAGTACAATACTTACAGTGTAATTACCTAGAAAGTACTGGCTAATATAAGGTAAGTATGTGGAACAGGGGTAGGTTCAGGGTTAGTACTAGTTATTACCCAGTAATTGTAGTTACTAAAATAAGTACATAGTATTTACATGGGTAACTGGACTGTGAAAGGAAGCGTTTCTCGCTGCAGTTTTGACTACCCTATCTCACGACCAATTCGTACGAATTCGTACGAGTGATTCAAAAGTGGCTAATTCGTACTAATTCATACGACCTCACTCGTACAAATTTGTACGATTTGTCTAAACCCACGTGACGGTTATGTTTAGGGGCGGGGTCAGGGCTAGGTCATTCGTACGAATTCATACGAATTGGCTAATTCGTAAAATATGTACGATTTAGCTAAATCGTACTAATTCGTACGAGTGAGGTCGTACGAATTGTTACGAATTAGCCATCTCGTAAAATTCGTACGAATTCCCGTGAGATCGGGTTGGTTTTGAACATACTGTAATCTTGCAATACGTACTTGGGAAGACCAAGAAATATTGCAATAGTCCTGGCGTGATGTGATTTATACATGAATTAGGGTTTCATCAGCTAAAGTGAGTGAAGATGAAGAGTTTTTAACAAGAGAACAAAACTCTTGACTGGTAGAGTAAATGCTTGCTTAATTTTTAATTAAACATTTTAACAAAGTGCTAAATGTTGGGTAACACTTTATTTTGAAGGTATCCATTCATTTGGTAGACTATGATAACTTTGCACCTACAAGTCTATTAACTTGATGGCTCAACCTACTAACACTTTATTTTGATTTTTCCCCAACAGATATTCTTTGCAACTTATTCTACTAACCCTAAGCATACCCTTAACCGTCTACTAATACTCTAATGAAAGTTTGTTGACATGTACAGTAGGTGCAACCTATAATTAACAGAATGTCTAAAGGGGACCATGAAAATAACGAAACCAAATCGTGTTCTTCCTCTGAACAGAAGAGGGCATTGTGCGATCATAAGTGCTTGAAAAGAAGGAATTGGTTCTGTTTCAGAGCAGAATGGCCTACAGGAAGGGCTGTAAAAAATCTTTCATTAGAAAAACGATCATACGGAGCCTGGGTAGTCACCTTTAGGAGAAACTAAAACAAGACCAGCAAATCCGTTGCCACAGTTTTGCAATTTGTTCCCTCAGTTTATAAACCATACTCACAGATTCTTAAATTGTTCTCTCAGATTAACAGATCACAGTCACACCCACGGATAAATAAACCGTGCCCACGAATTTCCAGTCTGTACTCTCAGATTTGTACACCGTACCTTCGGTTGTTCACGCTTTCACAATCCCACAGTTTTGTGGCTCATCCCGCTTTTTATAAACACAAGAACAGAACAAGCTCCCAATTCTGTTAACAATTATTGTGTATTGTTAAGTAGAATACATTAACCTGTCTTAACTGCATTCTTTAATTCTAGGCTAAATCATTTGTATTGGTGATGGGGTAAAATAGACAACAATTTAATAAGAACTATGTGTGTCATATCCTGTCCATCTGTGTGGTATCTGTCAGGAGTAAAGCACTCAATACAGGAGTAGCAAACTTTATCCATCTTGTTTACTTGCAACGCATTTCCATCCCAAGGCATCATCTAACTGACAATTTTGACCATGCTTCAATATCTGACGCTTTAGGCACCCAGTTACATGACGCGATCATTGGGCGTCATCTAACTGACGCTAAAGGTAAAGCGTCAGTTAGATGACGCGGGTAGGTTTAGGTCTGGGGTAGGGTAAGGGTTAGACACGATCCTAGGGCGTCATCTAACTGACGCTAAAGGTTGCCTAAAGCGTCAGATATTGAAGCATAGTCAAAATGCTCCCCAAGGTGCCAGTTAGATGACGCCTTGGGATGAGAATGGGCTGTTACTCAGCACTTCAACAGTTCTGATTTGAGTCTAACACAGCTAATTCACTTATGAACACTACATTTCCCCCTTTTAGAGTTGAATGGACAATGCAGACACATCCATACATAAGATCCAGAACAGCACATCAGATCTACTGTAAGTGAGCAGTGTTCTCAGTTATTGGAAATGCAGAGAGATGGGAAGCGTGAGAGGATTAGTTAAATTTTTGTCTCTTAGGAACATTCCGTACCCCTCACTCTATCCTGAAACAAGGAGTGTGAGCACCCCACGAGCATCTGTGTACTTTTTTCATGTTGTGTTGCAGCTACATAACCCTTCGGCAAACAGCCATGTCAGTTAACGTGTGCACAGGAGCAGATGTAGAAATTGAGCACACGGTTGAACCTCTCTACAGCACCATTAGCTGCCGGGTAGTAGAGAAAGGAACGATGGTGACGAATATTCCTACCTTACAGAAAAGCAGCGAAAGCAGCAGACATAAACTGAACACCGCTATCCGTAACTATACTCAATGGATTTCCATGGTGACTGTTTGAAACAAAACCACAGAATCTGTAGTGGCAGTAAAGGTGACCTCAGGCTATGTGCTATAATAGTCAGTTAATGCAATAGCAACCCTGCAGTTGGATGCAGCAGTGTCAAATGACCTGACTATTTCCACAGCCACTTTCTGCCATGGTCCATCAGGCAGCGCCACTGGCTGGAGAGGAGCAGGATGTGACTTGACAGATTTGTCTTTGAGCTGACACACATGGAAAAACCGGACAGTATCACGAACCTGAGGATCCATCCCTGGATGGATCAGAGATCACGAAGGGGTTGTTTGGTTCTCCCCTCCCTTTGATGTCCTTTTTGCAATATGGAAACCAGCATAGGTTGAAGAGGAGCAGGTGTAATCAGCCACGAGCCTCAGAACACAAAGTTGTCCTTAACAGTTTGTAATAAAGAAAAAACACACCTTTCAGTCCCTTGGGTGAGAAAGGCCAACCATTTGTCATGATCCTGTTTCTTTCTCTCACTCTTGTTCACACATTTCGGTATTTCCTCACTTTTACACACACCTCCTTGTTATCCTCGTTTTCCCCTTCAGCTGTCTCTCGTTTACTAGTCATGGCTCTCTGCCCTCTTCACCTGAATCCTTTTCTCCTGATTAGCGTTTCTCAACCTGTCTTTGTACTAAGAGCATCTAATCATTATGTCTCCTGTCATGGCTTAGTCCTGTCGTGTCGAGAGCTGACAAATGTAAAGAGATTGTAACAGATTGCACAGTTGAATGTAAAACTGTGCTGGAGAATCGCCACTTGCCTCAACTCTCCCTCGGGAAACGCCAGCCCGCTCCACTTCCCCGTCTTACAGAGCTTTCATACATCTAGTTTCTTCTGGGCTGAGAGCTGTTTTTGTTATCTACAAGTTGATACTTTATTTTGAACATTATTCTGTTTAATACTCCCCTTGGGCACTTTGAATATCGCGCTCTTCCGTTCGGGTTGGTCAACGCCCCAGCAATCTTTCAGGCATTGGTCAATGATGTTCTTCAAGACATGCTTAATGTTTTTGTGTTCGTTTACCTTGACAACATTCTCATTTTTTCTCCCTCTCCCCTGGTGCACTTCCAGCATGTCCACCATGTTCTTCAGCTTCTTCTCGAGAATAAGTTATTCGTTAAGCCAGAGAAGTGCAAGTTCCACGCTCAATTACTTTCCTTTTTTGGGTAATTTCGCCAGACGGGGTTAGTATGGATCCTAACAAAGTGAGGGCAGTCACAGATTGGCCTGTTCCAGATTCTCGTACCGCTCTTCAGAGCTTTCTCGGTTTTGCTAATTTTCACCGTCGCTTTATTTGTAACTTCAGTCAGATAGTCGCTCCCTTGACTGAGTTAACATCTTCCAAGACCCAATTTCTATGGTCGGTGCCCGCCCAGAGCGCTTTTGATCGTCTAAAGTCCTTGTTCACTTCAGCTCCCACCCTGTTATTCCCTGACATCACCAGACAATTTATCGTTGAGGTTGACGTGTCTGAATTGGGTGTCCTTGGCGGGTGTCCTTTCCTAGGTCCATCCCATCCCTGCGCGTTTTTCTCACACAAGTTGTCTCCCTCTGGGCGCATTTATGATGTGGGAAACCGCGAACTACTCGCTCTTTGTCTTGCCCTAGAGGAATGGCGTCAGTGGTTAGAGGGTGCTTCCGTTCCGTTTATCGAATATATCCGGTCGGCTAAGAGGTTAAATGCTTATCAGGTGTGTTGGGCTTTATTTTTTTACTTGTTTTGACTTTACGATTTCTTTTCGTCCGGGAACTAAGAATTTAAAGCCTGATGCGCTGTCTCACCTCTTTGGTCCCTCGGAAGCTGTTAATCCTCACACCCCAATTGTCCCTGAGAGGTGAGTTTTTGGCGCAGTTGTCTGGGGTATTGAGAAACTTGTTAGATGTGCTTTTTCTTGAGCTGTTCCCCTGTGGTCGTGTCCAAGTAATCTACTTTTTGCACCTGCTTCTGCACATCAAGCTGTTCTTCAGTGAGCTCACTCATCGAAACTCGCTGCCCATCCCGGCGTTAGGGGCATCCGTTCACCAGTGTTTTTGGTGGCCCACTTGCAAACGAGATACAAGTTGGTTTGGGCCTCTTGTTCTGAGTGCGCCCAGACTAAGACCAGCAACACTCCTCCGGCCGGACTCTTGAGACCTTTACCTATTCCTTCATGACCCTGGTCTCATTTCTTGCTTGATTTTATTACTGGTCTCCCCACGTCATCAGACAACACCATTATTTTGACCATAATAGACCGTTTTTCTAAGGCTGCTCATTTTGTCCCTCTTCCTAAGCTCCCCTCTGCCAAAGAGACTGCCAAGATCATCATCGAGCATGTTTTCAAGCTCCACGGACTCCCCTCTGATGTCGTGTTAGATACCCTCAGACAAATGGCTTCCACCCTCAGACAAATGGTCAACCCGAACGGGCCAATCAGACTGTCGGCCGGATTTTACGATCTCTTGCGATCTCATTCCTTCTGTTCAGAAGTTCGTTCAACGCTGCAAGCGCTCCTGGATGAGAGTTAGAGCCGCTCTTTGTCGATCCCGATCGTTTGCGTCAAAAAATCGTTGTCGCGTCAAACGCCCCAGGTATGTCTGAGGGCAGAAAGTACTATTGACTGCCAATCTACAGTATTGACTGCTAATCTACCTCTTCAATCAGTCTCTTGCAAGCTTGCCCCTCGTTTTATTGGGCCTTTTCGTGTGTCTAAGATTATCTGTCCTGTCGCAGTCTAGCTTAAACTTCCAAATCATCTCCGCTGTGAGGAACGAATTTCCTCACTCCTCACTTTTGCACACACCTCCTCGTTATCCTCGTTTCCCCCCTTCAGCTGTCTCTCGTTTACTAGTCATGGCTCTCTGCCCTCTTCACCTGAATCCTTTTCTCCTGATTAGTGTTTCTATTTCTTCCCCTTTCTCTCAACCTGTCTTTGGCTGAGTGTTGCATTTTCTCGTGTGTACTAAGAGCCATCTAATCCTTATGTCTCCTGTCATGTCGCAGTCCTGTCGTGTCGGGAGCTGACTAATGTAAAGAGATCTAAACTGTGACGGAGCATTGCCGCTTGCCTCAACTCTCCCTTGGGAAACGCCAGCCCGCTCCACTTCCCCGTCATAGGGAGCTTTCATCTATACATCTTGTTTCTTCTGGGCTGACAGCTGTTTTTGTTATCTACAAGCCGAGACTTTATTTTGAACATTATTCTACTGCTAGTCTCTCTTAGTATCCCATTGAGAATCTTTTCTGTTGGTTATCGAAGTCTCTGGCAAGCTCTCTCAATTAAAGTTATACTATTTCTCCGCACCTGCTGTCGGGTTCTCTTACCTCCATGACACCATTAGAAATCTGTGTATGAAGTTTGGTTAGAGCAGGACAAAAAGCACATGCAGCATCAACATCGGCAGATAGAAAAGCAACAAACTCTTCATCAACATCATCAACAGGTAAGGGCAAATGTGACTGATAATCAGCAGGGACATTATGAATGGCTTTTACATGTGATTCATCAGAAAAAAGAGAACCTCAGATGAAATAATATAACCTAAGAACAGCCTTGCCTGAAGTCGTTGTAAGACCGCTGTAAGTGCTTTGTCATGCATAGACATGTTGTGTCCATAGATGAAAATGTCGACCAGGTAATTTTCAACACTTGACAAGCCAGCCAGGATGATGGTCATCCTCTTCTGAAATGCCGCTGGTGCTGAAGCCAATCCGTAAGAAGCACAACAAAACTGAACAGTGAGTAATTAAGGCTGTGATTTCACAACTGCCCTGTCCCGCAGTGGCATTTAGTAGTAACCATTAATCAGGTCGATGGTAGGAAAATCAGTAGAACCTTAGAGCAGAGAGTAGTTCAACCATGTGTGGCAATGGAAAAGAGTCCATGACCACTGCTTTATTTGGCTCTCTGAGGTCAACGCACATCCTCTTTCTTCTAATTTCTTCCTTTTGACTGTTTTGTCCAGCTTTATGCGGTTTGAAAGACTTGCACAACAAGCACAAGAATGGCATTAGGAGGCAGGACTTGATTGTTTTCAATCCTCAAATGCAGTGCAGACCCTAAGTGGTGTCCCTTTTGTTCAGTAGTCATGTAGAAACGTTCACTGACAAACATCCAACCACCAAAATTTGGGCTTTTGGGCTTGGCAACGAATAGCATAATGTCCAATCTTTTTTCACTTCCTGCATGTTGCAGCCAGACAGTTGACAGCATTAGCTACATGTGCCTCTGATCCTCAGCAAAAGCATAACCTTCTCTTCCCCACCTGAACAGAATTAAGACGTGCATGTTAGACTTTAGATTTAGCCTCAACAGCATCAGATTATTATTAGAGATTTCCACAACGCATGCGCGAGAACTGAACTGAAGTAGTCGAAGTAGAATGCAGTTCTCACGCATGTGTCGTGGAAATCTCTTGAACTCTCGTCTCAGGCCCAGAAGGAAGAAGAGGAATAGTCGAATAAAGTTGTTATTAGGGCCCGAGCACTAACAGTGCGAGGACCCTATTAAAACTGTTAGGATTATTCTTTCTTTTCTTTTTTCTGCAAAGTAAGCGCCATTTTCGCGGCCGCAACATGCTCAAAAACTCACCAAATTTGGCACACATGTCAGGACTGGTGAAAAATTTCGTATTTTGTGGGTTTCACGGATGGGCGTGACAAAATGGCTCGCTAGCGCCACCTAAAAAATTGGAAAAAATTAGCCCCTCGTCCACGTTCAACCTACATGCACGAAATTTGGTGGGGACGTGTATCATATCAAGACGCACAAAAAAGCCTCAAGAACCCATACCCTAAACTCAACAGGAAGTCCGCCATTTTTAATTTGGCGAACGATTTGGGACGATTTACACACTCCGTACTTTGACGAAGTCCTCGTAGGGATTTAGTCGGATCGGCTTCAAATTTCTGCTGCGCCTTCTAAAGGCATTGACGATGTAAAGCTGTGCTATCTGCGCGTTTTCGTCAATGGGCGTGTCCGTGGCATCGATGATTTGCCATGAAACAGGAAGTTGTAGTAGCTTGGCTGTAAATGCCCAGATCTGCACGAAATTTTACACATTCACACAGTCCCGCCCTGAACAAATCTACATGCCGACATTCACCCACAGTCATAGCGCCACCTGCTGGCAACAGGAAGTGACCTTTAACGAAGCAGCCCCCACCACACGTTTTACCTACATGTACGGAATTTCTGGGGCACATGGATCATGTCCAGACGTACAAAAAAGCCTCTTGGAGCAATGCCCTAAACCCAACAGGAAGTCGTCCATTTTGAATTTTACGTCGATTTTGGGTGATTTGGATGCGTAGCAAATTCACAGCCGCACCGGCTGAGCTTCAGAATATGGACGTGCTACAGGTGCGAGGGCCCGCCCATCGCTACTTGCAGCTATAATTTTTTTTTTTCGCACAAAAAGTATTCTCGTCGCTTGATAAACTTATACTTGAGCCACTGTTGTCACATGGAATATTTAAACATTTTTTTCATTGACTTTCTGGGCCGTCAAGTTTCAATCCCTCAGGCAGCCTATGTAGCAGTGATCCACCTCACAAATTTAATCAAAAAATATCTTCATTTGTGTTCCGAAGACGAACGAAGGTCTTACGGGGTTGGTACAGCATGGGGGTGAGTAATGACTTAATTTTCATTTTTGGGTGAACTATCACTTTATCAGATCACACCCACGGATTAATAAACGTTACCCATGAATTTCCAATTCGTGCTCTCAGATTTGTTCACCATACGTTTGATTTTTCAATCCAAAGCTTTCCCAATCCTTTCTTACAGTTTTGCCATACATCCTTTTATACACACAGGAGTTGGTGTACTTTCAATACAAAATACATTTTACCCCAGTACATTTTTTTTCTATTGGAAAACATCAATACAGTATAGATCATGCATTTCTATGACAACCATTTATATTATATTATATTATATTATATTATATTATATTATATTATATTATATTATATTATATTATATTATATTATAAATGAGTGACAGCCACAAATCATGAGCACAGTTTGTAAATCTGTTTGCGCAAGCGTGGGCATGGATTATGAAGCACACTGATCATAATAACAAATCCCATAGCCACTTTTGAGCTTATGGTACAGTAGGTTGTTCTTTCAAAATACAAACTGTTTCATTAACATATCAAATTTTTAATAAATAGCAGATCATATGCGTGCAGAAAGCAGTGCTAATTTAATTTTGCTCTGTATGGATTGAACTGTGTAAGTGACTCATGCTGTTAACAAGAAATAATAAAAGCAAGGCCATGCTTAAATATTATGATTTGCCATCTCCAGTAAATGTTTATAGATTTGTACAAGGCCTGATACTTGAAGCATGAAGGGCATGCATTTGCTTGAATCTGATGGGACTCCTGGACCTGCTTGAGCCAGTAAAGGGAAGTAAAAACTAATTATGTTGTTGAAACAAGCCTTTATAGTATAACTATGCAAAACGTGAATATTTGCATAATTTATTCACCCCTATTTTATTCCAAATCCAAACCTGTGATTTTCTTTATGTCATTGGAACATGATATAAAGGTATATATTGGGCCCCTTTCATCTGGTATCATCAAGTGCTGCAGCATCGGCAGGAATAGATACCTTTGTTAGTGTAGGCAATGCTGTTTACATAAAAATGTGAATAGGTAAGATAAGAACTGATAGATAGCTACCTATAGAGATGTGACGCCTATCACTGTATACATATATCAGCTCCTTCAGTATTATTAGCAGCTATTGCGTTTCTCAGGAGCGAATAACCCTCCTCCATCCCCAACTCAACCTCTCGTCCAGTGAGGATTTGGCAATTTGATTCTTTAATTTAAGTTATACTTTAATATATCTGCAATACATTCATGTTGGTTCTGTTCTGTTTTCCTTAAGGCTTATTGCTGCTCTCTCTTCTCTTATCCATGCTAGGCAAAACAGAACCACACCGCCAATCCTAACTGTGTGCTAATTGTCAAAGGCCAAGAACTTTAAATATGGAAGAGGGGAGAATGATTGCTGCTGTGATTGGTATTCTTTATTCATTTTTTTTTTCGTATTTACATTTTTTATATATATATATATATATATACACAGTAAAAATAGCATGTATTTGACAGAAATTCTACAAAGTATTATAGCGTGGTCAAAGTTTGGTAGTCAAAGAATGGAACGCTACATTTTATTCAAAATTAAGTATTTTAATGCAAATTGGCTTTAATAAGATTTTCCCAAGAAATACACAACACATAAGTATATAAACTCCTCTGTGATTCCTATTCTTTCTGACAACAAAGCACTTGAGTGCGTGAAGCTCGTGTTCATGCTGTAACTTTAGAAGAAGGAAGTAGATGTCCAATAGCATTATTTTTAATAAATGTAATGCATCTACCTTTACTGAATGAATGTTATAATGAATGAACCAGCTCCTTCGGCCCAGCAGGGACTGGAAAGAGATATGAACCCGGTTGCTAACTCAGCAGTTGTGTGCCTACAGGAAAGGGGCTTTCATAGATCTCAGGACTGCTTATTACAGCAATATTAGCTGTTAAAATAACTCCAGATTCATGTTTTTGTTTTGTTTTTAAACAAGAGGAAGTCTTGGTGCCCTCTTGTTAATCTTATACAAATATAGCAGTAGTTATTCAGCAATTCTTTAACCAGTCATTTTCTGACAATGTGTCCTGACAGGGTTTTTAAGGGCACTGAAGTTTTAGCATTGTAAGTAAAATGCAGGGAACTTTTGCGATATGTTGGTATGAATAATTAAACGATGCATGACATTGTTTAAGAGGCTGTTCTTGTATATGAGGGTTGCATGGGAATGAAAATCTGTTTGTGTGTTTGTTTGTAAAGGTCTGCTAGTCATAATAATCAGCCTTTAGTGGCAGATGTGTGTGTGTGTGTGTTTCCCTGTGTAATAGGGAAATAGGTCCATGGCTGGATGAACAGGGATAATTGCAGGTGCCAGTCTGTCTCCAGCTCTTTAATGTGGACCTGTGGGATTAAAGTTCAAACTGCAGAGCCTAGGCTGGACATGACTGGAAATATTTTCATTGTTATCCGGGCCTATAAAGTTTCTCTTAAAGGGGTCATGAACTGGCTTTTAAAATTTTATTAGCCTATACATAGTTCCCACAGGCAAAAAAATTGTCACGTGACCTCCCCGGAGACGCCATCTTTGAGGGCAAAACCGCTGTGTTTACCATAGGCGTTTACAACGTTTTATCAGAGAATGTCGTTTTACAAACAAATATTTATGTCTGTTTATATTGTTATGCAAATCATGAAAAGACAAAGTGTAATAGATTATAAAGAGACTATTAAAACAAGACATAGAGAGGTACAATGCGAAAATTTCATTCATAAATGGTGTGTATCCTTATGCAACAAAAGAAGCACTGAGCACCGATTATGCAACTTTGCCTCAGATACAGTATTTTCATGTGTACAATTATCTGGTATTGGTGAGGAGTTTTTACACATGTGAGCAATTCCAAGCCTGGAAATCACTGGAGGTGTACGATCAGATTGACGTGGGGTTGGTTTGGTGACGTTTGCTCAAGTGCAATCAATGGAAAAGTAACTTAAGTCATCATAGCGAAGTAGCATGATGCTAATCTGTCTATTAAAAAGCCATAGCCTGCACAACTTAATTCCTATGTTCCCCAGTCACCGGTGATTTCTGTAATATGCATGTACTTGCGGGCGTCATGGTTCGGTGCATGAATATTAAAATAAATAACTCGCGTGCAATTTAATTAATGTAATAAATGAGGAACTACATTATACGCGGGATCTTTAGGGACATAATCTGAGATGCTGGAATGTGAGATCAAACAGTGGAAACAATGTTGTTTTGTATGTTTTTAATACCTCGTCATTTTGTTCATACAGGACATTATTCAAACTGCAACGTGTTAACTTATATTTATTTACACTCGCAATAAAACACAACATTGTGCTTTTGTCAAACAAATTCTTGCGTGTTTTGAGTGAGTTTCTTTCCTGTTTATGCTCGCCAGCCATAATCTCCATCGTTGTTCGGACAAAAGCTTAGTCTTCTCACATCCATATGGAGTCTAATGACGGGTATAGTGTAAAATCCCGATTTAACTGAACCTCCGGCACGATTTTATCATCCATTGACTCAGCAGGAGATGACCATTTTCACTTTATAGCACGAAACTCATTTCACTTCGTTCAACTCGTATTGCTTCTTCTTATGTTTTGCCCTAAGCAATGGCGCCGGGTCGGCAAATGCCCGTATGTTGTGACGTCATGTGGGAACTATGTATATTGTTGTCTGAGGTCAACTTAAGACGTTCGCTTGGTTTTTGCATTCAAAAATATCAAAATGAATAAGTAATAGGCTATTTTGTACCCAAGTTGTGAGCCTTCCTGAAAAACGGTCGGTTTTTATGGGCGTCTCGCACTGAAGACTTGGAAATAAACGCCCACTGCTGTGAGTGGAGAACAGTTTTGCATATTATAATGAGTTTAATTCACCCGTCGGTGCTCGTGGGGGAAAACGTCCAATGTTGTCAAATGGCAACCGGATTCGCCCATACATGTTCAACCAAGAGTCCGCGTGTGTTGCACAATTTACTCTTAATCGGTCTGCAAATCCAGTCTTGTTTACAAAACAATCCTCAGTGAAATGAAGCGAACAGACGACGATGTTTTAGCCTCATCAGCTGGAACGTCATTAAAAATAAAGTTTATCCATGAAGTCCTATTGGAATCCAGAGGAAGCTTATGCAGCGACTGTCTTCTTCCACAACCAGGCACTGCACACAATATTCTGTATTGCTCGTTATATCGATCCGGTTTGTCATCACGAGGTAGGCATGTATGTTAGGCTACTTAGCTATGCGTGTAATGCGCGAATCGGTGGGCGGGGCTAAACCGGCCGTGTTGAAGTAGGTGTTGATCTTCTTCTACGGGGGTGGTGTTTTAACCCCTTCGACGTCATAGTTTCCCACTTTTAAAAACGAGACGTTTTCAGAGGCTGGTGTAAATAAAAGCTTTTATTGGACTAACAAGGACTTTTTCAGTTCTGAAACTTACAGGATATTCTTATAATATGATGACCTCTTAGATGTCAAAAGCTCAAGGAAAATTTGATTTCTCAGTTCATCACCCCTTTAAACCTTTTGGTAACATTTTATAATAACTACATGCTAATAATCATTAGTTAAGCATGAGTAAACCATTAATTCATCATTCATAAAGCATTAATAGACATTAATAAGCAGTTCATAAATACAGCTATAAATGCTTTCTTCTTGATTTAAAAGCATATCTATAATTTGTTTAATAAATGTATTTTCATCCTTTATTAATGATCAATTTATCATTTCTAAATGAAGAATTGCATTTTTTATGAACCAGTTATTTAAGAGTTTTCAGTGGTTCATACGATTACTTAGAGCGAGTAAGTTAATGATTAATAACCTATTTAAATGTACATTCATACATCTTATTATTCAGACATATAGTGATGGTTACTTAATGTGTTAATAAATGCTTTATTAACATGTATTAATGCTGTTAATTTGGGTAGTTATAAAGCATTTAGTAATGGTCAGTTAACTATGTTCGTGAGCTCATCTAAAGTGAGGACTAGTCATGCCTTGTAAAGCATTTTTAAAGGCTGTTAAATATTTCCATGTTCTGTATCACTGCGTTGTGTTTGTTACATTTTACTGTTTAGAAGATTGACGAGTCTTTAAATCGCCTTTATAAATGCTTTACAAAGCATGAATAGTCCTCACTTTAGATTAGGTCACAAAAATAGTTAACTAACCACTACTAAATGCTTTATAACTACCTGTATTTACTACATTTACTTACACTTTCTAAGTGATCTTATGAATGACTGACAACTCTTAAACAACTGGTTTGTAAATAATGCTATACTTCATTTATAAATTATTAATTGATCATTAACAAAGTATGAAAATACAATCATTAAACGCATTATAGATATGCTTATAAATCAAGAAAAAGCATGTATAGCTATATTTATAAACTGCATATTAATGTCTATTAATGTTTTATAAATGATGAATTAACGGTTTACTCATGCTTAACTAATGATTAATAGCGTGCAGTTATTATAAAGTGTTACCAACCTTTTTTTTACATTTTATTTTGTAAACCAATCACACACAAAATAGTTCATACAAAAATGAAAAATCATACAAAAATGAAAATCTTTATGCCATTCCAAACATTTCAATATATATATGGCATGGTAGTTCCAGCATTCACTTACAAAAATGAATGAACGACAGGGAGTCTTTATATAGTAATTGATGAAACATCTCTCCATCGTGTCTTTTACTAAACGATTGCACTGAGAATTAAATACCCCTCAAAATAGCATCAAAGATGTACTGCCTGGAATGGTTTTAAGGCTATATTGTGTGCTGTTTTTAACTTCTTTCTTTTTTTTCGTTCTCCTTGATAAAGAGTCAATTTCTCACATTGCATCTGAGAAATCCCTGACCCTGAGCAGGTTGTGTGTGAAATATGATATGAGACTTTTCTCTGAGGGCCTATATAAGCCTGGACTGACAGCTGAGTGACAGGGGCCTGGAAGGCTCAAAACTACGGCTCTTTCCACTAGCCGTCACAGCAGCACTCAACCATGCAGGGATAAAAAAATTTTGGAATGGGTTAGAAGAAGAGAGTAGGCCTGTTCTATGAGAGTAACAGAGGGAATATTTATAAATTGCATATTTGATTTGATGTTATACAGTGTGTATTTAGATTCATTGATAATAACAGTTTTTGCGTGAGTAAGCTCAGGCCATGTCCACACTAATTCATTTTCATTTGAAAACGCTCCTTTTTCACTCCGTTTTGGCCTACCGTCCACACTGAGACATCGTTTTTTATTAATGAAAACAAAGCTTTTTGAAAACGCTCTCCAGAGTGGAAAAATTTGAAAACGCCGTTTTCGTATAGGCTATTTAAAACCATTGTAAGTGTAGTCATGTGACCTACATTATACCAATATATGTTTATACCTGTATTGTTCCTGTCATCTGCTCACTGTTAAATATGTTACTTTACACACTTTTTACGGATGCGCACATTGCGCAGTAAGGTGAATTTACAACGCATTCTCACCCCAAGGCGTCACCTTTGACCATGCTTCAATATTTGACGTTTGCGATTTCACTTTTTTGATTTTAAATAGTGTGTAATATTGCTGTTGGTGCATGAACAGTATCTGCAAAGTTGCAGCGCTGAAAGTTTAGTGAAAGCAGAGATATCATCTTTTAAAAATCAGGACCCAGACAGCAAACTGACATTGAATCAACGTGGAAACGACGTCTCTCATGACATTGAAACAACGTTGATTTTGCTCATCGAATTAACGTTGAACCAACGTCAGACGCGGCATTCTTCAAAGCTAAATGAAAATCGAAAATTGGTTTGCTTTCATAACGTTGAAACAACGCGTTGATTTCAAGTTGATTTTCCGTTAGTTTTGAAAGAATGACGCGTCTGACGTTGGTTCAACGTTAATTCGATGAGCAAAACAATGTCAGATCAATGTTGTTTCGATGTCATATTTCAGCCCATTCTCACTCCCAAGGCGCTTTGGGAAGCATTTGGACATGCTTCAATATCTGACGCTTTAGGCGCCCTTTAGCGTCAGTTAGATGACGCCCTAGGATCGCGTGTACCCTACCCCCACCCCACACCTAAACCTAACCGCGTCCTCTAACTGACGCTTTCCTTTAGCGTCAATTAGATGACGCCGTAGGATCGCGTCATGTAAGTGACGCTAAAGGGCGCCTAAAACGTCAAATATTGAAGCATGGTCAAAGGTGACGCCTTGGGGTGAGAATGCGTTGCATATTTCCACGTTGATTCAATGTCAGTTTGCTATCTGGGGAAGTTTATTGCCAACAAAAACAACTCGATTGGGACTACAGCTGGGTTTTAAACGTCACTAACCCACACATTTGCATCAACCCTCCCTCTGGAAAATGCAAAAAAAAGGGCATGGCCACATTTCTGCGGCTCGTCGAGTGTGTTGTGTTCATCCAGCTGTCAGTCTTCTGTGTTCGAGCTTCCCACGGACGCTGTACTTCGTCAACAATGGATACAATTTATGTTTGATTATGTTCCTGAAAATGATGATCGTAATTTCTGTGCTGCGCATTTTACAGAAGACAGCTTCCAGAATCTCCACGAATTTAACACCGGATTCAACAAGAAACTGTTACTAAAACATGAAGCAGTTCCAACTTTAAAACCAGAGGCAGCAGTTGTTGGGCCACAACCTGTAAGTAGGCTAAGACTTCATCATTTTAAATGTATTTGCATGTATAATTCCAGACGTTAGCCTTGTGTTTTAGTTTTATCAAATGCCAGCGCTGGCTTTATAGCCACTAGGCTACTAGTTACGCTATTTTGTGTCTACGACAAACGCATACAAACATTATGGACCTGAATTTTGTATAAGTACTAATGTTTTAAACGTATTTTTCATGTATATATGCTTTATGATGTTATTTTCGATTTGATCAAGAACGTAAACTAATGCCAACGCTGTTTGTGTTTAACAGTAGTAGCCAGTCAGTTGCTATTGTTGCCAGTCAGATGCTATTGTGTTAAACAAACGTGTATGAAGTTAAAAAAAAAAGTAGCAAATTATCATTCAGAAACGTTTAGTAAGAGCCGTGTGTGGTGAGGTTCTGGTTGCCTCTCTTCATCGCCGCTTTCTCGGTCTGATTCTGCCTCAAACTGATACTGCAGTTCGACACCATTATTCACATCTGGACCGGAGCGCTGGCATGTTTTGCCCGTAAAGGTGATGGGCGTTAACCTTCTGGACAACGTGAGCGACAGTTTAGCCAATCACAACACACCGGCCCAAACTAACCAATCTGAGCCCACTGCCTGTTTCTGAGGGAGTGTTTTCATAGAATCAGGAAGTAAACCGCTCGGTCAGGGACAGAGGAGAGCGTGGCTTACAATAAAGGTGAAGTTTATGAAAAATACGAATTTTTAAAAAAGAAAAAAACACGAATACATGTTATATTGCACCCCATAAACACAATCATGCAAAGAAAAAAAGCAGTAAACCCCCACTTTAATGATTTCTACATTTAAAATATTATGTGCACAAGCAAATGCACGTATCAGATTCATATCCGATTTATTACCACATTTGAGTGAGGCCTGAATCCGATCTGAGAAAATTTGGGTCACTTGAACCATGCAGTGTAAACAAGGCCTTAGTATACTCTCCCCCAGTCCAGTTTTGCCCCCTCGTGGGTTTTATTTTCTGTTTTTGTCATTAATAAATCCCTGTTTTGAGTTGCTGTCTGTTATTGGGTTCGTCCTTCATCCACTTGACAGCCATCTCTGTTCGAAATCTGCAATTGCAGTCATTCACGGAATTATCAATTATCAAATTATATTTTGTTGTAAAAATGTTAATGTTAACAACATCAGCATTGCAACACTACATTTAATGCCCTTCCGATATTTATCCTTGTTTTTGCATGGATCCGGTTGCAGTCTCTTTTTACAAACTCTCAGTCCAAAGCCTTTTTCATTTTACAGCGGGTGAATCTGTTGTCACTGGTGATTGTCGTTTGAAGTTTGCTGGATCCGCCATCAAATTAATGATGATAATTCGTTCATCAAAATGAACGAATCTTTTTCCGAATCAATTCATCCATTTCGGGTCGTTGAATGAACCAAATGACATGAAAAAAGATTAGTTCATTTTGATAAACGAGTTCAAACAGAAGAGTCACGAACGTGCATCACAGAACAGAGCAAGGCGACCATTTGAGTTTATAAAACTTAAACTTTATTATTTTATTTTTTTTCGAATGAGTGATAATTTCGCTTGATAAGACCCTTATTCATCGCATGGAATTGTTTAAAGCCCTGTCTTACTGTCTTAAAACTGTCTTTTGGACCTTGAACCGTTTGGTTACCAGTAAAGTGCATTATATGGAGAAAATTCCTGGAACGTTTTCATCAAAAACCTTAATTTTTTTTCGACTGAAGAAAAAAAGACATGGATATCTTGGATTACATGGGGGTGAGTAAATTATAAGCAAAAGTTTTTTTTGTTTTTTTTTTTTAAAGTGAACTTCTCCTTTTACTCCTTTCCAAACTGTAATCATTAAAAATGTAGCAAGCTGAATATCATTTCCTAACAGCAAGTAACTTGCAAAGTACTTGCTGTTAGGAAGTGATATTCAGGAACTTGCCCTAAGCAAGGAACTTGCAAAGTAATTTCTGATTAATTCAGTTTGGGAGTAGTAGAGATAAAACTGTCCCCCACTGACCCCACTAACATTGATTCCTTACATGCACTTCGTGAGGCACACGCGCACACAGGGACTGACTGGGACTAAAAACGGTCCTGGACTTTGACTAGACCCAGGCCAAAGCAATTGGCACGTGGAAACTTGACAACAACAACAACAATGCCTGCTGCCTGGAATTATCCTCTTCCTTAAAGAAACTGGGTGGGCTTAAACAAACAGGTGGACTAATAAAAACAATAAGATCAGATGTTATATTTCAGTCTATTATAAGACGATGGCATATTATCGTACAGACTGCATTGAGAAGCCTGTTTCTAAGGCTTTTGAGAAACTCGGCCACCTGGTTGGTTCTCATCCGGTTTGGTTCTTTGTCATTCCTCTGATAGTGTCCACTGCTCTGGGAGGAGGACTGCTTTTTCTCAAAGACTACAAGGACAATGACGTCGAGAATCAATTCACGCCTATCAACGGACCTTCCAAGCAAGCCAGACATTTTGTGAAAGAAATGTTTCCAAATAACGATTCATTGTTTTCAAGTCAAAGACTCTATGCTGAAGGGAACTACGCAGTGTTAATATATTCCGTTGAGGAAGAAAACATTCTAACGGATGAGCTGTTTGAGGAAATCAGTGATCTTGACAAAGTAGTACATAATCTCTCTGTCAATGTCAATGAAACTCAAATAAGCTTCAAACATATTTGTGCAAGAGTGAATGGGAAATGTGTCTCAAATCCCATATTGGACATTATCGAACATAAATGCATCAATTTATCCTTTCCAATACATAAGTGGGAAGGGGAAAATGTTTTTCTTGGCTCTACAGTAGGAGGTGTTGAAGAGAGGGATGGTGTGATCCAGAAGGCACATGCCATCAGACTTTTCTACTTCTTGCAGGATAAGCCTGGAGCCTCTCAATGGCTTCAACAGTTCCAAAATGTTGTGTCCAGCAGAGGACTCAAGGTATGTGACCATGTAAAGGTGTTGATTCATGCCGCATGTACTGTAGGTGCTGTAATCAGATGGACAGTCACAGAATAAACCTACAGTGCTTTATGCATAGTGTATGCAAGTATATTTAGATAACTTTTTCAATCTGCTGCAGGTGTCTCATTTTACCTCCAAGTCCAGACAAGAGGAGATAGAGAAGCACACAAAAGATGGCATTCCTCTGTTTTCAATAACTTACTCACTTGCAATCTCCTTCTCAGTGTTATCTTGTATGCGGTAAGAAACAGATATCACACAGACACTTTTTCATGTTTTATGGGGACATTCCACAGATATAATGATTTTTATACTCTACAAAGTGTAATTATGCCCCCCTAACCTTTACCATTAACATTCTGCATTTTTACATTTTCAAAAAATATCATGTGTGATTTATGAGCAGTTTTCCTCATGGGGACCAAACATGTCCCTACAAGGATGGCAATATCCAAAACCAAAATCTTTGGACATGTTTCCCTCATAATGTAAAGTTTACCATGCCACACATGGGGAATAAGCATATAGTACTATTTATAGATCTATAGAATATATGGAAAATAAAAAAAAGTCCGTCCATCCTTATCTGATCATAAAGTTTTAATTTGTATGTTCACAGGTCTATACATTCTTAATAAAAGTAGAAAGTTGTTTTTAAAGAATTAATCATTTTCTTCAGCAAGGATGTATTCAATTGATCAAAGTAAAAAGGTTTACATTAATCGTTACAGAAATGTATTTTAAATGTAATTAAAATACAATAGACTTTAAAAATATTGTTGGTTTAACTTAAATTAAGTAACATGGCTGTCTTAAAATTTTAAGTTCATTGAAATGGAAAAAAGGAGTTAATACAATGAAGGAGATTGATTTAATCATCAGAAACTCAAAATATTATGTTATGTGAACTATATCAATTATTTAAGTTGATTTGACAAAAGAAATGTCGTGATTACAAATCATGACACAAATTTTGCAAATTTACAGCTTGTAGAACTGTTACGGGCGGCACGCACACAAAAGGGTGATAGTCCAAATGCAGATTAATGGGGAATCAGTAAATCATAAATCCAGGAACAGCAAAAGATCAAAGTCTATGAAAGCAGTCCAAAAACAAGAAATAATCACTTAACCAAACCAAGTCAGACTCTGGGAAGCACATGACAAAATACAAGGATTCCAGAGAAAGTGATTAAACAGACAGGGTATAAATAGATATTAACAAGGTGAGTGGGAACAGTGGAGTGTGATAATAAATAATGAGTCCAACAAGGGTGGTGGGGATTGTAGTCCTATAGTGACTGACACCTGTAGGGGGAAAAAGACCTCTAGTGGCTACCCAGGGGACATCACCCAAACAGTATGATAAGTACAGCGTTGGTTAGCATGAACTTAATAACTGACACCAAACATTTGAATGATGGTGTATATTTTTATACAAAAAAGAAAATGTTTCACTAGTAGGCTCATGACTCTGGATCCTCATTGTATATATAATTTAGAGAATTGAAATAATTGTCTGTCTATTTTATCCTTAGCGTAAGAGGATCTTATACTTGGCTAGTATAACTTGTAAGGAGTCTTTCGGTCTCACCCACTTTAGCTAGTTATTTTAGCTGTACAAAATCGGTTTGTTATGCTGCTTGAGATTGCAAAATGTTATTTGTTATCATACACTGGTTTGTATTCACCATTTACTGCATTTTTGTATTATATTTCCAGTTATTTAATTGACTGCTAATTACAAGTGGTTTGAATTTATTTCAGTCTCGATAATGTGAGGAACAAGTTCTGGGTCTCTTGCATGGGGGTTCTGTCTGCGGGTCTGGCTGTGGTCTCCAGCTTTGGTCTGATGCTCTATTTTAAAGTGCCGTTCGTAATAACAGTGGCTAATTCCCCTTTCCTGATTCTGGGTAAGTGTGTGTCCATGCATAAAACTTCTTCCATTTAATTAGATTAAGTGTATGAACTGCAAAAGAAACAAAAAAATGTATATCTTTGTTGTGTGTTTGATTAACACAAAATGAAATGTTTAACAGAATGTTCATGCTGCTCTTTTCCAATCTAAAAGTAGTCCAACTCATCATTTTAAAGGGATAGTTACCCCAAAAATTAAAATTCTGTCATAATTTACTCACCCTTGAATTGTTCCAAACCTGGATGATGTTTGTCATGGTATCAAAATGTTTGTATCCAAACAGTTGATGGGTCCCATTGACTTCCATTTATTTATTTATTTATTTTTCATACTATAGTGACCGGGGATTTAACACCAGGACCACATTAGGGGGTTCTTTGTACTTTAAGTTTATTCATTTAATGATGTAGAATAAAAACGACGTATTATCAAATGTGGTTTATCAATTTAATTAATTAAAAAAAAACAGTTTTAAATATTCACAAAAGAAACAGAAAAGAGCAGACACAAACAACAAAATACAGTGGGGCCAAAAAGTATTTAGTCAGCCACTGATTGTGCAGTTTTCCTACTTAGAATCATGAGAGAGGTCTGTAATTTTCATCATAGGTACACTTCAACTATGAGAGACAAAATGAGAAAAAAAAAATCCAGGAAATCACATTGTAGGATTTTTAAAGAATTTATTTGTAAATTATGGTGGAAAATAAGTATTTGGTCACCCACAAACCAGCAAGATTTCTGGCTCTCGCAGACCTGTAACTTCTTCTTTAAGAAGCTCTTCTGTCCTCCACTCGTTACCTGTATTATTGGCACCTGTTTGAACGCATTTTGACCATGCTTCAATATCTGACGCTTTAGTTGCCCTTTAGTGTCAGTTAGATGAAGCCAAGATCGCGTGTAACCTTACCCCCACCCCAGACTTAAACCTAACCGCGTCCTCTAACTGACGCTTTCCTTTAGCATCAGTTAGATGACGCCGTAGGATCGCGTCATGTAACTGACGCTAAAGGGCGCCTAAAACGTCAAATATTGAAGCATGGTCAAAGGTGACGCCTTGGAGTGAGAATGCGTTGGTATAAAAGACTCCTGTCCACAGCCTCAAACAGTCACACTCCAAACTCAACCATGGCCAAGACCAAAGAGCTGTCGAAGGACACCAGGAAGAAAACTGTAGACCTGCACCAGGCTGGGAAGAGTGAATCTACAATAGGCAAGCAGCTTGGTGTGAAAAAATCAACTATGGGAGCAATTGTAAGAAAATGGAAGACATACAAGACCACTGATAATCTCCCTCGATCTGGGGCTCCACGCAAGATCTCATCCCGTGGGGTCAAAATGATAATAAGAACGGTGAGCAAAAATCCCAGAACTACATCGAGTGACCTGATGAATGACCCGGAGAGAGCTGGGACCAAAGTAACAAAGGCTACCATAAGTAACACACTACACCGAGAGGGACTCAAATCCTCCAGTGCCAGGTGTGTCCCCCTGCTTAAAGGACAATTCCGGCGCAAAATGAACCTTTGGTCTAATTACACATTGTTACCTATTCAACCGTTATCTGAGATTTGTTTTCATGATTGGTGAATGTAAATAGTTTTATCTCTAAAAACAGTTTAGCTTATAACGCTAGTATAATGCCAGTATATAGGGCATAGAGAAATGACAAATAAAAATCGCTTGTTATTACCACTAACAAGGCTCAAAATAGCCCCACACTAACATGATAGCATAATAAGGGTCCCTACATACAAACCGAAGCATTGAGAACTTTGTCAGTGTCCATACAGTTTAATAAGAAGATATTTTATACACACAGTCAACTTTGCGAATACAGGAAGAAGCCATCTTTGAAAAATAGTCTCTACCAGTCGATCTACGAACGCCTATCTGAGTACTAGTACTAGTTAGACCAAGGGTTCATTTGAGTACTAATTAGACCAAAGGTTCATTTTGCGCCGGAGTTGTCCTTTTGCCAGAGAGCATATGGATGATCCAGGAGAGGATTGGGAGAATATCATGTGGTCAGATGAAACAAAAATAGAACTTTTTGGTAAAAAACAACGCATTCTCACCCCAAGGCGTCACCTTTGACCATGCTTCAATATTTGACGTTTTAGGCGCCCTTTAGCGTCACTTACATGACGCGATCCTACGGCGTCATCTAACTGAGGCTAAAGGAAAGCGTCAGTTAGAGGACGCGGTTAGGTTTAGGTGTGGGGTGGGGGTAGGGTACACGCGATCCTAGGGCGTCATCTAACTGACGCTAAAGGGCGCCTAAAGCGTCAGATATTGAAGCATGTCCAAATGCTTCCCAAGGCGTCAGTTAAGTGACACCTTGGGGGTGAGAATGGGCTGTAAAAAACTCTACTCGTTGTGTTTGAAGGAAGAAGAATGTAGAGTTGTATCCCAAGAATACCATACTGTGAAGCATGGGGGAGGAAACATCATGCTTTGGGGCTGTTTTTCTGCAAAGGAGACAGGAAAACTGATCCGTTTGAGGGAAGAATGAACAGGGCCATGTATTGTGAGATTTTAAGCCAAAACCTCCTTCCATCAGTGAGAGCCTTGAAGATGAAACGTGGCTGGATCTTCCAGCATGACAATGATCCCAAACACACTGCCTGGGCAACAAAGGAGTGGCTCCGTAAAAAGCATTTCAAGGTCCTGGAGTGGCCTAGCCAGTCTCCAGACCTCAACCCTATAGAAAATTTGTGGAGGGAGTTGAAAGTCCGTGTTGCCCCGAAAGTTAACATCACTGCTGTAGAGGAGATCTGCATAGAGGAATGGGCCAAAATATCAGTTACAGTGTGTGCAAACCTGCTGAAGACCAGGAAACGTTTGACCTCTGTCATCGCCAACAAATGATATGTTACAAAGTATTGAGTTGAACTTTTGATATTGACCAAATACTTTTTTTCCACCATAATTTACAAATAAATTCTTTAAAAATCCTACAATGTGATTTCCTGGATTTTTCATAGTTGAAGTGTACCTATGATGAAAATTACAGACCTCTCTCATGATTCTAAGTAGGAGAACTTGCACAATCAGTGGCTGACTAAATACTTTTTGGCCCCACTGTATGCATCCACAAAGCATTGCATTTACCCATGGATGACCTCAAATCCTCTACAATTTCCAGAGAATGCGCGTCTCACCAAAAATCTAAGTCAAGAGCACATGCGCATCGTATCGTACGCAACACACATAGTGCCACCTGTTGATGACTCCAGTAAAGCTTTTTTCCTGTCTTTAAAACTAATCCGTAAATGAGAATGAAATAAAAGACTTTAACATACAAGGAGAACAACAAACTTTACGGGTATTTAACACCTTTTTACACTATGGAAGTGAATGGGGCTCATCAACTGTTTAGAATGTTTAAATAAATGTGTTGATTTTATATTAGATATTTTTCACTCCTAGGTTAAGAGTTAGTTTATAAAGACTGAGCTTTTCTCATAGGCATTGGTGTTAATGACACGTTCATCATGATTTCTAACTGGCAACAGACGAAAGTGAAGGATCCAGTGGAGAAAAGAATGGCAGAAACCTTCAAAGAAGCCGCCATGTCTATAACTATCACTTCATTGACTGACGTACTCGGCTTCTACATAGGACTCATGAGTGAATTTCGCTCAGTTCAGTCCTTCTGCTTGTACACCAGCACATCCATTATTTTCTGTTACATCTATAACATCTTCTTCTTTGGAGGTTTTCTAGCCCTAAACGGCAGGAGAGAGCAGAGTAACAGACACTGGCTGACCTGCTGCAAAGTCCCAACACAGACCCCTAAAGGAAAGTCTTCGGCGTATCGCCTCTGCTGTGTAGGAGGAGACTATGACCAAGAGACCGGTGCTGAGAAACAGCAGCCCGTAACACACTTCTTTAAGTCCTATTATGGTCCATTCATAACTAAGCCTTGGATTAAAGTCTGTGTGATGTTTTTGTATGCGGGTTATTTGTCTGGAGGTATTTATGGATGTCTTAGTTTACAGCAGGGCATTAATATGACGGACCTTGCAGCCGATGATTCATATGTTGTAAATTATTATGATGATGACAGGAAATTCTTCTCCAGGTACGGTCCAAATGTCATGGTGGTAGTGGCCGAAGAGTTTCCATACTGGAATAAAAACAGCAGATTCGCACTAAACCACTGCATGGAGAAACTCCACAACTTGAAATTTGTTAACCGAAATCTGTCCGTCTCCTGGTTAGACGTTTACTTACAATATGCTGAAAACAAAAGCCTAAATCTAGACAACGAAAACGCCTTCATGGGGAATTTATCCTCTTTTTTAATGCTCTATCCAGAGTTTATGCTTGACATCAATGTCACAGAAGGCAAAATCAATGCTTCGAGATTTTTTGTCCAGACTTTGGATATCTCTAACTCCAGTATGGAGATAATGATGTTTCATGAACTCAGAGACAAAGCTCAAAATTGTAATGCAACTAAACTACTGGTGTTCCACCCATTGTTCATCTACTTGGATCAATACTCTGTGATAGTTTCCAGCACCATTCAGAATGTTGGTTTCACCACATCTGTCATGTTGGTTGTTTCCTTGTTATTAATCCCAAACCCGCTCTGTTCCCTGTGGGTCACGTTCTCGATTGGCTCGGTCATCACTGGCGTCACTGGTTTCATGGCATTATGGGGTGTCAACCTAGATTCCATTTCCATGATCATCTTGGTGGTGTGTATTGGCTTCTCTGTTGACTTCTCTGCACATATTTCATATGCGTTTGTTTCTAGCAAAAAATCAACTGCCAATGAAAGGGTGATTGATGCATTGTTTTCTCTGGGCTACCCAGTTCTCCAAGGAGCAGCCTCAACAATAATAGGTGTGTGTGTTTTAGCTGCATCCAAGAACCACATCTTCAGGGTCTTCTTTAAGATCATGTTCCTCGTTATGCTTTTTGGTTTGGCTCACAGCATTATCTTCATCCCGGTGTTTCTGACCCTACTGTCATGCAATTCAAGTAACACTAAGAAGAAAATGACTATGCCTGAAGTTATTCCAAAAGTCATTATGCTTGAAAACAAAAGCATGGCATATGAAAACTATGCTTTTACTAAAGACAATTTCCATGGGTGTAGACAAACTGTGAAAACACAAAGAACCCAAATATATTGTATTCCAAATAATAAGATGCGTTCAGTTTGGTGCAGTGATCCGGACTGTCCATAGCAAGTGAGTTTTTCTATTACATAAAAAAACGTCTGAATTCTTTAATTTCTCTGTAATACACAGGTTACATGTTCTTATCAGGCTCATTTAGCAGAGAAATCAATTTTCTTTTGTTACAGTGTGAAGTGTATTCATTTCTGCACGATTATTCAAAATGAAATTGCACCAAACGATAAAATCGTCAGAGCAGCGCTGAAAACATGTGATACGTGCTGTTCTGTAATTAACCAATAAATGCACAATACATAATAAAACGTAATTTTGCAGCAAAATTTGTCGTTTGGTATCCTATTGTTGACTATCGGTCAGTGTCATTGTAGGTTTTAGTTATGTAGGCTGTAAAGATCTTTAAAATTGATATGGAACTGTAATGTGGTCAAGACCTGCCTGGAACTACTTTAGCTGTGAGTTTCTCTGAAAATAGTTGCATACCTTAGAACGTTTGTCAACCAATCAGAATCAAGCATTCAACAGCCCCATTGTGTATATACATATACAGTATATATATATATATATATATATATATATATATATACTGTGTATATATTATATTATGTGTATTTTACGTAAATAAAAGCAACATGAAGTATAAAACCCATTTGTATTGTCATCCTACAGTTTCAATGTGTTTCAATGTGAAATGTCCAGAGAGTGGTGCTAAAAATATTCAGTTTTAAACGAAAGAGGTGAATGTGAATCAGGTCATGTTACAAAACCATGAATGTTTTGTGAATTTAACCGGCAGTGTTTAGATTGTTCAGTGCATAGATTATTCTCAGATTTTATAGAGTATGAATCTGGATTATTTTTCTTGTTCAATTTCCACAAGAAATTTATTTTAAATTATAGAATTTGGAGAAAATAATTGTATAACCCAGGCCATTGGTGTGAATGAAAGTTGAATGTACTTTAGCATCACACACAATAAAGATAATGTAACTGTTGGAAGTTTATAGAGTGTGATAACCAATGTTAACTCTTTATCAATAGAGTGAGTGATTGCTTTAGAAGGTGTGACTATAAAAAGGCAGCTACTGCATCTGCCTTTTAGCTATGTCCGCTGGGCACTCTCTCTTTTCCTTGCCAACAGCAACTTTTAAACTAAAAATAAGAAAGCATAATTTCAGCCTATTTTTGTGTAGCTGTAATAAATATTCTTTATGTACTTCTCAGATATATACTTAAAATTGCACTTCAGTGTACTTGACTTTTACTGACAGAAAAGTCCAAGGGCCCTATTTTAAAGATCTAAGCACATGGTCTTAAGCGCAGGGCTAGTTTAAAGGGATACTTCACCTCTGGAAAGATGAATGTGTATTTAAAATGGGTCATTTATGTAGAAGAAATGTGAAATTATTTTTGAATTTGGAGCTTTAGACTGAGAAAAGCCAGAAAATGTATTTTTGGCTTAAATGGATGAAAGACAACAACTCCCAGAATGCACTTGCTTCGCTGCCAACAAGTCTCCGTGATGAGTCTGCCCAAAAATGTGTTTCAAGATTGCCCAAAATGTCCGGGATTCAGCTTTTGCGTTCTATATTCATTACATATATGGCGAGCAGGACGAGTGAGGGCCACGGGAGAACGACGCGAGGCCGGTTGCGTGATTACCGATGAGCGACAGCTGTGATACGCACCGGTATCGTATCTCTCACGGAGGGGTGGGAATTTTCTTAGCAACGTTAAAACGCACATAAACAAATCATATGTTTAGCATTCATGTAAACACTACATTCAGATTCACTAATCAGAATGAATTCAGTAAGATTGAAACAAAAGGTGGTACGTGTAAACAATGAATGGCGACAACAGAAAGCAAAAGCTGAATCCTGGACATAGATGGTCTGGGAAAAAGAGGATGGCAACCCCTACTACTCAGCTTTCTCCACAGAACAAGAGCCTGATAGCTTAGCTTTCAAAAAAGATGGCTGACACTATGTGAAGAGTTCAGATGCAAAAGCCTCTAAATGCCATTTGAAATTTTCTTCTTTAATGATGATTTTTATCAAACTTGTATATTTAAGTTCAGTAATTTCACTTAAATAATTATCATTGCCATTTAAGTGAAATTACTGAACTTAAATATACAAGTTTGATAAAAATCATCATTAAAGAAGAAAATTTCAAATGGCATTTAGAGGCTTTTGCATCTGAACTCTTCATGTGTACATTGTGTGAGTGTGATTACACCCTCTATGGGCAGGTTGAGAACATGCGGGACAGCCCCTACCACTGACTGTAGTCTTTAGCGTCTGGCCAAAAAATCCTCAGATGACGCAAAATGACTATGTTTACGTCATCTGAGGATTTTTTCCAGAGAAAAAATACATAAATCTCTCATCTCAGGGGTACTACAGGTTTTCTACTAATACAAAGCCTAATGCTAAATCCTGAAGTATCCCTTTAACAACGGGAAAAATGGTCTGCACGCATGGCGCATGGTCTAAAAGGGTTGCTCCTCCCTATTCTCTTAATGAGTAATGGGTGTGTTTTGGACGTAACATGCAATAAACCAATCAGTCTGAAGTCTCTTCTCCCATTCCCTTTAAAAGCAAGTTGCGCTCGCCAATTTGGTAATACAACATAAAGTTTTGCACATTTTATTGGTGCAAAGATGAGTAGGGAATGTGTATTTTGTACAACATTTGCAAGTGCTTTTTATCACCCAATTAGAAACATCACAATTGTCTTATGTTAGTCACTTAGCGACTACTGAACAGACATTTAGAAGTTTATTTTAAAATGCAAAGTATTGAAAATAATAAAAGCTCTGTAAATACTTGCATTTTGTGTGTACTTGCAAACTATAAGTGTATCCCATCAGGTAAACAAAAGTATATCTGCCATTCTGCCATTTGAACACTTGGGCCAAATAAATACATCATGTAAGTAGACAAGTGGTGAAGTGCAAAGACCACAAATGTGGGTATTTGGACAGGTTTTTAAAGGGGTGATGAACTGAGAAATCAAATTTTCCTTGAGCTTTTGACATCTAAGAAGTCATCATATTATAAGAATATTCTGTAAGTTTCAGAACTGAAAAATTCCGTGTTAGTCCAATAAAAGCATTTGACACCAGGATCAGCAAACGAAGATCAACGCCTACTTCAACACGGCCATTAGCCCCACCCACCGATTCGCTGTAACAGTCACTGCCTGTCACAGGGTTTCTTTCATTACAATTGTGGGTGCTATTTTCTTCCTAGCCACTAGAGGGATGAAAGAGGGCACATTATATGGGATAAAACAGGAAGCAGTAGAGTAAGTGAGATTAAAGTCTGTTTGATGCTGCCTCATGGTTGTTTACTAACTATTTTCCAATCCTGTTTGAGAAACTGTTTGTTTCCTGCTGAAACGTAAGTTTGATTGTTTGTGTGAAATGTTTGGGTGAACTGATGGTGAATCTATTTAGTGTAATTGATGTGTTGATGTTTTTCTTGTAGAGGATTGGTTTGGGATGTACCAGTTGCTCGTCAACTGTGGATACTGCTAAGTGGTGCTGACCAAACACTATGCTTATACTACTGAAGTACTTTTCTGATTCGTTTGATGAGACTAACAACTCACTAAACAACTAAGCATTGGACAACCTCCTATGTCGTTACAACCCACCTTTGCACCTATGTTCAAACTAAAGGTAACCCTGACATCTTTCATCTTCTGAGCTATTGGACATTGTGAACATCAGAGGACTGTGTTAGACATTTCGATTCACCTATATGCATATACTTGTGCATGACTGAAACTACTCAATTGATCTCTGTATACAGGTGTATGTTCTGTGACATTTCGGGTATGTGGGATAATGAATGAGTAAAGCTTTGACTATATGAAGAAAGAAACACTGCGCTTGTTTGTGGAAGAGTTTATTTTAGATATTTTCATCTGAGCCCAATTGAGCATTGCACGCAGTTGCCCCCTTTTGAAATGTAGCTTGACCAGTGCAAAGAAGCTGGGAATGTTATAGATTGGTGGCCCGTACGGGGACATTGTGTTGCATATTAATGTGAAAGGTTCATGGTTTGAGGCTTGCATTGGGTAATAGAAATGTCCATGGGCGAGGCTAGCCCCTTTTTAGGGGTGCTTCAGCACCCCTAAAAAGGAGCTCAGCACCCCTAAAACTTGGAGCAAGAAATGTTGTTATTGTAAAAATTTTGTTCGTCTTTGACACGGTTAAATAATGTCCAAAACAAACTCAGTAGTTTGGTTTAAAATGAAATGAAAATGAAAATCTTTCTCTTCTTCTATGTTACTTATTTGTACCTGCACCGCTCAGCACGGCCGTCATCCAGCGCGAAACACATGCAGAGTTAAGAGAATCCGGGCCGTTAGGTAGTTTTGTGAATCAACTGAGACGCTCCAGAGCTGTGTCTCACACTTTTTTTCCTTTCAGTTGTTCCGATTCCGAAACCATGTCGGTGAGTACTGGAGTCAGCATCCTGAATCACCATGGTACAACTATAAGTGTTTATTTTCGGACTGTTTTAGTCTAGCGGGCTGGCCTAAAAAAAATCTATACATTGCAAGTTCGCCATGCGCCCAAGCGAGGGGCAAGAAAAAAATGTTGTTGTTTTTTTTTTTTTGCATTTTCGATAACGGAGCGTATATTTGCAGTAAGTGCCTGTCTTTCTAGTAAATAGATGCACGTCACAGAGTAAGTACAGTGGCGTAGGTCGTAGTGCGTGAGTGATGTGCTTGAAAGCACTCGACCTGAGTTCGATTCCGCCTTTTGCAGAACTCTCTCTTCTCCCTTTTCCCAACACATATAGATGTAAAATGTATAACCTAACATAAAGGGCTCTAGTGTTATATTTTGCCAACAAACGCGATAAGCATGGTTATATCTGGTATTTTCTCCTAAATACAAGCTTAAGGGTTTATTTCTTGCAAGTTTAGAAATATGACAAAAGTATTTTAATTTTCCTATAGTATAATGTTGACTAAAATATACTTTTGAAATGTTCATTTTCACTTATATAGTACATTTATAGGCTATATGGATTTTACATCATAGGAATAATTATATAAATCATTTTTACATTATTATAATAATTGTTTGGCATCCTAAAAAACCATTGATAATGTAATGCAGACTGAGACTCATAATTAAAAAGATGTTTGAGCCCTGTTTCAATGCTTTTCAATGCTTTTTCTTTGTTCAATGAGCAGTTCATGGGTTGAAGCTCTTAATTTTGATCTCTCAAAGAGCACGAGATTGATGCATTTAACCTTAAAATTTACAAAATTTTCTAGCGGGGGAGCATGCCCCCGAACCACCCTAGAGGAACAGAGTCCACCCAACATAGTTTTACAAATTTGTTAATATCTTTAATAAACTACCAATGAAAATTAGCTCTTTTAGCTAACTCGGGTACATTTTCATTGTTCTAATGTTGATTAATGTGTACACTGTCCCCCTTACAAATAAGCAAATAAATAAAATGAAGAGAGAGAGGGAGCGTATATAGGTGTAAAATGTGGGTGGTGGCAGTGGGGTCACTGGGTGCTCAGCACCCCTAAAGCTCTGACCCTAGAATCGCCCCTGGAAATGTCTATAGCATCTCATGGTGCAGAGGATGAGTACGAACCCCCTGTTGATTTCACAGCTGGTTCATTTCTGAATAGAAGAGACCCACCTCCCCTAAGAGATCTTATAAACAATTTTAGTGAACTGTATCTGGATTCAGACCATGATAATGAATATGAATAAATGCAGTGAAAACATTCATCTTCCTCCTCCAGATGATGCACTTCCTGTTTTATATCTCACAGACCAGTTTAATCATGGACTGACAGAATGAGTTAGTCTGAGAAAGTGAGTTCTAGAGAGTGAGGTAAAAACTTGCCTGCAAAAGTTAAGTCTATGTTGATCACAAGCTAAGTTTAGCAACCAGTGTAAGTACTTGGAGAAAAAAAATCAATAACAAAATTGAAAGGGAATGTGGGAGAGTTAAGCAGAGCATGGAGTTAAGCTTTCAAGATTTGGGAATGTCGATTGTCTGAAGAGAAGAGATGCTCAAATTGAGGTCAAACTTAAAAGTTATGCTCATGTAATGTCTACTCCAGTTGGTCATCCATTGACTAGATCAGATTACCATGGAAGACCTCTCCAAATTTCCACCCTACCAGACAATTTTAATGATGTATTCTATCGTCCGCCTGTAAAACCTGAATTTCCACAATTTGATTCTGATGATCCTTTCTCTTTCGTAGAACGATGTGAGGAGTATTTTGCTATTAGACCTCTCAGTGATTCCGAAATTCTAGCCTCCCTTACTTCAGTACTAAAGGGTACGGCTAAGGACTGGTGGTTGGCGGAGAAAAGACATGTGATTACATGGGAACAATTTAAGCAAGAATTTTTGCATGATTTCCTTAGAGATGATTATGAAGCAGAGGCCACAAAACATCTTTTAGAAAGGAAACAAGGTTCAGTAGAATCCATTTGTGATTTTTCTTATCACTACCGAGTCCTTTGTCTAAGATGGAAGAAAGAGATGATGGAAAGAGAGATTGTTCAGGGCATTTTGAGAAATTGTAACCCCAGACTTGCCAGTTTATTGAGAGGAACTGTGATGGAAGTGAGTGAGTTGGTGCGAACTGGTACACAAATTGAGAGAGATTTTGAGGAAGGGAAACCGTATTGGAGCCAGGTTAATGCCGAGACCCAGAAGAGAAAGTCCCCATTTGAACGAGATTCTCTTCCCAAATCAAATCCTTCTTCATCCCGCATTCTGCAACCTTTGAAAAGAGAATCTCACTTAAAGACTCTGACGTTACCCCTCTTGGTCAGAGGAAGATACTTGCAAGCTCTGGTGGATACTGGAAGCTCCCTAACTCGGATACAGGAGTCATGTTGGAGACAGCTGGGACATCAAGAACAGCTAAAATCAAGCCGTGGGCAAACTTTCAGTCAAGCCAATGGTCAAGTATTGCCTGCAATGGGAGTGTGGAGTTGTGAATGTAAACTACAAGGAAGAAGGTACAGTATGAATTTGAACTGTTTGTAATGAAAGGTGAGGATCTATTATACCCATGGTGCTAGGTTTGGATTTCCTGGTTGTCACTAGAATAAACTTGGATATTGGTAATGCTCTGTATACTTTGCTACCAGTGATTATCAAGAAGAAACATTTTCATTCTTGACTCCTCCTGCTACCGAAACATTGCTGTCACTGTTAATTGCATTACCTATTCCAGAAGAAATGACAGAAACCAGGCACTATTCAACAGCTGGTCACCAACGCTGATACAAATTCCCTATACCCGTCACAACTTGATAATATACTCCAAGAATGGCCAACTGTCTGCACAAGTGAAATAGGACTCACCAAGGTAGTTAAACATCGTATCATCACTACCAACGAGGTACCTGTTCGTAAGAGAGCTTACCGTTTGTCACAAGAAAAACAAGCCTTCATTGATCAGGAGATTAAGTCGATGGTGGATAAGATCATCCGTCCTTCATTTTCTCCTTGGGCTGCTCCTGTAGTATCAGTCCCAAAGAAAGATGGTGGCCAAAGATTTTGTATTGATTTCAGAGGGCTCAACGCCAAGACATATCTAGATGGGTATCCTATGCCTCAGATCCATGACATCCTTGAGTCAATGCACAAAGCGGCATGTTTCAGTACCCTCAATCTTAAAAGTGGATATTGGCAAGTGGAGATGGACCTTGACAGCATTCATAAAACTGTGTTTGTGACACAATCAGGACTATATGAATTTTTACGATTACCTTTTGGCCTTAAAAACTCAGCAGCCTCGTTCCAACGCCTTACGGAGTTTGTATTGAAGGAGCAGAAAGGAAAAAAAACTGTTTTGTGTACATTGACGATATTGTAGTGTACCCGCAATCTGAGCAAGAGCATCTTATCCAGTTGAGAGAAGTGTTCCAGTGCTTGCACAAGGCAGGTTTAACTTTTAAAATCTTCAAAAATGCAACCTGATGCAGAAGTCATTGAAATTTCTTGGACATGTGATTTCCGTTAAAGGAATAAAAACTTATCAAGACAAGGTCAATGCTATTAACCATTTTCCTGTACCAAAGTCTCTGAAGGAAGTGCAACGATTTCTGGGTATGGCAGGTTGGTACCACAGATTTGTTCCAAATTTCTCAGAGAAGGTTGCAGCATTGCATGCATTTAAAAAGAAAGGAGCTACTTGGATGTGGACAGAAGAATGTCACAATTCCTTTGAGTTGATTAAGGGTGAGTTGATTAGCGCACCAATCCACATTGCCCCTGACTTGAGTAAACCATTCAAAGTTCAGACCGATGCGAGCGATTTGGAGTCAGAGCTGTCCTGACCCAGGACATTGAGGGAGTGGAACATGTAGTGGCCTGTGCTTCACGTCTTTTAAGAGGAGCTGAGAAGTCATACTCCGTTTTGGACAAGGAATGTTGTGCTGTGGTATGGGCAGTGGAAAAATGGAGACCTTACCTAGAGGGACGACCATTTGAAGTGATCACAGATCATGCGGCTTTTACATGGGTCTTCAACCATCCAAAACCTTCATCTCGGTTGATGCGCTGGGGCATTCGTCTGCAAAAGTTTGATTTCACTGTCAAGTACAGAAAAGGACAATGTAATATTGTTGCAGACACCCTTTCCCATAGTTTCACTGAATCCTCATTACTCCATCTACTCACTCCGTCAAAACCTAAGGATTCTTCAAATGCCTTCACAACTTTTCCCATTGAATGGTCCGATATTGCCAAAGCCCAACAAGAGGATGCAGAAATTCAAGATCTTATGGCTGAAGTACAATTAACCTCTGTTACGGACCCTAATCGTATACACTATAGCCGCTTTCCGACTGGAGGGACTTTTGCAGTTCCTAGAACCTAACGTTCCTATAACCTTTTTTTCTTGTGTTCCGACCGGCCTAATTGCGGATTTTTTTTAGTTCCTCAGACCGTAGTTCCTACAACTCTTTCAGTACCTAGTCTAGAGCGAGGACTTTTTTTTTAGTTCCCTTTCCCTAGGTCTACGTTGATTGGTTCAACAACTTAAAAGTCATGCCTACTGTCAACACGGAACTTGTAGCACGCTGTCTGCCATACGCTGTGTGTTTTTGCAAAACATTACAACGAGGATTAAGATATAACGCATTCAACCAGCTGATTGCTAATAATAGCTAAACTTACCCGTCGTTTTGTTTGCCTCCTGCGCTCTGCTCTTTTATCTTCGTCCATCATATTACTTAATATCATATTACGCTGGAGCCTTCGTCTTCTGTGTTTCTCTGTACAGAACTCAAGCATAATCTTTAAACGCCGCCGTTCGCTCTCCGTTATTAAGGTCCCGGCAAGGCGAACAGGAACCAGGAACATTGCAATATCCTCCTCCATGCTGGTTTGTTGTAAGACCGTCTCCGTGCTTGCGTCCTACCAGTTCCTATAGCCACTTGGCCAGTGCGAACGCAAGCAGTAAAACCGAGTTTGGGGGAGAGTAGTTCTTAGAACTGTTTGGAAGTGGACAGTTCCTATAACTACTTGCTCGGAAAGCGGCTTATGTTACGAAGAATGGTTTCCTTTTCCGAAGTCTATCTCAAGGACCAGATGGAGAAAAACTTCAACTGGTCATTCCTACTTCTTTGAGAGCTGAATTTCTGAAATATGCTCATGACAATCCATTAAGTGGACATCTCAGGAGACTCAAGACGTTGTTGAGACTAGTGGATGTATGCTACTGGCCAACGATACGGCCTGATGTATGGAAGCATTGCAAGGAATGCCAGGTATGTCAAAAGTACAAACCGACGGTTTCAAAATTGGCTGGCCATATGCAGTCGACCCCGGTAGTGGAACCTGGGCATATGCTGGGTTTTGACCTCATGGGGCCGTTCCCAAGAAGTCAGAAGCAGAACGAACATCTCCTCGTAGTAGGGGACTGCTGCTCAAAATGGGCGAAATTGTTTCCATTAAGAGTGGCTAAAGCTCCGCATATTTCATGTATTCTGGTGGAAGAAATTTTCACCAGATGGGGCACTCCCAGGTACTTAGTACTTAGGGACCTCTGGAGAGAGCTATTCTGAGACCCCTTGACCCAAACAATCTGGCCTACCCTATCCTCGAGAAGTCAGAAGAAATGATTCGGACTGTACAAAGGAATGTTGAGAGGGCCCAGGGTAAACAACGCAAGTACTATAATCTTCGGAGGAGACAAACTCACTTTCAAGTGGGAGACTTAGTGTGGGTTCGTACACATCCTCTGTCACGTGCTGATGACGGTTTTATGGCTAAACTGGCTGCCAAATGGAAAGGTTCTGCTAAAGTGGTTAAATGTCTTGGCCCTGTTAACTACTCAATATCATTTATTAAACAGCGAAAGCAGGTAGATTCTTTCCATGGACAAGATTTGAAACCTTATTTTGGCAATATAGGAACAGTGCTAACATGAGGGGACGGATATGTAACAGTCACTGCCTGTTACATGGTTTCTTTCATTACAATTGTGGGTGCTATTTTCTTCCTAGCCACTAGAGGGATGAAAGAGGGCAAATTAAATGGGATAAAACAGGAAGCAGTAGAGTAAGTGAGATTAAAGTCTGTTTGATGCTGCCTCATGGTTGTTTACTAACTATTTTCCAATCCTGTTTGAGAAACTGTTTGTTTCCTGCTCAAACGTAAGTTTGATTGTTTGGGTGAACTGATGGTGAATCTATTTAGTGTAATTGATGTGTTGATGTTTTTCTTGTAGAGGATTGGTTTGGGATGTAGCAATTGCTCGGATACTGCTAAGTGGTGCTGACTAAACACTATGCTTATACTACTGAAGTACTTTTCTGATTCGTTTGATTAGTAGACTAACTCACCAAACAACTAAGCATTGGACAACCTCCTATGTCGTCACAACCCACCTTTGCACCTATGTTCAAACTACAGATAAGCCTGACATCTTTCATCTTCTGAGCTATTGGACATGGTGAACATCAGAGGACTGTGTTAGACATTTCGATTCACCCATATGCATATACTTGTGCATGACTGAAACTACTCATTTGATCCCTGTATACAGGTGTATGTTTTGTGACATTTCAGGTATGTGGGATAATGAATGAGTAAAGCTTTAACTATATGAAGAAAGAAACACTGCACTTGTTTGTGGAAGAGTTTATTTTAGATATTTTCATCTGAGCCCAATTGAGCATTGCACACAGTTACCCCCTTTTGAAATATAGCTTGACCAGTGCAAAAAAGCTGGGAATGTTATAACATGCATAGCTAAATAACATAGGCCTACCACGTGATGACAAAACCGGATCGAGCTACCGAGCAATAAAATGCATTAGAAGTAGCATAAACAATTAACAATAGCTTACCACGCTGTCACAGGCTGAAGTATCCGTTGTATTTGAGGTGTTGTTGGTTCATTGTCCTGCGATTCGGGATCGGACTCTGGGTCGAACATGTATGGGCGAATCATTCCAGTTACAACTTTTCAGCATTGGAAGTTTTCAAAACAATTTCCTCCACATGCACTGACAAGTCATGAAACTCATTACAATATGCAAAACTGTTATCCACAAACAACAGTGGGCGTTTACTTCCAAGTCTTCAATGGGAGACGCCCACAAAAACCGAGGATTTTGAGCTAGGCTCAAAACTAGGATAGAAAATAAATAGAAAAGAATAGAATAGGATAGAAAAGCGCAGTCTGCTCCGATTGGTTCGTTGGATCAGTGTGTTGTTAATGGCCAATTCCTTTGAGAGTGTTTCAGAAATGTCACACCCCATAGCCACAAGTTTCAACAAACTTCTAACGCTAACTCAACCAGGCCTCGTCCCTTATTTTGCGTATGCCTTGGGCAGGAATTATTTAAATGAAGAAAATTTTGAGATATTTGTTCCCAGAAGAAACCTCAAGACTACAATCAAGGCGTTTGAGGGACTTCAGAAACAGGGAGCATTGATATTGAGAATAACTCCCTTTTGGAATGAGTTTGTAACTGTTGCTCCTCCTACGATGCACTTGACAGGATCATGAGTTCCACCTGATTCCAGTCCCAGGTCGTTAGGTGGAGTACAAAGAAACCCAGGCTGAGGCCCTGTTTACACGAGAACGCTCGTGGGTGAAAACGTAAAAATATTTTATCGGATATGCTTTTCATTTACATGGCGACGGTGTTTTTGAGGCTTTAAAATCCAAAAAAGTGAAACCACCCTCCAGAGTGAATCTTAAAACCGCTCCACCGCCGCGTTCCCGTGTAAACGGTAAAAATGCCAAAGTCTGCTCGACAGTGCAGGTTGTACACAGGCGTGTGGACTTGGTGTTGTTGTAGTATGCACTCCTAGTATGCATACGACATTGAATTTCACACACTTTTGCGTCACCATTTGCACGCGGATTTCCCACACAAAACGCTCGTCTAAACGCAGAATAAAAAGTGATGACGCAACGCCACTTTTGCGTTTTCTCTTCAGAATCGTTTTCATGTAAACATAGCCTGAATCCTATAAGGGGTGTCCAAACTTGGTTCTGGAGGGCCACTGTCCTGCAGAGTTTAGCTCCAACCCCAATTAAACACACCTGAAACAACCAATCAAGGTCTTGATTAGCTGTTGAAGGTCATTAGGCATGCTAAAAACTTACAAGCAGGTGTGTTGAGGCAAGTTGGAACTAAACTCTGCAGGACAGTGGCCTTCCAGGACGGAGTTTGGACACCCCTCAATCACTGTTCTCTATGTTAGTCCACTAATAAAGTTCACTTGAAGGAGTGAATGAAAACAAGCGAGTGAATGTGGACTGCCATTATTGTGGTGCAATACGGGATAGAATGAGTGCACTCAATAATGTCCACAATGGTATCGGACACCACTACAAATGGCTGTCCCCTCAAATAATACTATTTGAGGGAATGGGGGGTAATTTCGGAATCAGCCCCAGAGAACTCTAGGCAGAGGAGAAAGACTGAGGCTTTCCACATTGATCATCTTCTGGTCCTAGTGATTGTTGTTTATCTTGTTGTGTATGTTGTATCTTTGCCTAGTGTCAGGTAAAAATTGAAAAGCTGTGTGTGCTTCAGCAAACTCTTGTGTATGTGAGACATTAAGTTGACTTGTTAACTTGACCATTTATTTGTGGTATCATTTTTAGGGAGGTGGATGATTTTTGTTTTTGAACCCGTTTTCGCAAGTGTTTTGATTGGGAGTCGGGTAATGGAGGTTGTCTTTTAATTTTGGCCTTTTCCCCTTGTGAGAAGCCTCTGTGTATTTATGTCCCACAATTTTTTAAAATAAGCTTTCTTCTGTTTTATTTAAAACCTGGTGCCATTGAGCTTTTGTGTCTGCCTTGGGACCTAGAGATGGCAGTTCTCTCAGCCTCTCCTGAAGGTGTATCTTGAAGGGGTACTGGATCCTTACTGATTGGGCTGTGAGGGATGTGAGTAAATGGGATATTTAGTTCAAAAATGTGTTTAAAAATGTACACGTTTAATCAATTATATAAACTGTTTATTAAGCAGATGTTACACAAATGGATATGTCCATTACCAGCATGGCTGCCAAATATATGTAATCAGGTTCTGGGTCTGACACAACCCTCCAGTGGCTACACTCTCCAGTCACCCCTGGTCTCACCTGTCTTCTCCCTGCCTCCTGCCTGCATATGAATAACATTCCATAAACTCCTGAAAAAAGACAAAGAAACAAAGGGAAAGGGAGACTCAGACACTCGAGTTTTGAACAACAGCACCACTATTGAGCAGGTCACACAACAGCCCCTGAAAATCATTTGTTATTAACATAGTGTTAATAACAAATGATTATTCTTTGAACAGAATATGAACATATTCTTTTAGTGTAAGATGATATTGCACATTTTGTTTCGAATTATAATAATGCCAAAGAAATAACGCATGTTGTAAGACTTTCGACCTAAAAACGTGTAATTACTATATCCCTTGTGACAAGTTCCCACATGACCACAATCCCCTGTCTCCTAATTCATAACATAAGTGTACTATATGATCAGGCTATATTATAACATCGCCAGATTATCGTCATCTTGTTTAATCTACAGTCTACATCTGTAACAATACAAGAAATTTGAAAGGCATTTGCAAGCCAATATGCAAACACACATTTTACTTTAATGAATATTTCATGGTGTAGGTTTACTTTTAAAGGTTACTAAAGGTTGTTTGCTTTTATATAGAAAAATCCAATTAATATTCCCACTATTATTGCCAGGAAACAATATATACATATATATACACACACACACACACACACACACAGAGAGACATGCTTCCACACATAAGAAGTAAGTTGTCATATGAAATATAATCTAAAAAGTACTCTCTGAATTTTAAATATGTTTTATTGGATATTATGGGATGTTTGGCTTTTAGTCTGAATTTAAAATGATGAAATACAAAACATTTGATTACCAAACAGCTAATACAAAAATACAGACACCAAACAAATAGTTTGAAATAAAAATAAGGAGAACCTTTCCGCATAGTTCATTTATGTTCAAACAACAAGTGCATATAATCTTTATTTACCCAACAGCTTAGAAGTTTTACAGTTTCTTTTAGTGTAAGATGATATTGCACATTTTGTTTCGAATTATAATAATGTGATGTAGGTGTTCAGAACCATAATCTAATGACACTGCCAAAGAAATAAAGCATGTTGTAAGACTTTCAACCTAAAAACGTGTAATTACTATATCCCTTGTGACAAGTTCCCACATGACCACAATCCCCTGTCTCCTAATTCATAACATAAGTGTACTGTATGATCAGGCTATATTATAACATCGCCAAATTATCGTCATCTTGTTTAATGTGCACATATGTCCATTTATGCTCATATGATTCAGTCATGAATTTCTACTAGGAGCTTTGGTAAGCTCGACCCATGTACCTCTGCAATCAGTGATGGCATCACCGATTGTTTTTATATATGTGTGACATTTCAGTTCCTTTAGACGCTTGAGTCATTTGCGCCCCTGACGCACGAGAGATTCCGCTCTAAACATCTCATTGTTTACAGATCTGGATTAAGCGCTCGTGCGGCGATGATGACTCATATTGCACCATGATCCACATCCTCACGCAATCGCACGCATTCATCCTGTGCTGTTCGCTTCACTGCAGTATTCCCCCCAGTGAGCGACAAGCAGTGCTGCGCACTGGATGTCTAGAAGCAAACAGCTTTGTTCAGCTTGTAGATGTTTAATTCAAGAATAAATGCTTGAGGGGTATTACAGCATTGGCTTGAATATAAAACAACACAGGACGCATTCTTGCTTTTACGCAACGTAGCGCATACGCGTTTTGAAACTTTAAAACTTGATACAGCGTCTTAAACCGCAGCGCTGTAAGTAAAAACGAGACGCGACGCAAAGGTCCGTCTGACGCATGTATACAAAGACCAAATTATAAAGCGCAGACGGAACGCAACGTGATGTGAAATCACGCAAGTATCTCAAGACCCGGCATAAATAAAAGCGACTCTCTTCGCGTGAGACGCTACAACGAGACGCGACGCTACCAAAGACGCTCAACTGAATGAAACCGAACGCAGAGGTTTAAAGCACGTTTTGAACAGTTGAGGGCGTCTTAACGAGACAAGCATAGAAATAGGCTAACAGACAACGGCGAAAGACGTCAGACGCATGTCATTGACAAACAAAACAGCGCAGACGGAAAACAAGAACGCGTTCTGTTTATTGTGATGAACAACCACGACGTTCCGTTTTTATTGTTTCCTCCCAATACGAGCTCATAATTAAATAACCTAGCAACGCTTGTCTCATTGCAATGCGTCTTTCAAACCGCTTTGAGTTGACATTTATAGCAGAGCCTTTATAAATGTGATCCTGGCCATCGAGCATCTATTTCTGCCGAAACCCGAAACCTTAATATGATTTATCGTGGTTTTACAATGTGTGCCTGCTTTTTTTTCCCCCCTTTCAGCACTGGATAGCTCCTTTAGTTTTACAAACACGCCCTCCGTCAAATGACTGACAGCAGAAATGGCCATACACCAATCAAGGGCACTTTCCCAAACCCTATAAGGTGATGAAGAAGACGGGACGTTAGTAGTGTTGGGAAGTCCGACTCATTTCCCTGAATCGGTTCTTTAGAACAGTGTAATTCAATGCAGCCGCTTCGCAACCCGACACATCCGACATCCGAACAGGTTCAATAAACGATCCCTTCGCGAATCGGGCATCACTAGATGTTGTGGCAAATGGTTTCTGCCGTTCTCATGCTTTAAGACTGGAGTAAAGGAAAGAGGGCGGAGTGTGTTTGTCATCCAAGTGTGAAGTACTGACTCCCTACCTCCGAAAAAAAGGATTTTTTTCTCTCATTCGATCACGTCTGTTGTGGTCCAGCATCATATTGGGAGGTGAGCATCGGGGATCCTACACATCTGCTGCGCTCATTCAAGAAGATACAAGACCAAACCAGCATCACTTACACAAACAACAGCAATGCACCTTAGGGGAAAGGGATTACCGATACAATAAATGTCTTCAGGCCGGCAATCAAGTGGTAGAAATGCGTGGAAATCCACAGGTGAAAATGCTGTGCTGATTTGATCCATTCCAGCTGTGATTTCTCGCATCAGATTTGGTGAACTGAAGCTGGTGAGGTAAAAGAGCGGGATTGAGGGATATGGCCATAATCTGGATATCGTTACTCTTGCAAGTCGGATTTGTTCTAGGATCAAATTATAGACATGCGGAACAGGATTGGGACCTAAAAGGAAAGCTGCTAATTTATAATACGCACAGCAACGGGCAAGCGGACCTCCGGAAGCCCCATTCGGGTTTAGCGCAAAAGATTGAGGAGCAGGTACCCCGAGTGGTGACTGCGTTTCTGCACACGGGGGATTCCTCCACCTTAAAGCACGCCAACTGCTCCAGGAGATATGAGCTGGGGGTGTTGCGGGGAAGGACGCGCGGAGACGCGAATCACTCCATGCGCAGCGTCCTGGACACGGTCCTCCACGCCACAAACTTCCTCAACATGATCCTGCAAACGAACAGGTCCAGAGATCAGAGCCCCAGACGCGATATGGAGTGGTACCACGCTCTGGTCAGGAGTATCCTTGAGGGAGACCTCAAGATCCATCGAGCAGTGATCACCTTGAGCGCCGAGTTCCCTCCAGACGGGCCACCTGTTTACCTTCAGGCCACACGGGCAGGTGGAGAGATCATTCTCCAGGATTTATCCAGCACTGCCCACCATATGTTGAAAAACAGAACGACAGATACAGAGTGGTACCATGAGCATAAAAATAAAAGGAAGACCCATCTCCAAAAACGTGTGCTGAGTCAAGATTTTGCCTCTTTTGACGCGTCTGTGCGCAGTGGAGAAAGTTATATTACCGACAAAACTCAGATTCACTGGTCAGCTCCGTATTTAGAGTGTGAGAATGGGAATTTCATTCCCACATGGCTCTTGACACTGTCTGCTGGCTTCTATGGCCTCAAACCCAACCGGAATCCAGACTTCAGGTAACTTTGTTAACATTTAACAATGGATGTACTTGTGTTTAAGTATTACACGATGCAGTGCCGTTTATCCACACATAATCTGTTATTATAAATATAGCATTAGTCTTTTTTTCTTGTTTTTGGAAAGAATAGTTCACCCAAAAATTAAAGTTCTGTCATTAATTACTCACCCTCATGTTGTTCTGAAGACTTTCGTTCATCTTTGGATCACTAATAATAATCGTTTTAATGAAATCTGATAGCTTTCTGTCCCTTCATAGACATCTAAGCAGCTGACATTTGATGTTACAAAACGTTCATAAAGAGATCAGAACTAATCCATATGAAATGAGCAGTATGGTCCAAATTTTCAATCACTTTATATGATGAACAGATTTAGGTTTTTATTCACGTATAAACATTGATCAACTCACACATCAGTTGAGGTAAACAAGCTCGAGCATGTTCGCGTGACATGATGTTTATTCTCAGCACATTTCAGCTTCCGCAAGAGGTTTATTTTCGGGCCTGTTTATTTTCAATGATCAATGTTCATAAAAGCCTAAATTCAATCTGTTCATCATATAAAGCGATAGTCTCTTCAGAGAATTTGGACTTAACCATTCAATTAATGGATTAGTTTTACAGACGTTTCGAAGCTAAAGTAGCTTCTAGTTGCGTAGAATGTCAATGGAGGGACAAAAAGCTCGAATGTCGTGCGGGTTTGAAGCGACATGAGGGTGAGTACTGTAATTAATAACGTAATTTTTGAGTGAACTATCCATTCAAACCATTATTAGAATCATTTCAAAGTGTATTTGTACCTATAGCATGGTTCACAATACTATTGTTTAAAAACTCGTTCACAGAAAACATGATTCAGTGTGCATATTCTGACATCTACCAGAGATGTGTCATATGTCCACTATTACAAAATTATAACTTTACCAGTTGCTGTAACTAACTCTTTTTATTGTTCACATTTTAGTATTTTATGTCAAAGATGTTGGTGGTTAGAATGGTAGCCTAAGCCATCAGGTGTAGAGAGTGCTTCTAAAAATAACCCTGGTTGCATAGCAAGAAACCCCTTGGCCCCTGAACAATCAGCTCACTTCTCAATGTGCAACCACGGTCATTGGAGATGTTTGGATTGATCAGGCTAACTTGGTGGAGATGTTGTGTACAAGGATCCTCGACTCTGTTCAAAGATGTGTTAAGGGGCACCGGTAACACCAGAGCTCAGAGCACAGGAACAGGGCTGTTTTCCGGTTTGCTAATTAATCCCACATGGACTTTTTTTCAGGCTGATCATTTAGGATTTCAATGCATTTTACTTCATAGTTGGACTGCAGTATTTATCAGTTCAGGAACCAAGCTCAATTTGTAGCAAAATGGTGTTAGCAGTTACATCTGCCATCTTCAAATTCTTCAGTCTATCGTCTAAATGAGGAAAGCCAGCGGAAAGCCAGTGTCTCTCTGGGTTTGTTCAGTAGTTATGCTGTAATTTGTAACCTCTCTGCGCAGGTCGATATTTGGCCAGGGCTTTGTCTTATGATGACTCGTAACCCCAGGGTAATGAATTCCGAAACACTTGCTGGCCATAACATTAAGGTAGATCCATCCTGTTATCTTTAGGCCCACTTTTTTTCCCCTAAACATATTTAAAAAGGGGCAATGGAGAGGCGAAGGGGTGTTCTCCGATGCATTGTCTCAAGCCCTCTCTCTCAGGATGCCTTTCAGTCAATACGATAATGAATAAATAATGAAAGATGTACTACAGCAACTAGAGGCACCTCTCATACATTTGAGACATTTTTAGATTAATGTCGTGTGTCGGAATTTTTGACTTAGACTTTTTATCATGGCAGACTTCTTGATATTTATGAAGTGAGACATGCAGGCCATCAGATGAAAAGTTAATTGCATCTTTCTTCACTTTGACAACTTCCATTATCTGGTGTAGCTTGAGGTAATGGACATGTAGATCACACATGTGATGAATGGTAAATAGTTTGTTGATAAAATATGAAAGATGTGCTCACCGCCACAATGCCAAAGTGTTGTGGCTGGTTGCCAGGGTGTTGCTATGTTGTTGCTACAGAGGTCTGAATGTTTGTTTTTAGCATGTCAGGGTTTTGGGTGGTTGCTTAGTGCAAGAATCAACGTGATAATCATTTCCTTTTTTCTCTCACTTTATCAATGTATTAAAAATGCATAAAAAATTGTAAAAAAATACACATCTTCATATTTGTAAGTTCTGAAATATATTTTATTTCGATATATTTTGGATGCATAAAGTAAAAACAAAACTGTCCTGATATTATTTTGAATAAAAAAAATCTCAATTTAAAGAATGAAATAACAAAAGTAGTTTGGCATTATTATTATTAATTTCTTAGGGGAAAGTATTTAGATGCCAATATTTAAAAAACCTTTGTCTACCAAGATGGAATCATGTAGTGCAACCCCCTCCCCCGCCACATAAAAAAATGATCCATCTTTTAAAAAAGTAACATTATATGACAAAGCAAGGTTAGCTAAAGGGTCTGGGTCTGATTATCAAATGTGAAGGGTTCATTACACAATGGAAAGCAGTGGAAGATCATTCTAGATTCTAGAGGATGAAAAAAAAAATTTTTTTTTTTTACTTAACTCATAATGAGCAACAGTGATTGTCAGTATTTTAAAGGCTATGCTATTCTCTCTCAGATGCTGCTGTTTTATGTAGCTGGGCATTTATTTAATGATTTTACCCTAAAATGTCCTATTTGATTTTGATTTGTGTAGCTACTGTTCCGAAACTGTCAATTCTCCAAAATCTCAGTGTATGGCATAACATAAAGATGTGTCTCCACAGAATAATTGGAAAAGTCAAACTTGTTCATTAGACCAGTGTTTCCATACATGTGGCTATTTAGTGTGCTTTCATTGTATTTTAGTATTTAAGTAACTCTCCTTCTAGGTCGTTTCTCCTTTGTCAGGTGTGAGTAAGGGTTGGCTGGAGAGAAAAGTGAACTCTATTAAGGTAGTCCGGTCTGCCTGGGGTCTCTGGGGATACACAGATCCACAATGTCCTATTATAACCCACATGGGCTGTAGGTCCTCTGCCCTACAAGCCCCTGCCAAGAGCCCAAGGGAGGCTGACGTTGGAATAGGCCAATTACTACTGACATGGTAGTCTTAAAGAGCCAGTGCCTATTCTGTAACACCATGTTCATACTTGTCATTACAGAGGACTCAAAAACACTGAGGCATTTCAATTGGCATTAGAATGACATTTTGCAGTTGAGAATATATATTGACATATTCAGGCATTCCCTATATAGGAATGCCTGAATATGCCCTAAACCCTAAACCCCCACAAGCCCAAGGATTTTGGATATTGCAATCTTTGTGGGTAATGTAACGTTACATTACCCACAAAGATTGTAATATCCAAAATCCTTGGGCTTGTGGGGGTTTAGGGTTAGGGAATAATAAAGTTTGAATGGTATACAAATTATTATGTATTATTATTATTATTCCCATGTAACATCTATTTTAAGTAACATCTATTACTCATTAATTGATCAAAAAGTTAATATATAATTAGCATTTTGTTTAATTTTATAATATTAGAAATTTAACATTATCTTATTAAATATAATATATACACCAGGGGTCAAACGCTTGAAATAATTAACATGTTAAATGTTTTTGAAAGAAGTATTATGTTTACTTATGTTTACCAAGGCTGCATTTATTTAATTGAAAAATACAGTAAAATAAGGCAATATTGACAAATTTTATGTTTTCTAGTTAAATTTATTTTAAAATGTAATTTATTTCTCATCAACGCATTTCTTTTTTTTTTTAGGATTCTAAGATATAGAAAGTACCAAAAGAACAGCATTTATTTGAAACATAAATCTTTTGTGACATTATAAATGTCTTCACTGTCACTTGAATCAGTTTAATGTGTCCTTGCTGAATAAAAATATTACTTCATATATATATATATATATATATATATATATGACACTGAAGGATGGAGTAGTAATGATCACATGCATCACATGAATAAATTACATTTTAAAATATATTAAAATTGAAAACAGTTGTTTTAAATTGCTCAGCAAAAAAAGGTACACTTTTGTACCTAAAGGGTGCATATTGGTACCAATATGCACCCTTTAGGTACAAAAGTTTTTTCTGAGTTATTTCTGTTTTATTACTTCTATTATTTCTGTTATTACTTCTAGTATTTACTTAGTATTTACTTATTTTAAATACTAATATTTTACTATTTAAAATATTACTGTTTCACGGCATTTTCCATCTAATAGATGCAAGTTTGGTGAGCATAAGACAATTCTTTCAAAAACATTAAAGTCTCCCTGTAGTCGATCATTTTATCCCTTAAAACTCACCTTTGATCACCAAAATAAATGACATAATTTCAAAGTTTTTTTCCTTAGAAAAAAATGTCTTCATATCTTAAAATAGCTAACTCTACACCCTTGCCTCATTTAGTAAATGCAGTGTCATGAATATGCAAATTAGCCCCGCCTTCATCTTAGTAGTTGACCTGATTGGTTACAAGGTAGTTTGTGTCGTCAGAAACACCAGCGATTTCAAACCGTGTTTTTGGTTCACCGCAGTTTTAAATGTACTCATTTGGCAGACGTTTTTATCCAAAGCACTTATTGCATTTCAAGGTACATTTACATTCTTATCAGTTCTTGCTTTCCCTGGGAATCGAACCCACGACCGTTCTACTCTTTGTGCTACAGGAAAGTTTGAAGGAGAAAATGGGGCGGCAGTGGCTCAGTGGTTCATGTGGGTTGTCTACGAACCGAAAGGTTGGTGGTTCAATCCTCGGTTCCACCTGGCCAAGTGTCGAGGTGTCCATGAGCAAGACACCTAACCCCAGCTGCTCCCGACGAGCTGGCTGGCGCCTTGCATGGCTGACACCGCCGTCGGTGTGTGAATGAGCGTATGAATGGGTGAATGTGAGGCAATATGTAAAGCGCTTTGGTGGCCATTAGGTCTATGAAAGCGCTATATAAATGCAGTCCATTTACCATTTACCAAAATACTCGGCAATGGTGTTGACCCATGAATTTGCACATGGTTTGTCTTAAAGCATATTAAAAACACCACACACAAACAACATTAAAAGCTTGATTTTCACCACAGGGGGCCTTTCAAAATCTTAATCACTCAAGTCACATTCTGAGATATGCAGTATGTTGCGCAGTGTTCATTCAGCTGTATTATAGTATTCCATTCAGAACATAGCGGACGTGAATGCATTGGAAATGGCTACTATCAATAGTGATGTCCTTCCTGACCTCAAATTCAGCCCTTTGGGAGAAATCCATCCAGTTCCTTTGTTAGCTGAAATTAGAGTGAACATGGTTTCTTGCTCTTCTGCTCTATTTGAATTCAATTTCAGTTTGGTATAAAAAAAAGGGGGGGGGGGGGGTCTCCTCATTAAAAAGAATACTCATGGAGACAGATGTCACCTCTTTTCATCCAGTGCGAAGCTCGATCTCGCCACGAGCGCTGTTATGCTAATGTAGTCCAAAAAGAAAGGAAGACAGTTAGATAAAATTCAATTAGCCAACAAAACCTGCACAATGAAACAGAAGACTGCTATGCATCCTCTCTAAAGAGCAAACTGTCATACTGCCTTGGACTTCATGAAATATGGATGGATGAAGCGTAGAGTAATTTTTAGTATTTGTTCAGGCGGCGACAGAACCTCAGCTAGCTTCAAGGCACGCGTCTATTGAATGGCAGACGGCCTTAAAAGCATCCTCTTAATAAATCAAGTGCACTGGAGCATTATGTTTTAGTATGATCTCAATGTCATGTTGTGCTTCTATTTTAAGGAAACAAAATGAGGGAAATGTGAGGGAAAGGCATTAGGTTGACAGGACGAGTTTTTGCTAATGTGACTCAAGGCCTCCGTTGGATGATGTGGTCTCCTCTGTGACACCGGGGTCACTCCATCGAGTACTGTCGGCAGTTATCAAAGCAGACAGCCCAGCGATCTTTAATGTCAGCGAGCGCAGTGACGGCATCTCTTTGTGCCCTCACATTTCAGTCTGCACCGCCCCTTACCCCATCGCCATTACCCATCCCCATCAACAAACACTGTTTCTTCAGCCTTTGTTCCGTTACAAGCTAATTTATGTGATTCGCTTCAGTATTTCATCCGCGCTATTTCAGAAATATATAATGCTGACAACTTCCTTAAAGATAAAATAACAGTCAGGTTCTTATTTGGAAAATTTGGGAAATTTGTTATAGCATATCCCAGACAGCAGCATATAGTGTCGGCCTAGATCTGGCCCGCATCTGCTACGCATTCCACAAGTCCATAAGTCACTTTTATTTATATAGTGTTTTTACAATATACAGATCGTTTCAAAGCAGCTTGATATTGATAAACATGAAAATGGTGCATTTTGGCTGTTGTTCAGCTGAAGTCAGTTCAGTATTCATTCAGTTCCAGTGTAAAGATCATCAATTTTTAACTTAGTTCATTTTATCTATAAAAAAGAAAAAAAAAAAGATGTACATCATACATCTCTCAGTTCTCGTACAACAGCTTTAGTAGATCAATAAAAGCTTTAGTCAGATCAATAAAATCATTGAAGTATACAATTTCCATAATTAGTACTCTTTTTAAAAGAATGCTAAAGACTTTGTACTTTTTTTCACAAGGGCTGGCCGGCTTTTTGAGATTTTAGTTAAAAAGTGGCTGGTGACACATTTTGCACTTTCAAAGTATCGATCAATGGAACATTTGGACTTTTTTTTAATGGAATGCAACAGTGTCACTTTGCAGTTCTTTGCCCAAAATATTCCTCAGAACAGAGCTCTGATTAACAGCACTGCATCCTATGACGGGCATCACAATGCTAATCACTCAATGCAATTACATTGATTGCACAGATCTTTTGACTAACATTTGCCACTCGGGGTGGGCCATATGGCCAAAAGCTTTTATCACGATATGAGAAACTGTATTTGAAGACAAACAATATAAATAACAATATAGTTACTGTTGCTTAAAATAAAGTTTTTATGCTATCAAATTGTTTGATACCGTTAAAATTCTTGTCACCATTTTCAGTATTACAAAAAACGAATAGTAGTTTGACTAAAACAAACCAAAAAAAAATCATAAAATAAGAGCAAAGAAAGTAATTAGAAGCATGTAGGAAAACAACTAGAACAAAGAACATAACTTAAAGGACAACTCTGGCGCAAAATCTTTGAAAAATAGTCTCTACCAGTCGATCTACGAACACCGATCCAAGTGCGCTGGTGAGATGTGAATAAGGTGATAAGGTGAGTGCGAACAGTAGGCTACGTGTACATATTGAAGAGAAGAAAATGGTTCGTGTTTGTGTTTCTTCTGGAAACAACGGACCATATGAGATTCTGCACAGTTCAGTGCACTTGGATCGGCGTTCGTAGATCGACTGGTAGAGACTATTTTTCAAAGATGGCTTCTTCCTGTATTATAAGTTATAAGTTGACTGTGTGTATAAAATATCTTCTTATTAAGCTGTTTGGACACTGACAAAGTTCTCAATGCTTCAGTTTGAATATAGGGACCCTTATTATGCTATTGTGTTAGTGTGGGGCTATTTTGAGCCTTGTTAGTGGTAATAACAATCGATTTTTATTTGTCATTACTCTATGCCTTATATACTAGCGTTATACTAGCCTTATAGGCTAAACTGTTTTTAGAGATAAAACTTTTTACATTCGACAATCATGAAAACAAATCTCAGATAACGGTTGAATAGGTAACAATGTGTAATTAGACCAAAGGTTCATTTTGTGCCGGAGTTCTCCTTTAAATAGACCTACCTGAAAAACCTCAAGAACTAGAAATTTTTCACAAATTGTATAACATAATCAAATGTATATAAAAAAACACTGTATAGTCTTCACAGTGTAAATGAAATATATGTTGTTGTTGTTTTTTTTTTATGAATATACAACTCTTATTAAAGTTACAAAAGTGATCCAGTTAAGAGAAGTGAGAGATTTTCTCTCATTTGTTGTTTGATTAACATAAATGACAAAGACGACAACAGGTATTAGGCTGCTGTCACATTAAGACTGAATGCACAGACCCAATATTTTGATTCACATTCATTTTCATTCTCAACTGTTTCACTTAAGACATAAACGACTGTGTTTACGAGGATAGTTGCAAAGGCGGGGATAGTTGCAAAGAGTGTAACTATGGAAGATTGTTTACCTCACAATTCTGACTTTTTTCTCGCAATTGCAAGTTATGAATTGCAGAATTGCATAAACTTGCAATTACGAGTTATAAAGTTGTAATTGTGTGATTTAAACTTGCAATTGTGAGTTATAAAGTCAAAATTGTGTGATATAAACTTCCAATTGCGAGTTGCAATTTCGAGTTGCAAAGTCAGTATTGCGTTATTTGCAATTGTGAGTTATAAAATCAGTCTATTTTACCTCAGAATTGATCTTTATAACTCTTTAAAGTCGCAATTATCTTTTAAATTGTTTTATTCCATGGCGGAAACAAGCTTATACGTAACCGCAATAGACCGTATCTAATTGGTCAATCTTGTCTGCTGGCATATTGCCTAACCCTACTAGCGAACAACGATGATGTTGCTTGATGCTTTTTTTTTAATAACTGAGTTTGCGTAAAAAATAGTTGTGTAACTAACTTGTTGATCCCACATTCAATACTTGCAATATCAAAAAATATATATTTATTAGCAACGTTTCGGTCTAATGACCTTCATCAGGCATATACCTGATAAAGGTCATGAGACCGAAACTTTGGTAATGAAAGGCACTTTCCACAAATGTAGGTTACAATTGGTGTCCCATTATGTAAATAAAGGCGCAAAACACAAATTTTAATTGTATCATTGTAAATATCGTGTTTAACCCTGACACCAGAGGTATCCAGATCAAAGATAAAACTTATTTTGTTTGTTTTATGGCAAGTATAAATTTATCAATGCCTATTAATCAAATTATGGTCCTAAACTTGCTAATCCTGCTGAAGAAAAGTTTAATTTTGGTTTCATTTGCAACATTGTTACTTGCAACCAACCAATTCACGAATATGTGTAAATATTGTTTTTATTTACTTGATGTTAATGTGATGCTTATTGCTAGAAAATAATCACAAATCATGGTTTCAAACTATTTAGACATATCCAAAATTGCCCAAAAAAAGCAAATAAATATAATTAACATAATAAATAAAGTATATTAAATCATTTACAACCATATACAAATTTGTTTAAAAAGATAAAAATGCAATTGTTTTTCAAGTCCTATTTTGTACTTATTTCACAGAAAGCAAGACAAAAAAAGTCATCCTAACAATGTATTAGTCCAGCAAGCTAATGTACTCTGAGAGGTTAGAGAAGATTTTGACAATCATGTATATACAGTATAATGCATATAGACTACAATAATACAACAGACAAAGATGTATTGGTTAAACATCATTGATTAAGATGCAAGACATTTTCAACAGCTTTTGTCAGCTTCTCCATATCTCATTTCAATCTCAGGGAAGACTAAAATACAAGCTAATCTCACAAAGTCTGCCACAGTAATTACAGTCAATTTACACTAATCACAGTTATCATCAGGCTTTTCATCATCAAGACAAAATGATGGCACTGTTGCCAATCCACTTTCTGTCTTACGAGTTATTAATGGCAATACACAGCCCATAGATTCTATTTGACCTTGGATGAAGGATGTGGCATTTGAACACGGCCGCTAAAATTAGCACACTTGCTTGGCCAAGGCTTCAATTAAGATGAGCAGAGTCTATTCCATGACTGCACCTTGTCTGAAAATAGAGAAAAATACAGGGAACCGATACACTGGAAGAAAGAATCAGACAGATCCCTGTTACCTCAGGCAGTCCATCTCCTCAGTGTTTTCTGATAAATATTTGCATGCCTCCAGGACCATGCGTTCACGACAGTATATCTCATAATGATTTTTTTACCTGGAGTAGAAAAGAAAAATGAAGTCTAGAGGAATCGGATACTATACAGTATATTGACTTTGGCCTACTTCCTTAAAATGTAAATTGCAGGTTAACCACCACAACCAATTAATATTTAAATTAAAGTGCTCAATACATTTAAACATTTCTGTCTTAAAATACATTAAAATAATATTTAATGAGGTTTCTTTAAAAGTAGCATGCTTTTTTAAGGTAACTGGGTGATGACCTCATAATAGGGAGCGAGGGCGGTAATGCACTCCGCGGCCACTTCAGCCATCAGAACCAAAACACAAGCATATGTGATGATGCGCTTTACTGTAGATTCAGGACTACTGTTACTCTCTTCCTCCTGAAAGACATTGTTTTTTAAACTAAAATGAATGCAAGTATAACAATGACACGTCGTCTTTTCCTGATTAACAAATGTGATACCTCCCCCTTGGCCCAGTTCCAAATACTGACAACCTTGTCTAGAGATCATCAATTAGCAAAGTAAGATTTGTTATATACATACTGCAATTTGTTATCTTAAATTAATATATTTTCAACCAGTATTTTTTTTTTTTTGGTAACACCTTATTTTGATGGTCCCTTTTTAAACATTCTGTTAACTATAAGTAACTTTGCAACTAGATGTCAACTAACTCTCATTAAAGTATTAGTAGACTGTCTGCTTAATATCTGCTGACACCTTATTGAGATGCTCCTCCAACAGATATTATACTGACTATAAGTAACTTTGCAACTATGTCAACGTATTCTATCCCTAACCCTACCAGTCTACTAATACTCTACAAACACTTTAGTGAGAGTTAGTAGACCTGTAGGTGCAACGTTAATTATAGTCAACTGAATGTGTTAAAACAGCGCAGTCTCATCCCAAGACGTCATCTAACTGGCGCTTTTGACCATACGTCAACATCTGCCGTTTTAGGGCACCCTTTAACGTCAGTTAGATGATGTAATCCTTACCCTACCCCAGACCTAAACCTACCCACGTTATCTAACTGGCGTTAAAGGTAAAGCGTCAGTTGGATGACGCCGCAGGATCGTCATCTAACTGACGTTAAACGTCGGATGTTGACGTATGGTCAAAAGCGTCAGTTAGTTGATGTCTTGGGATGAGACTGTTACTGTGTTAGTTAAAAGTTACATTATTAATTTTTTTTTTCAATAATGTGAAGCTTCCTTGTCATGGTATAATGATCCAGAATCCAAATTTGTAACTATTTTAATTGTATCAAACTCATTGCAAAGATCATTGCATTCAAGTGCTTTGTTGTCGGAAAGAACAGGAATCACGAAGGACACCCGTCACAAGGTGAGGATGGTACAATCGATCCAATAACGAAGTGATTTTGATAATACAATAATACGATAAAATCAGGAACGGATAACAGAGCATGCATGAAACACAACACGCAAACGTCAACCAACATCTGAAGGTGCACAGGGAAGAATTTAAATACTTGATGGTCATGGTATTGAACTGAATGATGAGTCGATGATTCGTCAATGATGTGATGATGATTCGGGTCCATGGTTACTGAAATCAAACAAAGGAACGCATGTGATGAATTAAAACTAACTTAAAGTCCATTAAAGTTAAACTAAAGATGAACAAGTCTGCGTTCCAGGCAGGTTTTTAAGCACGTCAATCATGACTTCAAACCACGACTCACGACTTTGTAGCATTCCAGGCCAGTCACGCCAAACTACCTGAGCGCAAGGAATTGTGGTGGCTTACTTAGATGTAAACAAACCAGCATGGCGGACCTTGCGGGGCTTAGCGCATTTGTAATAATTTCTGTCGCCAAAGGTGCTTATTAGAGCAAATTAGGAGGAAAAAATGGCACATAAGACAAGATAAGCTGTTACTTTATTTGTATATTTGGAAATGTATTTGGTATTAATTTTTCCTTGCACTCAATGGACTGAAAACGTGTCCATTGCAGAAACGTGTACCGCCTGCAGAAACACTGCATCCGTGGGGGCTGCCATTGTTGTTTTGTATGGTTTTGCGGGCTACGTGATGTCAGAGCTTGTAACTGGGAGTACATCGATCTAGTACGAGTTCACGGGTGGGAAATCACGGGTTTGACTGCCGTTCCAGTGCACTTTCATAATGTTATAAGGTTGGAAAAACAGAGGTTACAGGTTGCCTGGAATGCACATTAAGTCCAGATAAGAGTAGGCGCGACCTCGTGTCATAGTTGCAGAGATGAGGGAGTGATGGAGGGAGGACAAGAGATGAGGTTATGGTGCAATACGCACAACGAGACCTCAGCGTTTTCTCTGGGGTCAATGGTGGTGAAGAGGGGGCTGGGTCTGGCAGCATTCTGGGCCGTGGGTAGACACTCTTCAGACACTGGATGATAGCGTCCATCCAATTCAATCCAGAGGGGTCTGGGAGGTCTAATAGGTAATGGTAATTAGCCCCGATCCAGAACAGTGACTTCAGGGTCCAGTTGTCAAAGGGGCTGTGAACGTTTTTTTTTTTTTTTCTGTGAAGGTACAACTTTAATGACAAGATAAGGCGATGTAGCTGTTGTGGGAAAATCGGATAAAGAATACCAGTCACAACCGCAATCATTCTCACCTCCGGCATGTTTAAAGTTTGTGGCCTGCCCACCTCGGGAAATTGGGTATCAAAATTATTCCAGAGCATCCCAGTGGCTTTGAAACTCATATTTAGGATAATTCTGATTGCATGTGAAGGTAGCATTACACCATGTGCAATACAAATAGCCTGCCTTGTTGGCAGAGGCTATTTACGCTAACTCTGCCCATCATTGTCTGATTGAGCCAGATAACAATATAAAAGAAATCACACTGTATACCCCTGTATTTAGGTGGCACCTACTGTCGCGAAGTGAGCTGAATTTGTATTCAGCCCACCTGAACAGACAAAACGCATCTGGAAATCGAACCGAATTTATGTCGGTGTGAGGAGGCCTTTAGATTGCATGGGCATCTGTGCTTTGTAATGAGGTTTCTCTCAATCCTGTTCTAAATGTTCCAGCAAGTTGACAGCAGATGTGAGGAAGCTGGTGCAGACAGCTGTGAAGAGAAATAAAAATAAACATGCTGAACAGAGATGCCATCAAAAATGATTATTCAACGTCAGTCAACTTCATTCTTTGAGTTCTCATCTCAAAGCTCCATTCAGCCAAACGATGAAGCCATAAACATTAAAGCCTCTTTTATCAGGCTGTACTGAATAAGTCCATTGCTTGGGATATATGCCAACGCGCCTTAAAAAGCCTTCCACATCAGCCCAAAGGAATATTAACTCTTTTATTGTACTTTAGTGGTTGTTTGTTCAGGATTAGAATACCAAGATCATTCTCCTCTAATGGGTATCTGTTATTACAGAGCCTGTTATTCATTGTATGTGGCTGGAGATTTTGAAGTCCTTTTCTTACTTTATGAGTGCTGATGAGAGTACGAAAGTTTTCTCAGGAAGACTACAGTGATGAATTGTGTATTGACAAGCTTATTGATGATTTGTTGTTTACTATGTAAAAAAGTCAATACAGAAACAGCAAAGTTGTATTTGGCCCATGTAGACACAAATCTGGATTGGCTGTTAAGCCTTTTAGAACAAAGACATGAAGCCACAGTTCATGATTTGAATATAGTTGTCAAATGTCAATTAATTACTTTTCAGATTAGTATGCTCAAAGCTGAAGAGTTCTTGTAGAATTAATTCTACATGTGTGCAGAAAAAGTCTATAATTAAAGCGCTAACATTTTACTTAAATGTTGAAAGAAAATCTCAGATTTTTTTTTTTACGGCTAACAATAGATTAATTTGTCTTTCTCTCTTGTGTAATATCATATAGGGGTGTTGTGCGTGTGGACATCAGCTTGCAGGATGTGGATATTGATCAGTGCTCTGCAGATGGATGGTTTGCTGGAACACACAGGTGCAACCTCACCACAATGGAGGTGAGTCCATCTTCAAGCTCTTGCTTCAGTGACGCAATTCAAAAGATTTAGCTTATTTGAAACATTCCAGGTGATCAGTCCACACTTAGTGGCTTGAAACTATAAGTATATAATGTTAAAGGAAGAGTTGATGTCACAGCCCTTGTGAAAGAAAGTCCTCTTGATTGTATTAAATGTGCACTTGCTGTGTGCTTCTAATCTTAAAAGTATAATATTGACAATATAATTTTAATGCCATGAAATACCACTTAAAGGGTTCGTTCACCCAAAAATGAAAATTAAGTCATTAATTACTCACCCCCATGCTGTACCAACCCCGTAAGACAAATGAAGATATTTTTTATTAAATTTGAGAGCTGTATAATTTTTTCGCACAAAAAGTATTCGCGTCGCTTGATAAACATATAGTTGAGCCACGGTAGTCACTTGGGATATTTAAACATTTTCTTCATTGACTTTCTGGGCCGTCAAGAGGCAGTCCCTTAGGAGCCAATGTGGTAGTTATACAGCTCTCAAATTTAATCAAAAATATCTTCATTTGTGTTCCGAAGACGAACGAAGGTCTTACGGGGTTGGTACAGCATGGGGGTGAGTAATTAATGACTTAATTTTCATTTTTGGGTGAACTAACCCTTTAAGTTTAAAGAGAGTACACTTTCATGACTTTATTTTAACAAAAAGTGCACTTTCTAAAATGGTTTTACTTTAAAGTACTTTACTTTTTAAAGAAGCAACTTTTTGATGCGTTTACTAACATAAAGCATGTGTACTGTAAAAGTAATCATTTTAACTGTAGTGTGTCATTTGACATTCATTTGATATTGGTATGCACAATTGTCATTATATGATATAATAATTATATATATACAGTATATATATATATATATATATATATATATATATATATATATATAAATATAAATTACATCCATAGAAAGCAGTACATTTCTTTAAAAACAATAGAAGTAATTATGAAATGACATATGAAGATGTATTTAAGCCCTATTTAAGTGGATCAAAAATTGGTACATTTAATATAAATTTAAACTATAATACCTTTTTGTTTTATTTTTTTAAGAAAAAACACACACTATAAAAGTACTTTAAAATAAGTCGCTATTATTATATTATATTATATTATATTATATTATATTATATTATATTATATTATATTATATTATATTATATTATATTATATTATATTATTCAAAAATAGGGCTGTTGGTACAAGTAGTCCACACAACTTCCAAATCTTCGTATATGATATAAGATAGCTTTTAAACAGCTAAAAAGAGTGAAAAATAATAATGGTGTCAATGCAATTAATCCTAAAAGCCATTGATTCTCTCATGTCGCTGTTAATACTCTCCTAAAACAAGGATGATCCAATCCTGCTTCCTACAGCGCCACTGTCCTGCAGCGATTTTCTCCAACCCAATTAAACACACCCGAACCAGCTAATCAAGATTGTTTTATGTATAATAGAAACTTCCAGGCAGGTGTGTTGAGGCAAGTTGGAGCTAAACTTTGCAGGACAGTGGCCTTCTAGGAGTAGGATTGGACATCCCTGTCCTAAAACTTTCAGACTTGTTAGGCATTATTTGCAGACTTTGTGTTTGGTGTTAGTTGCATCATAAGATGCATAAATGATGTTAGAATATTCATTTTTGGATAAACTATTCCTTTAATGTCTCTGGTTCACTGCAGAACATAAACAATTTGAACTCTCCAGGACCTCTTGCAGCAGTCAAAAAAATCACATCATTCAGCATGCCATCTTAAATTCTGGTTTCAGCCATTGATTCATGGTGTTCATCCTGCTGTTATTTTGAATAACAAAAGACATTTTTTATATATATCTTTGACCTTCTGGATCAACAGTGAATGATTTTGAGGTGTCTTAATCCTGTTAACCTGATGCTTGGAGGATTGCAGTTATAAAGAGAATAGATTTTTAAGGTCTGGCTCCTTCATAATGGATGTGATGTAATAGATTGCACTGGGTGCACTGAATAATTGAGAAAGCTCTTTGTGTGCTCGGCCTCCTGATGGACACTGCACAGTGTGCGTGTGCGAGAAACAGTTGAGTGTACCACACATAGCGGCACAGCATCTTTACTTTATGCAATTGAATTGTGACCTCGGTCGACGTAATAGCTTGCATCTTCCCCTCGTAGCACAAGTCTGGTGACGGTGATGCGGACTATAAATAGAGCTCAGAACTGCATTTCAATCAGGAGTTTTGTTGTAATGAGATATAGCTGCTTTGTACCAGAGGGCCCAATGTATGCAAAAAGCAGTAATACGTTCTCATTATTTCAGATGTCTGACGCTGAAACTACAGCCTGATCCTGTTTACGCCAAACCAGAGATTTCCTACTTCATCAGACCAAGAATATCATTAGCAAAGACTTCCGGAATGTGTAATCCAATACTGCATATGCATTTAGCCATTGTGGTTCAAGGTCTGGTTTTGCATGCTAAAACATCCTACTAGCTGATGTAAGACAAGCATCGCTATTTTTATTGCTAATTTATAGCCTTAGTGAACGGAACAAACTCTAACCTTGAGTATTAAGCTTTGATGTGTAGTTTTTTTGTGCTACTCACATAATAATAACATAAATTAAATCATGCAGCTAATTAAGGATATCTAGGCTATTACTCTTCGTAGGCTATTTAAGAAATCAGATAGAGTTTGTTTGTTTGGTTGATGATGGGTGGAAACATCCCATAAAAAGACTTGATGGTGGCCCCAAACAACACTCGGAACTCAATGTTTACATGTTACATTTGTGCATTTGTCAGACGCTTTTATCCGAAGCATCTTACATTGCACTCAAGGTATATGTATTTCTGTAATTCTTCCATTTCCTGGAAATCAAACCCATGACCTTGGTGTTGATGGCATCATACACTAATGTGTGAAGATGCAAACCAATCTCGGGGACGGATGCATTCGAAAATGCGTTTCTGCATTAGCATCTTGAACGGACACTTGTAAAGGGCCTGATTTTAAGACCCGCAGGTTCAAGATTGGCTGTAACCCACCACCTTTTTAGAGTATAATAAAGTACGGCCTGTAGAATCCAGTCTTCATATCGACTGGAAGGACTGGCTCTATCCTCGCCAGTAGGACTACAATCGGCACAAGTATGACAGGGGAACGGACTTAGGCCAGCCGAACTGAATTTTTTAGCCGAGTCTGATGGTGCATAGGAACCAGCTGGACTGGTTGGCAAGCAGTTTCCAGGCTTCCACGAACCGGGCCAGGGGGACCAGAGGCACCACAGACCACGTCGTCGAAGAGCCCAGTCTGGGAAATTGGGGAGTCCAGGAACCAAGACTTGTCGGTCTCCCTCATATCGGCCAGGTTGAGCCAGAGATGGCACTACTGGAACACTAGAGTGTACATCGCCAGAATGATCACGTGAGCCGCAACCTTCTTGCCCTGGAGGCCAAGGTCTGTTGCGGTGCGGAGCTCACCCATGAGCTCACTACCCTCATGCATGTCCATGAGTGTTTGGCCTGGTGGATCTGCAGCAACTCCATGATACGCTGGAGGAAGCAGCTTGCCCTCAGGCTTTGTAAGCCATGCCCGTAAGAATAGACGAGAACTTACAGGACTTAGGGGGAGACGTGCATCACCCTTCCAAGAGGTAGGGGCCACCATTCTCAGCTATATCTAGACAGATCGCTCCACTGGAGGGACAGCCTCATTACCCTTCACCTTTCCTCCGTCAATTGTTGTGAGGGGAGGAGGTACTAAGTTGGTTTCTAAAGAAAAACTTGTCGTCCATGACCTTGTAACCTACTCAGGCACTTCAGGAAAGAATGGTACTGGGAGGCGCGCTAAGGACCAGCACGGCCAGCCCCGAGAAACCAAACATCCAACCGAGACGGTTCGAGACATGGTGGAGCGTTCCACGTGAGTCTGACCGTCTCGGCGGCCCGTTTCAGCATAGCTGACATTTCTAGATCCGGCTCGGGCAATGCTACTCCCCCAGAAGGAGGTAGCATGGCCAAGTCGTCATCTCCAGAGTCCAGCTCCCCTTCCGATGCGGCGAAAGACATCCTGTCCTCAGGAGGAGCCCCGAACGAAACAACTGGTTGGTCCACTACAGAGGCACCAGCACGTTCAGTAGGGAGCTCCACTGGCTGCGGTGTGACAGTGAGGGAAACAGGGACCGGTTACCGGGTGGGGATGCCCTCACTGTGATCCTCAGTTCACCCATCCCACACGGCACAGTAGCTCTCTTCTGGGGTGGGCCAGATGGGGCGTTAGAGCAGTGCACGGCAATGGGGAATCCACCTTCATGGATGAAGATGTCTTGATCTCAACCCCGAGTTGGTGTCATGTTCCTGCAATGAGAACATGAACCGTCCACAAAAGCTGCTTCAGCGTGCTGTATGCCCAAACACGTGATGCATCTATTGGGACCGTCAGCTGGGGACAGGGAACAAGCACATCCAGAAAACCACGAGTCGAATGGTGTCTTGAAAAAGACTTATACGAAGATGTATACATGTTGCTCTTTCTTTAGGCATGACCGTGGCAACACTGACACTCACTTCTTTGCCCTCTAACCAGCCGTCAAACAAACAAACACAAAGAGAATTATGTTAAAACAGTGGTTGGCAGCTCAAAAGCTTGCGATCACTGCTGCACTCGTGCTGTAGAACCGCCAGCACCAGGAGAACCTTCTAGAAGAAGCACCAACACACTCGCTCGTTGAACGAATCAACACTCTTTAGACACATCGACATGAAGACCGATCTGCTACGAAGCGAAAGACATATGGTGCGTGCATCCGCTTCCGTGTTTATACTCGTGCTGCGGGGCGGAGCGCAAGATGCAAATCTCTGACACCAATGTGCAATGGCTCAGTTTATCAATACTCAAATATGACAGGCTCCCTAAGCGTGATCCCAATCTGAGGGGCGTTTCCCGAAAGCATCGTTAGCCAACTATGGTCGCAAGTTCCGTCATTATCAGCATAGTTCAACGAGTCGGTGTTTCCCGAAACCATCGTTCCATCGAACATTCGCAAACAGTATCGCAAATTTGTATGGTTTGAACGACAGCTCTCGACCTGTGGTTAGAGGCATCGTTTCTATATTGCAACACATTTGGACGTAATAAATCCTTATATTGAGCAAAATAAGCAAGCTGACATTCAGTACAACTGGTGCCTTTTACGTATTTAGAATAAATACAAACGTAATTTACGTCTTTTAGTTTGGCAAAAGATTTAAAGTAACATGTTTGAAGAGTGCGCATGTGCGAACGTGCTCTACTATGTAAGAACGAGCCAGATATTGAGTCCGATATCTGATATTCCTCAGATTACATGTTTGTAATTTATAGAAAAAAAAATTTAGCGTTAATTGGATCTCAAACAGTAAAAGTAGTTATTATTCTACCACATGCGAAACCAACGTGTTTGAACAATACTTTACGACAATGGGTTTCAGTCGCGACTAGCTAGTTGATTTCTCCAACGATGCATCGGACTATGGTAGTGAAGCAGCGAACTACGTCATTGTACGGGAAACGCACCCCAGTACGGTACATTCGACTACGTCGAACTTGACCAAAATGAGAGGGAACATCCTAATTATGTAGCAATGCAAAACTATGGTTGCATTATAAAAAAAAAACACAGCGTGAGCCAGTAGAGTGAGTATAGACAATGATGACCAGGAGTTCAGTTTCAATCAATTTTAGGAATATGCAAATGCATTTGCCTGTGTGACGTCAATACCCAAACTGTTTTTGGTGCTTGAATAAATAAATGTACATTAAATAAATTTGTTTAAAATGTGGAGGACGTATTTTTTTTTTTTTTACAAAAACGTCTTCTATGTCAAAAGATCAAGCCAAGTTAGATTTCTCATGTCAAGAAAAAGGAGAAGCAGAAATCTTCAGAAAATGTAAAAATCTTGTGGCATTTTTGCTTTTTTCCTGTGTTGTACACCCAACCAGACAAGAGTAAACGGAATATCCGTACAGTTGTTCATACAATAAGGCCAAAATTAGACAAGACAGAAAAATATCCGTCAGGGTATTAATAGTCTGTAGAAAAGCAGAAAGTGCCAAACACACACAGACATACATGACTGAAAGACAGGTTTTCTATTTGGAGATTGGTTAAATAGCCATGCTATTTTCAGCGGCACTTTGAATTGATCTTTTCCTGGTGAGTCACACACCTGCTGGTTTTGCATTGATCATACGCTGGTGTTATTGTAACTTTAAGGCACTGACTTAACAGATGAGCCTGTGCGTTTGAACCCCCTATGAAGTTTGATATTTAGAAATACATCCACCAGTGGAGTAATTACTTTTCCTTCCATTTATGTCTCTCTCTAGGTTGTGTTAAAGAAAAAAAGTGTGAAATGAAATATCCATTGAGCTCTTTTTTTGTGTGTGCTCGCTGTATGACAGGGATGTATGGTTTCGATAGGCTGCAGTACTAATGAGGAAACGAGGCATAGAGAAGCTCAGAGGAAGTGCCATTAAAGAGAGCCATCGTTTATAACCTTGTGTCTCTGCAGGCCTGATATTCTTTACTAACCTCACAGTATAGACTTTTATGAGTAAACTACTCTCCCATAGACAATTCTGCTCTAAAAATAGAAGTACAGATTAAGTTTGCAAATTTATAAAGGACGAGTGGGAAGAAAATCTTGTGAGGCAGGAATATGGGTGCTTTTTGAAAGGAACTATCAAAATAAACGGAAAATGTGATTGGTACTTGTCCGTGCTATATTTTTCTCCACAATAACATGAGGCGTTTGTGGTGGTGGTTGCTGTGGGCTTTACCAAAGTCCCTTTAAGACAAGTAATTTCACTCAGTGGCCATCTTTGAAACGCCTTTTGGGCATGCAAGTGCAGCTCCTTTATCTTTGAATGGGAAAACATCAAATTCTCACAAACTGTTTGCCAAGCTTTCGATTAAATTTCATAGTTGAAATGCCCAATAAAATCTGACAATTGTCTCATAAATGTTGTTTTCTAAATGCTTGAATCATGTCAGAAAACATAATTTTTCCAGTTGGATCAAGCTAATGCGCATATGCAGTGGAAGCCCGCGTCTGATGGCAGCTACAGTGACACGATGAGTTTACCAATCGGCGATTGGCTCTAATTTAGAAGGCGGCCCTTATTCTGCCATATTGAGCATTGCACTTTTCCCCGTTCAGAACAATATGAGTTTTTCATTTTCAAGCATTTTCCAAAAGTTGCTCATCCACATTGAAACATCTAAACAACGTTTTCAAACAGCTCCGTCTTTGTTGACTAAAACACCGTCTCAATGTGGACGAAAGGCCAAAACGGAGAGAAAAAGATGCGTTTTAAAATGAAAACGTATTAGAGTGGACAAGTTCTAAGAGACCATGTTTCATTTTACGTGCAATTAAAATGATGGGGTTTAACTTTTTAGAGCTTTATTTTTCATTAATTAAATGCAATAGTATAGAATTTTAAAGAGGACCTATACGCCTTATTCACGGCAGCGCCATCTTTGATTTTTAATTAGAATGAAAGCGAGGCTGTGAGGGATAGACTTGCATCTCTTCAATGGGCTGTACTGTTATTTAATGTGTTTTCGGATTGTTCTGCTCATGAAACACTGAAAAATATCTTTCCAAGAAATGTCAGTTGACAAAAATATCCCAACAATGTAAGCTGTGGAAAATTGTAAGTAATCTAGCCGCTTTTTACAGCGGATGCCATTGGAAACACGGTAAGTCTATCCCTCACAGCCTCACTTTCATACCGGTCATGGCGCTGCTCTGAATAAGGTCTATTGAGCTTTTTTACATTTTCAACTTTCAAAATTGTGTAAGGTTGCTGTTTGAGAATGAAAAAGGTCTGTAAAGAGACAATTCACTCTTCACAAATCAACCTAATTCCCTTCAAAGGGAGTTATTCTCTATATCAGTAAACACTGTTTCTGAACTCCCTGAAAAGCCTTGATGGACCCTTTTGGTGGATGGTTTAGTAGTGAATGGTGAGATATTTTGCTAAATGAAATTATCCTGGCATGAAGAATTGTATGATAACTTTAAAATGTCATGGTCCGTCTGTATGATCTCAGTGAGTCATTATGAGAGTTTACACATGAGTGAATTTTGTGTTTTCCAACTTTTTTTTATTTTGGACAAGAAACATTTGGAAAACGCTAGTGTGACCAGAGAGCGTTTAAAAACGAATTTTTTTCCAGATTAATGTAGATGTCTATGACGACTCCCACTTCCGAGAACCCCAGAAATGTGAAAAGGGTCCATTTGAAGTCTTGAGTTTTCTTCCAGGAATGCACAGGTCACAATATCCTTCATTTTAATAATTCCCACCCAAGGCATACGTAAAATAAAGGTGGCTAGGCCTGGTTGAATTGAGTTAGTAGAGCATTGAAACTCATGGTTATGGTAAGAGGCATGACATTTCAAGCGGTTTAAAAGCGGTTGACCAATCACAATACACTGGTCCAGCTGACCAATCAGAGCACATTGCGCTTTTCAGAAGGAGGGGCTTCATAGAGAATGGAACTACCGGTAAACAGACCTTTACTGACAGGGAAGAGAGATGCTGCAACAATGTAAAATATCTGAGAAAAAGATGTTTTTTGAACATTCATGCATTAAAACATATTCTAGTAGACCCCAAAAACAAAATCAAGACTCTGAAAAAGGGCATAATAAAGCCTCATCATTACTATTTCTGCTAACCTGCCATTTTTTTTTTTTCTGCTAGTGAAAACTGAAATTCAAGTCTGGAGCACAAACAAAGAGAATGAGTTACACATTGAAGATTAATATTTTTGTTTTAGGTTATTGTTCAAATCACTGTGAGAACTATTGATGATAGTGTGATGATTACCAAGCAAGCACTTTTAATTGTTCTCCTTTCTGATTTCACTCTGTTCCTTTTCCACTTGTGTCCATAGTCATTATTTCACAAGTTGCCTTGGCATGGTCCGCCTGCCGCAGTGTTCATAAAGTATCATGCCAGCTTCTGGTTCATTCATGATAAACTGATCCCCTCTTTCAATTTGTTGTCATAATGTTTCTATTTATAGACTGTGTAAATGAATAGGATGCTGATATGACAGAATTAATGACTGTTGCATAGCGTATACAGCTCCATTTATAAAGCACCCATGAGGGAATGCTTGCAATGGACACAGAGTCATAACCGGAAAGACTCATTAATCACATTGATTTGGTCATGGCAAAACTACTGCCGCAACACTCAATATATGACAATCAATTCTATCACGATGTGTGGCACCAGGCCAGCAATACCATTCAATAGCTGTGCTCATTTTTTTTTTGGTGACTGATTGGAGCAGTTTCCTCTTGTGTAAATGAATTAGTCAGATCGTGAGCTATTCTATGTGGTCGCAGTCCAAAAATTAATAGTAAAAAAAAAAAAAAAAAAAATGTGGCGTTTACAAATTGAATATGCTAATAGTTACCAAAAAGCCTCAGATAAGTGATGTATTACTGTAGATTATACACTGCATTACCAAAGTCACTGCTTATATTTAAATAGGCAAAAACGTAAGAGTTTATAGTTGTATCATTATTGCAGTGAGTATTATGTTTCTAGAATATTATATGTTTGGAAAAAGTTCTAACCCTAATTGATGGAGTGTGTAGCTTTTCATTTCTTAAACAACCAAGTAGGAAGACGCATCATGGCCAAATTCCAGGATGACAATGTCAAGATTCATCAGGCTCAAATTGTGAAAGAATGGATGGGAGGGAGCATGAAGAATAATTTTTACACATGAATTGGCACCTCTGACTCCAGACTTTAAATTCATGAAAGTCTTTGTGATGTGGTGGAGGAGACTTTACTGAGTTCTGGACTCTTGCATTATCGATAGAAGATCTTGACATAAAATTGATGCACCTCTTGATGTAAATAAATGTTTTGAGGTTATTTCCAATAGGGTTAGAAGAACTGTTGCCAATCACTGCAATAATGATCCAAAAATAGACTTTTAAGCATATGCTATATTTAAATCCATACAGCGAATTTTTTTTTTTTTTGTGCACGTTTTTTTTAATGGAAAATTGCAATATTTCTTATAAATTATTTATCCGTATCTTTTTCTTTCTTTTTTTAAATTCATGTGCCCTCATAATCTTTCAAAATAAATGATAAAATCTAAAAAAAACTCTTGCATGAGGACGGAGCGAACTGTCACTTACATGAGATCACAGTAGCAAACACAACCATCCAATGGTCCAATCAATTCCCGATGGACAAAATGTAGTCCCGCCCTACCTTTTCTCTAATTTTAGAAGCCATTTTACTCGGATGTAGATCACAACAAGGAAGAAAAGACTATTGCAACTTCCGTTTTCATGTCGACTTTAACAAAGTAGTTTGAGGTACTGTCAAACAAAATGGAGGCTAGGTAGACCCTCCCTCCTCCTCATCCGCGCACTAAACTCCACTCCCAAATCCTTCTTAACTGTTATTTGCTGGAACACTGTTATGTTTCGTGGTGCGGGTTGGCCCAGTTTGTTTTTGTTGTCGTTTGTGGAGCCTGGGGTGTCTACAGAGACTGCGTTTTTAAACAGTGTGTTCAGGGGACAGGCAGCTAGTGGATAGTGAGGAGATGTTTGCTGTATGTGCTTTAACATCTTGATTTTTCTTTTTTCCCACTCTTCCTTGCAAAACAGCTCCAGATCAATCAAATTATTAGGTGAATTTATTCTAGTCAATTCATTATTATTTTGTTTTAGATTTTATTCAGGTCTAGGTTCTGATTCTTGTTCTTGTAGAAAGCAGTTTCTTTGTTGACTTGAATGGCTTAAAAAAGAAAATCTTACAGTCGCAATCAAAATCCTACAGAATGTGATGTCAATATGGATGATAAAAAGCAATAGAAATCAGATGTACTGTATTTCAGTTTATTTGTAAGAGCATGTGCTAAAGCTTATGGTGACAATCAGTGGAAACACCAGCAAGCGTCAGTCCCTGTTCAGCCCGACACAGGCACACACTGCTCACACTGAGAGCATGAGTTTTGAGTGTGACTGATCACTCGGCTGGCACACAATCCACTTTTACCCATCCGTGGGACGCACTCCCACACTGCTTGTAGCATGTGCTGCCAGATAACTTCCACATAGCAAATCCTGAGTTTCTTCAGCTTATCTGAAGCACATCTCACTTTGAGTCAAAATATATAATATATATTTTGACTCAATGTGAGATGTGCTTATATACATATATATATATATATATATATATATATATATTTATACACACTTTTAAATACTTTTGAATTGTAGTGTATACACTGCAATTCAAAAGTATTTAAAAGTGTGTGTGTGTGTGTGTGTGTGTGTATATATATATATATATACTTTGTATATATGAAGAGTTCAGATGCAAAAGCCTCTAAATGCCATTTGAAATTTTCTTCTTTAATGAAGATTTTTATCAAACTTGTATATTTAAGTTCAGTAATTTCACTTAAATAACAATTAATAGGTAATTATCATTGCCATTTAAGTGAAATCACTGAACTTAAATATACAAGCTTGATAAAAAATGATCATTCTAGAAGAAAATTTCAAATGGCACTTAGAGGCTTTTGCATCTGAACTCTTCATATATATATATATATATATATATATATATATTTGGAAAATACAAACATTTTAATAAATCCAAAAATTTATGCCAGTTTTGTTGCGAATAGGATCTACAGCCAGAAGTCGATATTCTAGGCGCTATCAACTGGCCGGAACTTTGAGATCGCAATAGACGTGAAGGACTATAATGCGTTAAGAGTTCGCTCAAGTACTGCAGAGCTAAACCATTTAGTGCTTTGTCAGAAATCAGTAATATTTTGAAATTTATACAATGTTTAATAGGCAGTCATTGCATTGTTGATAGAACCACGCTAATATGGTCATACTTCTTGGTTCTGGTAAGAACTCAAGCTGCAGTGTTTTGAACTAGCTGTAGTTTGTTTATTTAGCTTGTAGGGCAACCAACTAATAGAGATTTACAATAATTTAGCCTTGAGCTTATGAACGCATTAACTAATTGTTCCGCATTTGTCAATGAGAGCATATGACGTAATTTAGATATATTTTTAAGATGGAAAAATGCAGTTTTGCAGATACTAGACACGTGGTTTTTAAATAACAGATTGGTATCAAAGAACACACCAAGCACACAACATAATCTGCTCAGTTACTGGGATTTTCACGCACGACCAATTCTGAGGTTTACAAAGAATGGTGTGAAAAGGGAAAAACATCCAGTATGCAGCAGTCCTGTGGGCGAAAATGTTTATTTATTTGTTGCTATAGGAGAGGAAGAATTTTGCGAACTTGTTAAATCATCTAAATCGACAATGTTGTATGTTAGACCCTATACCAACTAAAATTATATATATCTTGGGAGGAGGTAACTGTTATAATGGACTGTTTTCTAAGTGAATTGGACTACGACATCAGCTGAGCCGACTGATGCAAGGGGGAGATTCCAGCTGGAACCTGGCACAGTACATGGATCTAGCTCTTGTTTTAGTGGATCCTCCTTCACCATAAAGGACTTAGATCGCCACTCACATGCCATTGACATATAGAGAAAGAACCCACTTCCACTATCACACCAGAGACTCTTCATGTCATGGCAGTCAAGCAAGACTTTCCTTGTCTTTTCAGTCTTTTCTTGTTCTTATCTCTGTATGTTCCCGGTCATGGCCAAGGAGGCGATCTTTGGTCGTTTTGTGCTCCCTGTCACACCATAGAGGCCGTCTCTGGACTCTTTGAGCTCACTGTTATGGCTATGGAGAACTCTTTGTGGCCCGTATATGCAGTGTTAAAATGACAGAGGTCAGACCTGAACATTCTAGGCTCTATGACTTGGCCTTGCCATGGTTTACAGCTCCTCCGACCCTGCCTTGGTGGTCTTTTGCTTTGCCTTTGTAGTACCCTGTTCCATCGGCTCCACCTTGATTGTCCCCTGCTCCGTCAGCTCTACCTTGGAGGTCCCCTGCTCCAACGGCTCCGCCTTGGTGGTCCCCTGCTCTGGCGGCTCCGCCTTAGTGGTCCCTTGCTCTGTTGGCTCCGCCTTGATGGTCCCCTACTCCATCAGCTCCGCCATGGTTGGTCCTCTGTTTTCTCGGCTCCACCTTGGTGGTCCCCTGCTCTGTCAGCTCCACCTTGGTGGTCCCCTGCTCCATCGACTCTGCCTTGGTGGTCCCCGCTCAGTCGTACTCTGCCTTAGAGGTCCCATGCTCTGTCGGCTCTGCCTTGGTGATCCCCTGTTCCGTCTGTTTCACCTTGGGGGTCCCCTGCTCCATCGACTCTGTCTTGGTTAACCCTGCTCTGTCGTGCTCTGGCTTAGTGGTCCCCTGCCCTGTCGGCTCCGCCTTTGTGATCCCCTGGTTCGTCAGCTCCTTCTTGGTGATCCCCTGCTTTGTCAGCTCCTCCTTGGTGATCCCCTGCTCCGTCAACTCCACCTTGGTGGATCCTGCTCTGTCGTGCTCCGCCTTGATGGACCCTGCTCTGTCGGCTCCGCTTTGGTGGTCCCCTGCTCTGACAGCTCCACCTTGGTGGTCCCCTGCTCCATCGACTCTGCCTTGGTGGTCCCCGCTCAGTCGTACTCTACCTTAGAGGTCCCATGCTCTGTCGGCTCTGCCTTGGCGATCCCCTGTTCCGTCTGTTTCACCTTGGGGGTCCCCTGCTCCATCAACTCTGTCTTGGTTAACCCTGCTCTGTCGGCTTTGCCTTGGTGATCCCCTGCTTCGTCAGCTCCTCCTTGGTGATCCTCTGCTTCGTCAGCTCCTCCTTGGTGATCCCCCTGCTTCGTCAGCTCCTCAATGGTGATCCCCCTGCTCCGTCAACTCCACCTTGGTGGTCCCCTGCTCCATCGACTCCGCCTTGGTGGATCCTGCTCTGTCGTGCTCCGCCTTGATGGACCCTGCTCTGTCGGCTCCGCCTTGGTGGTCCCCTGCTCTGTCAGCTACACCTTGGTGGTCCCCTGCTCCATCGTCTCTGCCTTGGTGGACCCTGCTCTGTCGGCTCCACCTTAGTGGTCCCCTGCTCTGCCGGCTCCGCCTTGGTGATCCCCTGCTCTGTCAGCTCCACCTTGGCAGTCCCCTGCTTCGTCAACTCTGTCCTGGTACTTTCTACCTCCTAACACCTTTGCAAATGCGCAACAATGCCCTAACAATAACCCACAAGCAGTTTGTGCTCCTAGTGGTGTAAAATTACACACTTTAACTTTAAGCAGTTGTATCGTCTGCTGTGTGCAATTGCCGTTACCTCACGGCATGTCAGAATGCTGTGATGTTCCCGTCCCATCCTCAGATCTGCTAGTGACTCGGATGTAATGAGCCGCTAGAAAATGGCTGAGGATAAACATGTTTGTTTGCTCAGGGCTTCAGTTTGTTTGACTGAGCCCCACTTAGCGAGCTTCATTTCCCCCTCTCTTCCTCATTTCACTGGCTGTGTGGCTGACTGGCTGTAATGGTGAACGACAGTGTCCTCGGCGAGTGCTCAGGCCATTCATCTTCATAGAGGAGAGAGAGACTTCATCTGCTCGACAGCACCGGCAGCAGCTGCCCCGGCCGTATTAAAATAGGTGTCAACAGAACAGCATGTAATTGACTAATGCTGTTTAAATCTGATTCCTGCTATCTACTTGACCACCCACAAGAATACACAGTTTTTCTGCCCTCAAAGGTTGGGAAGTGGGATACAGATTATTCCTATGATCAATAAATAGTGCATGAGACCCTTTTTTTTTTTTACACTTTTAGATTTTAAATATATTCAGCTTAAAAGGTTTAATTATTTGTATTAGTTTTACCAATATTAATTCCATAATATAAATTATATTCTGTAGTTTTTTGCTCGAATAAATGGGATGGTCGATGTGTAAAAATAATAATGGTAATTTTTAAAACCCAAAAGCAAGATTTGTGAAAATTACATTTTCTCCCTCTAATTTCCTGGGAAGACTCGCTAAGATCCATGGAAGATGTGTAATAAAAATAATAGAAGTTGAAATTGTATTAATACCCATTAGGAAATCATTAGAAATAATTTCTTATTAGGGTAAGATTAGGAAAGATTATGAAAAGTGACGAAATATAAAAATTAGGTAACGCATTAGTTTGAGTCTACTTTAGACATTCTGCTAACTATAATTAACTTTGAAAGTATGTCAATTCTACTCATACTTTAAGAGTTAGTGGATATGAAGCTAGAAAATTACTTAGTATAATTTCTAAAGTGGACTGTTGAAATTAAATGTAATCCAACCACTTAATTGCATGTTAATAGCAATAAAAGGTGCTATATGTAACTTTTCTTCTAAAATGAATCCTTTTGTATTGCCTGTGTGTGAAGGGGTTGTAATCACACATTTTAATGATCCACTTATTGGGTTTAGCTGAACTTCAGCTAAATGCTAAACAAAAATACTATTATTAATTATTAATAACATTGATTTTTTTTTTTTTTACCTTTAGGCTATATATTGACATACATTAGATGCAATATTCATTGAAACTATCATGTAGTATGGCCTCATTTATAATAGACAATCAAATACAGTAATGCAAAACTAATGCCGTTTCTTATTGATTCTTGTATTGTGAATTTGTTTCGAGGCTGTCAAGGTAAACTGGGGTTTTATTGCACAACCAGCTCAGTGAGTTAACACAAGATCAAGGGAGAGAGGTTCGAAGAGGAGAGATGTAAGAAGAATCCTCTAGTGACATCCTCTTGAACCCTCTAGGATGGGAAACGATGTCACCTCACAGCATGAGGTAACATCACGTGCAAGAGGAGAGCTCTGCTTTAGCAGTGTTAGTAAGCTAAATAAATAAATACAAAAGCTTCCAGAGATACAACAAGGCAGAGTGGGGATGAATTTAAAGGAATAATTCACCCAAAAAATGAAAATTAGCCCATGATTTACTCACACACTCAAGCCATCCTAGATGTACTGTATATGACATTCTTCTTTCAGACGAATAGAATCAGAGTTGTATTAAAAATGTCCTGGCTCATCCAAGCCTTATAATGGCAGTGATCGGCTGTATTTTTAGTCCATCAAAGTGCATCCATCCATGATAAAAAGCAATCCACTTGCTCTGGGGGGTTAATAAAGGCCTAGTGAAGTGATGCATTTGTTTAAGAAATTTATCCATAATTAAAATTTAATCGACTAAAATAACTAGCTTACGGCAGACGGCAGTGCGCATCGATTTAAGGCGAAAGACTACCCCTTGACCTGACGTATGGCGCATTGATGAACGCGGAAGCGCTGAGGATGGAGCAAAACAAAACACCAGTCATGAAGTAGAATTCGTACAATTTTTTAAGAGAAATTTCGGAGGAGCTTCAGTTTGTTGCCCAGCCCTATTTGTTTGAACCGCGAAAGGCGTCAAAGCTTACGCTACTCCTACATCCTACGTCATACATCGTCAAGTGTTACTCTTTTGGCGTCTACCGGAACCTAGATATTTTAGTCAATAAAGTTTTAAATAGGGATGCACCGAAATGAAAATTCTTGGCCGAAACCGAAAACCGAAAAAGAGGAAACCAAGGCCGAAAACCGAAAACCGAAACACCGAAAGAATTATTAGTATCATTGCATTTATGGCTATGACTGTGTACAAACTTTACTAAAATCAAGGCATTGCAATTGCATATTAATATCACATTTTCAAAGAATAAATCAAATTATGCAAATATTTATTTAGCACAATGCACAGTATAAAATAAAATTCAAACTAAAATGTTTAACTTGACCCCACTCATGTGTACACTAAATAATAATCTACTGGCCTGCAGAAAAGTTTTAAAATGAAACGTTCTCTCAAAAACAAAGCCGAGCGCAAACTTCTCATCAAACCAGCACCCAGTTTGCATGTCTAAATTAGTTACATTTTAAAAATTTGGCATACAATAGCATAAAAAGCCTTTTTAAATGAACAATGGTCCATGTTTAATACAAATGTACATGAAACTTAATGAAACATGTTTAGTGAATGTATTTAAATATTTAAGAGAGCATTAATTTAGTTCTATACATACATAGTTCCCAATCCCATATACATATTTTTTGTAATGTCACAAGTAATAATCTCAGGGTTTACTGGGTTTTACATGATTATTTTGTAGTGGTGGTGGAATAGCCTACTAAAAAATAAGCACTGTCATGTGTTTATCTTTCTTCTTCTCACCGATTCCTGATGGTTAGAGGACAGTTACTTGAGTCGTCCCCTGTCTCTTCAAGGAATGGTAAAACGGAGAGCGCGTCAAGTATAAACGCCTCGACCGTTTGGAGCGGTGCGCGCGCTGTCTGTGGAGTCGAGTCTCCACAGACAGCGCGCGCACCGCTCTTGACCCGCTCGCAACCGGAATCGTCGTCATGGCGGCACGCATTGTTTAGAGCAGATATAGGTGGATAAACAAGGCTTCCGTCTCCTCGCGGGTTCAGATACACTGAAATACGTCCGCACCGCAGAAACGTTGCTTCAGACAAGCACGTGCAGGTCGCGGTTTCTGTTTGCGTCATCACAACATTTCGGCCGTATTGTTTCGGTGATAAAAGTCTTTCGGCCGAAAACCGAAAATGCACTTTTGGGCCATTTTCGGCCGAAAATTTTCGGCGGCCGAATATTCGGTGCATCCCTAGTTTTAAATATGGATATTTTTCTTACACGAATGCATCGCTTCGCTTCAGAAGGCCTGCATCATGTTTGATCAAACTATCCCCATTTTCTGAAAAGTAATGGTTCATGACCCAGTGGAGCAGATTGCCGATATACCCACTTTTTGCAATTTATTTATCACCTTCATTTAATATGCTGATTTGGTGCTCATGAAACTTTTTGGTATTATAAATCTGTCATGGATTGCATTTCCCATCCTCTTCCCTGGCACCTAACCACACACCCCACAGCCCTCACCACCAGAACTATATAGAGAACACACTCCCCCAGTCAGTTATTGTCTAAACTTGTCTAATGCTGTAGGCTACTCTACTGTTTTATGTTGCTGACTACCTTGCTATCTACCTAGCTGTTACCTCAATCTCCAATCATCCTGTCATCCAAGTGGTCTTCCAGTCACCCATCGTCCCAACATTGTGTTACCTCCATATCTGGAAATAAACCTACCTGTTTGAGTTTTACCTGAGATCTGGGGCCGTATTCACAAAGAATTTTAAGGCTAAAAGTAGCTCCTAACTGGCGAATTTAGGAGCAACTCCTAAAAATAATGGGAGTCCTAATTTTTTTCACTAAGGGTGTATTCACACCTGCCTTGTTTGGTTCGATTGAATCGAACTCTAGTTCGTTTGCCCCCTTGGTGCGGACCTTTTGGGCAGGTGTGAATACAGCAATCGAACTCGGGTGCGGACCAAACAACCGAACCGAGACCCAGCTGAAGAGGTGGTCTCGGTACGGTTCCAAACGAACTCTGGTACGGTTCGTTTACGGTGTGAACATGAACCGACCCAATTGCAAGAAAGCACTGCGTCGAAAGAGAATATTGCGCGTCTTTCTGCGCGTCGTGTGTGAATGTCTAATCGCGCAAAGATGCAAAAAAAATATCATTTGCAGTTCATAAAGCATTTGCAGTTCACCACCTTTTGGTGGTGGTTGACGAGTTTCCCCCTTAAAGCGAGTGCCGAGAAAAATTCTATATAAATGTAATGAATTATTATTATTATTATTATTAATGTAAGGATAGTTACAGTACAAGGATGATGATGCGTTAATTTACGTTAAACTGGACAAACTTAATCACAAGCGTTAACATTGACAGCACTTGTTAGTACACAATAAGAATCTCATTATTTGAATGAGTGAACATAGCCCTTCTCTATGAATGAAAACTTTATACCTTCTCCGTCTTCTGTGCAGTGCCACTTGTAACGCAAAGTTGAGATGTTGCCCAGAGATAAAAAAACAACAAAAGGTGGTCGAATGAAAAGATGCACGAGAGACGAGAGTTGTCGTATTTCCCCGCGTTTATAGAGCCACTCAAACGTTACACTCGCTGTCTTCTCAAAATCCGAATTACAACTTCGTATAGATGATATTGTATCATATGATACTCATTAGTTTCTTCATATTGCGTTTGTACAGAATTAACACAAAATTAGTAAAAGAACAAATATTGCAGTATGAAATATATGGAAATATCTCCATGCTGAGCCTTTTTTGCACTTCCTGATTTCCCTTGAGAATCCTTGTCCAATGAATGGACGACCTTAGCACACGTGTGGTTTGGTTTACAAATTTTGTGAAAAACAGTGTGAAAGCGAACCGTACCAAAAAAAAATAAAAAATAATTTATTTGGTCCGGACCAAAGCAAGTGAACTATCGGACTTTCCTGGTGTGAATACACCCTAAGAGTAATTCATGATGCATTTTAGCCCTAAAAGTAGGATTGTAGCGCACACCGCCGCTCGCATTCATCCGGGGTCCGCGACACAAGCGGGAATGCTGCATTGATCTGCAAACAAATCCGGTTTGTTTAATTAATGCACAAATACTAATGAATTAATGTGTAACTAATTATTATTTAAGCTATTCATTATTCATGATTACCACATTAGGAACTAATTAAGAGTCTGTAAGGTTAATATATTAGTTCATACATTAATTGTTATTAATTAAATATGTAATTGTGAATTAATTCAACTAATAGTGTTAATTAATACCTTAATTACCAGAATGAGCCAAAGCCTTGTATTTCAACTTCCAGATAATATGACAGGTACACTAATATGCATTAATACATGATTAATTACTTCATTGTTAGTGCAAATTCACGTGCAAATTACTACAATTGCTAAATGACTAGTTAATAATGATGTGCCCCAACAAGTAAAGTCATAACATAATGATACCTTTGCAAATCATTAGCTAATGATTAATTAAAGCAGACAACTGGAAGTTGAAGTGCATAGCTTTGACTAATTGTGGTAATTAACACATTAATTTACACTATTAGTTAATAAAATATGTTATTAAAGAAGTAATACACAATGAGACATTGAATTAATAGCAATTCTTGTATTACTTAATCTATTACTCATATAGACTCTTTATTAGTTGCTGATGCAGTAATCATTAATTAATGGTTTAGTTCTTCATGAGTTATACATTAATTATATTATCTGTGCATTAGTTGAGTATGAATTAATGCATATCAATGCACCCGTATTGTAAAGTATTACCACAAATCCTCCATGTCTCACGCTTAGTTTTGCTTAAAATCCCAGTGCCGAATTTCACTTTTATTATGATTTTTTTTCTTTTTTTTTTCTAGCACCAACTGGGTCAGCAGCAGTAACTGATCCTGCGTCCAGTTGGGCTTTCTTTTCCATTTTGTCGAGTTCATAATCCACCGTCATTCAACTTGTACATTACTTCTATGGGAGCAACATTTCCTTGCTTTAAGTAGTCTAGTTAGGCTAAAAGAATGTCAATTAACCAAGCAAGGGTTAATGCAAGTGTCGTTTTTTCATTATTAGCCAAGTGGTGGTTTTCATTAGGGTATCAGGCACCATTCACATATAGCCCCTAAAAACACAAGGCGCCGTGTTTTTCTTTTTCCAAAGCGCTAGGGCGGTTGCGCTCCAGTTGGTTCTTGTCACGTGACCTACGGTGCACTCCATACGGATGCGCTTGGAAAAAACATATCGCGCGCCTACATTTAAAATAACAAACTTGAGCGTGCAAAAGACGCGATAAGTGAACACTGCAGGCTACCTTGAATAATTTCATTCATGACTTTTCTCTCTCTGCCCTTGTAGAATTACACTTCACTGGGGCCTGCACAAACATGTCATTATATAGCCTATGCATTTCGATGACATTACTTTTTTTTCTTATTATTATTTTGTGTAGGACACAGACAGATGTCATAATTCCATGATTTGTTGCTGTGTTATGTTCCGCATGATGGCCCTGTCATCTAACAACCAATCACAGTGATCATTGCGAGGAAGCTTGTGCATGATAATAGAGTTGTCATTTTTCCTTACTAAGAGTAGGTCTGAAAGGCGTTGTGAATAACTTTTAAGAGAAAAATCCTAGCTAAAATATTTTAGTGCGATTTAGGAGTACTCCTTGTGGTAAGATAAAATTCTTCGTGAATACGGCCCCTGGTCATTGCCTCCAAGCCTGAGTGTGACAGAAGGTCAGACCATGCAAGATGAGCATAGCAGGATTTTCCAATCATTCCCCCGAAGATTCTCTCCTTCACCTTTAACAAGATGGCAGTCACCTGGAAGACTATGGCTGTGTTCAAATCATGCATAAATATTAAGATCACAAGCTTTAAAATACTGAGATTTTATATCATCCTACAACCGTATTAACAAGTGTACTGAAGAATCAGGCATTGACATATTGGCTTTCATGTGAAATGTGTACTGTATGTGATGTGAGATCTGCTGTTAGCGTGAGTGTCAGCTGCAGGTCTGATTGTAAAAATAGCCTGATCTCCTCCATCCCCACGGGAGGCTTCCAGCACTGCAAACATCACGCCATAATCCATCCGGGAGTTCCCATATGGCCCAGTGTAATCATGAGACACATCAAGTGAACCCTAGACAAGGTCTTTGGATATTTTGAACACACTCAAGATGGGTTTTGTTACATTTCTGACATATCCTATCCTGATAAATGATGCTTAAGTATGGGAACACTTTAGTAAAGTAACACTTTACTAAACAAGGTTCCATTTGTTAAAGTTAATTAACTACATGAACGAACAATACTTCTAAAGCATTTATTATCTTTGTTCGTGTTAATTTCATTTGGGTAGCATTTTATTTTAAGGGTCCATAATTATGCTGTTAAGTATTATCATTAATGATGGGAACGCATATGCTGCGTTCCAATAATTATTTGTTGGATATAGATATTCCTTTATTTTGCATAAATAAAATTGCCCCCCAAAATAATGTACTTGATTGGTTGTTACAATACATTCTGGACAATTTCTGGGCTACACACTTAGTATATTAGGCCTGCCTCATTTCGGTATTGATTAAATGAAATCTCTCTGACATTATGCTCTGACCTGATAATAATCCTGAACAATTAATTGCGTTTGTCAGTGAAATACTCACCCCCTCAAAACCCAAATACAGGGTCATCAGCTGCGGCCTGATGCTGCAATTAAAGAAGACGGGCTATTTCTGCCTAATGATGTTTGTCAGATGGGCAGAGGATGTGTCTTTGTTAAAGTGTAGCCTCCAGACGTGTCTGTGTAGCAGTGCTTGCTTTAATTGGGTGCATAGAGAATGAATCTGACTATAATTTAACTGGGAAATGATTTGACAACTTAAATACATGTGGCTGGAAATATACTTTCTTTTTTAAGCACGTCATCAGGTGACATTGAGGCAGAATTTTAAATAAGCCAAAACACAAGACTTGGTCTTTAAGGAATACCCTTGGTTATCGCATGCAGTCGATTATCACAGACAATTATTTTGACTCCTTAACTTTTTCTTAAAGAGGTCTTGACATTAATCAAATTTTCTTATATATTTTATATAAGAGGTAATTGTACTACCAAAAAGAGCATTTGTTGAAACCAAGCTGCTGAAACGACTCATTTTCCACTTCCTCCACATTGTGATTTCACGCTATGATAGATATTTGCATTTTACCGCCTCTGCAACAACACATCAATGTCTGCTTTACATCTTTTTTTTTTTTAGATGCTATGATTTTAGACATTTATAACACAGGGCACAAATCTTAAAGGTGACAGAGCACCAAAACCGAGCAATAAAAAGGCAAGTCATGTGAACATTTGTTAAAAAGAAGTGCACTTAATTGCATTAAACGTGAACTCGCAGTTAGTCATGCAGATTGTGCAGAAAATCCAAGAGAAGAACTTTAATAAACACAGGGACTAAATACAAGGGAAGAATATCACTAACCACACTGAACTTTAGATGAAAACTACACACAATGAACTACAAATAACTAGGAGTTCGAGAACTAAACAAGACATTGATGAAACTAATCTCAAACTATGGAAACTAACAAGGGGTAAAACAGGGAACTAAATTGAACGGAAACACAAGAAATTCTGAACACAGAACTTTGACATAGTGTACTAATATAATATTAAGTGCACAGAGAGTCCTTAATTCTGTAACAGTGTACAGTTAATTAAAGCAATCTGCTATGGGGATAAAAAAAAACAGTGCCCCTATTATGTTTTCATATATTAGCTTTCACGTAGAGTGTAATATAACTGTTTGTGAATGTAAGAAAGGTCTGCAAAGTTTTAAAGATCAAAGTGCACGATAAATAGTCATGTCTCCCCCCAAAAAATAATCGACTCTGAATTGCCAAACCGTGTCATCAGTAATTCCAGTCTCACCTCTGTAACATTCATACATAACAGAGTAACACATTTGCAGTCAGTGGTTAAAATCACCACAGCAATACAACAGCAGTTTAACCTTTGACGATTGCTTCTCAAATCTCCACAAGGTCAATGCAAAACCAAGATGGACATGAGTGCCAAACACGAAACAAGGAACGCCGATAAGAGGGCGCACAGCTTGAGCACGCTCAAAAACGCACACTCACACAAAAACAAGACAATACAGAAGCGTCAGGGCTCTGTCACAAAACCAAGAAATAAACTTGACTGAAGTGATAGAACCCTATTACCTAATACTGTGTCAATCAATGCAGATTGTCTGTCGTTCTTAGCACTTTGAATAATGATAAAGGATGGAGCAAGATTTGTTTTACAAACTTTAATGTTATATCAGTCAATCACGTTAGTACTCGGCTAATTAATGCGCAGTTATTGATACAGATAACGATGCCTGGGAAAACCCAACTTCCGGCAAATTTAGATTTGCTCTAAAAGTTAGTCTGGCAAAGAGCTCATTCTAGCCCATTTTCAATCCGTCAAAATCGCGGCACCAATCAGAAACGTTGGGGCGGGATTACATGGTGACGACAGCACAGCGACGGTGAAGCAGATTTTGTACATTCACAAAGGGGTGTGACGGTTATAGTTGAACACCGTCAATAGAACTCTATAACCGCCAAAACCATGTTATTGAAGTATTTTTTCACAAACATTTTTTATCATAGAGAATGTTTAAATACTAATATCAGCTTGCGAGGGAAACGGAGGCCGAGTTAGTGGTGCTTCAGAGACTGAAGATGATTAGGGAGAAGTCTGTGCACTTTTACCGATCAGAGCGCGCGCTGACACGGACTAAAGCCTTGTTTATACTCAACCAACCCGGTCTCATCTCAAGACGTCATATAACTAACGTTTTGGGACGTCTTTTGACCATACGTCAATATTCGCCTTTTTAGGGTCCCCTTAAACGTTGGTAGATAAGGTTATGGGATCCTAACTCTACCCCAGACCTAAACCTAACCCTAAACCTAACCCGTCACCTAACTGACGTTAAAGGTAAAGCGTCAGTTGTATGACAGCCCGGGATCGCCATCTACCGACATTTAAGGGGGCCCTAAAAAGACAGATGTTGACGTATGGTCAAAAGACGTCCCAAGACGTCAGTTATATGACTTTTTGGGATGAGACTGTGTTAACTCGACACGTCCGCACGAGCGCGAAGGTGCGCCGCAAAAATGATAAGTTCGGTGAGCAAGACTGACCCAATTCCCCTTGGCTGTGTGCACGGCTTTTTTGTAGCGGCGCCGTGTCCGAAGATGATCGACTTTAAGCCGAATCTGACCGAGCATGTACGTCTCACCCATAGACAGTAAGGTCTCACCATACAGGCACGCAGTTTGCGTGTCTAAATTGCAAAGTTTTTTTGTTAAGGTTTTGTTTACTGTGTATGATTTATATAATGGAAAGTACATTCACTTATAGTTGTTTTGCTGTTAATTTTAAATAAACGTAGAGCAAGTAGCGGTTACACTTTATTTCTACTAATTATAAATAACTTTTCAACTACATGTCAACTAACTCTCATTAAAGTATTAGTATATTCTAGTAGACTGTCAGTAGACTGTTAGGTTATGGTTAGGTGTTAGGCTTTGGGTTAGGAGAATAAGTTAACTTGTAGTCGCCAAGTTACTTATAGTCAGTTTAATGTCTGTTGGGGGACCAACAAAATAAAGTGTTAGCAGATATTAAGCTGACAGTCTACTAATACTCTAATGACAGTTAGTTGATATGTAGTTGAAAATGTACTTATAGTTAGTAGAATGTCTAAAGTGGACTATCGAAATAAAGTGTTACCCAAGTAGCTAATCAGATTGTCTGCTCATTTATTCCAACGCATTCGCATCCTTTAGCGTCATATAGAACGCTATATGACACAACGGCGCTATACTACGCACATGGCACCCGTTATCGTAATATAACACGCACTGTTAGGGCTAAGTTTAGGTGTGGGGTAGGGTCTGCTTGTCATATTCACGCTAAAGGATTTATGACGTCTTGGGTTTGCGTGTTATATTAACGATAAAAGGTGCAATGTGCGTAGTATAGCGCCGTTTTGTCATATAGCGTTTTATGTGATGCTAAAGGATGAGAACGGGCTGTTTATTCAAATAGACAAATGTCGCTCTGCATACGTCATCTCCTTCAGCGCTCTGATTGGTTTTAGGTCTATCCATTTGCGCCCAGAGACATCCGAGCTACGTCCGTTGGTGACGCCCCTCTGGAAATGATTTGTCTATGAAGCTTTGCCAGACCATAACTCAGTTACAAACTGAGAATGGTCTGGTTTTAACCAGGCTAGTTCCCAGATGTGCACTTCAGTCAATTAGAAATATAGTTGCACATTGGTTTGTTGATTGACATACACTTGTTAATGCTGATTTAGAGGAATTTTCAGAGCAAATGTAGAGAGCTTTAGATTTCTACCTCCAGAGTTTCCGACACGCTCTGTAAGCGGTAGACCAATTACATCAGACTGGGCCATTTGACCAATCAGAGCAGAGAAGGCTCGAAGAAAGAAGGGTTTTAGAGAGGCTGAATCTTTGGATGTAGAGTCTTTGAGAACTGAGGTGATGTACAATGTATATTATGATAACATTAAAGAGGTTTTTTTTACGTACCTTTGATGTATATAAACCTGTTGTAGGAGACCTGGGCTGATCAAGATATTGTGAAAGGACCACAAGGATAAAGTGTTTACACTTATCATGGGAATCAACCAACAAATGACTTACATAGAGCTGTCTCTGCATATTAAGCTATTCGTTTGGGTCACATGACGTCACTGTTGCTTTGCGCTGCCACCTTTTTACGGCCAACGGTCTCAGTATTGCCTGCAATATCTTGTGCAGTTGGCTGAAAGAGGAACCCCGAACTGGCATTTTACCAAAAGAAAAGGATAGAAGAAAGAAGTAGTTAGCTGTCATTCGAAGAGAAAAGCTGCATGTCTCATTGTATCATGTCTCATCTTTCTGTTGCGCACATACCCGAGCCGAATCGTGCAGCCATAGTGTGCGAGTAATGTATTAGTGCTCTGTTTCGTGTCTGAATGGACAAATACTGGCAAGCTACCAGCTGTTAGCCACTTAACAAGCTAACAACACTACCTAGTCAGAGCAAACAACCACCAAAATCCTACATTTTAATAAAAAAAAAAAATACCTATTACATTTCGCATGATTAAATATAAATCCTTGGTGGCCAGGTGCCGCACTTTTACGTCTTTTACTCCAGCCGCAGCATATTGAGATGCATCGGTACTCTTGAAAGCGATCGGTACTCTTCCAGCGATCCCCACTGTATGGGGAGGGGTTATGCACAAGAGATATATAACTTAAAGGTTCTCTGAGCGATCCTGGGTGTTGACGTTCGGAATATTTTCAAACAAATCGGAGGCTAGCTAGACCCTCCCTCCTCCGCATCTCATCTCCTCCCCCTCCCTTCCGTCCTTCCTGAAATAATTGTGAACGTGCATTTCTAGCTAATTCTTGTGTGGGTTTGGCGAACATAAGCGTCAATTTAGAAGAAAAAAACAATTTAACGTTACCCACCTGTCCAGCAAAAACAGAGCAACCTGAATGTCGGACTGGAAGCCCTTCTGCCGCCGGAGTTCAAAAGCTTTGCTACCGATGTAAATTCGGAACTTTGCACGTTCTTTATCCGACTCCTTCTTCTTTTTAATTTGTTCCTCAGAACGACGTCTCTTTCGTTGTGTTTCGGCCATTTTTCAAACTTCCCTCTGATGCTTCTCTCTCCTTCACACACACACACCCTTCATGTGCACGCGCACTAACCCCCCAGACCCACCCTCAAATACTTCTTGCCAGTGATTGGCTGGAACACTGTTTGTTAGGTTTCGTGGTCCGGGTGAGACATGATTGTTTTTGTTGCCGTTTTTGAAGCCTGTGGTGTCTACAGAGACCGCGTTTTTTTTTACAGTGTGTTTAGGGGACAGGCAGCTAGCCGATACTGAGGAGACGTTTGATGTATGTGACAAAAAATGTTTTGGCCCCACATCGCTTAGAGAACCTTTAAATATCATGGAAGTTCAAATTGGGCAAGTCTGGGGCAGATAATAATGGAAAAAAGAAAACTGGGTGAAACAAATAAAGATCAGAGCCTAAAATTGAAATTTCCTCCAGATATCTCTCTCTCATTCAAAGAGGCAGTTTGGGCGGTCATACCGGGCGAGATCGGTCGCAAATATGGTGGCGTTCTATTTTGAGTGACGTAGGTGGCATCTATGAATAGGAGAAAATATTGAAAATAATACACACCTCTACACCGCAGAGACTTGATGAGCACATACTGCATACTGCTCCGACTGGGGAAGCTAAAGAAAGACACCCGGAGGTCTATTTCCTGCTGCGATGCACCTTTTGTTTATAATATCAACCTGGAAACTGCTAGACATCAGCATATGGAGCAGATGGATTTGTTTTAGTTTTTTTATTCTCTCCCTCAGCTGGTGTAGAACCCACCCGAGGACACACATTAGCTCCAGCACAGCTTAATAGCTGGTCTGAGGCCAGATCTCAGGGCACATCGTCTCTCGTTTGACCCCACAGGCTGGCCAACCGCTCCGTCCCAGTCCCAGTGCACGTGTCTGCTTTACTCTGTTCTTGGATTCTGACGGCCCGCGCGCAGACGCAGGAGTGATGGGCTGTGTGCTGCTGTTCTATGTTTAGCAGCACTTTCAAAGGCCCTCCTGCTGTTTTAGACCGTCACAAAAATAGATCTACACCACAGCGTTATTGTTTCTCTACTCCCAGGCCAATTTGAGGTAGAGCTGTTTGCTTATGCTGCCATGTTCTCCAAATTATGCCTGTGAGAGAGCATAAAAATGTTCAAACAAACAATGTAAAGCTAATTAAAGCAACCTGCAATGGGGATAATAAATGGAGGCATAGATAATGAAACTTAGTTCATTTTCACTCTAGACGTCATGTTCGGTTCAGTTCAGGAACAATATTCTTTTCAGTTCCTTTCAGAGCACAGGACACAAATGCAGTTTATACTCAACATACCAAAAATAAATAACTTATTTTTGACTTTAACTGAAGTGCAGTCATAGGCAAGGCAAGGCAAGTTTATTTATATAGCACATTTCATACACAGTGGCAATTCAAAGTGCTTTACATGGAAGAAATTAAAGTCAGAATAATTAAAACAGTTTAGAATAAAAAAATCATAAAAATAAAAATAAAATACAGTGTCGAAAATAAAATATACAGTACAGTAACAGTCGGACAAACAGTGGCACAGTGCTCATTCAGTAAATGCAATCAATATGAATAAAAACAGTTAAGAGTAAAAATAAAATAAAATAAAGTAATACCCCTATCTGAGATCATATGAGTCATACTAAATGTCATACTAAGTATGACTGAGTCATACTAAAACTCATTGTAATTATATAGCTAATGTGGCTTTTCCTGTGAAATTATCCATTTTTATAATATTAGTTTCACTTTTATTAGTCATTTTGTGATATATGATGTCAGATTTCTTCATTTATTTTGATTGTTCTTTTCGCTTTCATCATTGAAATTCCAAATAAAAGGAAAAAAAATGATCAAATTAATTTAAATACCTTATATATAAAATGTTTAATTACCTGGACCATCTGATTCACAAACCACTTTGGTCACGCATACCTTGTCAGTTCACCTTTTAGTGTTTACTCCCGTTCCGTACACACATAGTCCAGTAATTTACGGGAGTGTCAATCGCATGCGGTAACACTTTAGAAAATTGTTCTGTCATTAATGAATAACTGCACAGGAACAAATCAGTAAAGCAATATTGATATTCTAGTTACTACTAACAGATAATATACTCTGGTTAAAGAATTATGTAATAGCGCTCAGTTGAATGTGGAAGTCCAGTAATTAATTAATGTGAGTAATGCATAAGTGTAATTGATTCTAGGGTAAAGATCATGGTAGCAAACCACTGCCTCAATTATTACCAAATACTATTTATTTGAAACAGTATTCTAAAGTGAACAGCATGATAATTCCCTAATATTGACTGAAGTCATTGTACGTTTTTGAGGTTTTTGTAATTGGGTTTGGTAATGACTCAAGTGTTACTGCATAAAATAATTCTTCATGATAATCCAGCCCGTTCTCATCCTTTAACGTCATATAGAGCGCTATATGACAAAACGGCGCTATACTACGCACATGGCACCCGTTATCGTTAATATAACACGCGAACCCAAGACGTTATAAATCCTTTAGCGTGAATATGACACGTACACCCTACCCCACACCTAAACTTAGCCCTCACAGCACGTGTTATATTAACGATAACGGGTGCCTTTAGCGTAGTATAGCGCCGTTTTGTCATATAGCGCTCTATATGACGTTAAAGGATGAGAATGCGTTGGATAATCTGTGGCATCAAATGGTCACAAAGGTAATTTAGAACCCACTGACTACAAACCGTTTTTAAAATTATTTGACAATTTATCATCAAAATCGTTGTTTTATTGATTGTTTATCGCCCATTCGTCCTGTGATTACTAAAGTTTTCCAACAAACACCAGTCATAATAATATTAATGAATTTTAAGAAAGCTGGCGTGGCCATGGAGAGACAACTTTGCAACACTGCAAACTGTACAATTCGTTAAGAAAATGCCATCAGATAAAACGACTTTACTCGTTGATTCCTCCGTGCTCTAATCTCTCCGCTGTGTGTGTTCGATGATGGTAGCTGTTTAAATGCTTGATCAAAAGTTACTGCGAATGTGATATTACTACTACTACTATACTACTAACAACAACAACAGAACACATTACATATTTGTTGTTATTAAATCAAACATCTACTAAATTTAATTTAATATCATTACAGTTTGATCTGAATAGGTATGTGCAACTTTGGTTTAGACCTATAAGACAGCAGGATAACTGGGTCACTGTTTTTTGTGCAAACGATATAAATCATAATGTGATTTTGTAGAAATTGTAATCAGGTGCTTAAAAAAAAGAGTAGCTATTCAAATGATCTTGAAACAATGCACAGTACGCGCAACGTTGAGCTTCTTGAGCCTGTTCAGTAAGGAGCATTTTGATTGGTGGATTAAAAGCTCACTGCAGTTGGCTAAAAAAAACATCTTCCAAAAAAGATATTTATGAATCCTAAACTGTCAGGAAGGTCTCACAAATTCAAAGCGGTCCACGCACATGTGACGATTTGTGAATGCAGATTCAACAATCCATAAAACATGTAACATCATAAATGGGTGATGTAAACATTTAAAATGTATTTAGGTAAGATGCATTTGTGTGTGCATTCGAGGAAATATTTATGCTTTTACTTGTGTATTTATGAATTGTGTTTTGAATTCACGAATCGGATTTTGTAAATGTGAACCTTCTGCGAATTTGTATTGCGGTAAGTGTAAGTGTGGCTGATCTGGCTCCAAACAGCACTAAGATACTTTAGACTCACTAAATTATAGTAACTAAGTTATAGTCATATCTGGCTATAACTTGTCATATAGCTTATAACAAGCTATGACATGTTTTTTTTATTTTCTTTAAAGTCCCTGTAAAGTCAAAATTAAGTATGCGTTCTGAGTTTGTCACACCACAGAAAAAAGTGTTATTAGCCACCCAGCCAAATTTGAATGATAAAACAAGCCGGCAAGTACATAAAATAAGCAAAAAATAAGCTGCTCTCAAACGCTGGGGGCGTGTCCAGTGGCTGCGCTGAAACCACGCCCACTCACGGGAAAGCTGCCGACGACGGTGATATTAGGTGAAACTGCTTTCGGGACGGGAGGATGAAGGCTGAGGCGGGAGATAGTTGGTTCGGCCCCATTTACCAATCACCAGTAAAGGCAGGCATACACTGTGCGATTTTCTTCCGATTTTGAGCCGAATTCTGACTCGTGCGACTCATTTTCGTGTCGGACCGATTTTCAGCTTTGTCGTGCGTCGTTTTTCGTGCAGTGTTCGTGCGATTAACCTCTCACGATCGACAATCGGATGGTCGGATGAATTTCTGACATGTCAGAAATTTTGGTCGCTCCTCGTGACTATATCGCACAGTTGAAGCAAAGCTACGAACCGATTGCCCTAAACTCAGTGTTTTTTCCCTCACTGCACCTGCGTGAAAACAGAAGGTTAACCATTTCATCTGCAGCAAAAATAAAATTAAAATAAAAACGAGCTACAAATTACTGTTGCTTACCTCCAGTTCGTGTTGCAAAATGGATAATATTACCCACCGTCTTCAAGCCACCTGATATGCAACACCTCTTTTATTATTTTGTCAAACAATGTTTTTGAAATAAACCTGTTTTTAATTTTCATTGATGATTAATAATGGCAATGTTCGGACATATTATAGACTGTTAATAGTTATTTTATATGTATTGAATTCATTGTAATCGACCTAAATGTTTTAGACAATTTTTAATGAGGAGTAAGACTAATATTTTATTATCCTCACAGCACGTTGGTTATGTGCTGTGAAAATATTGCGTGGCAAATTAATTATAATATCGGATCAATTTAATAGTAAAATTAGCCTATAGGCCTCCCCTAATAATGATAATATTATAATAATAATAATTAAATGCATAAATTGAAAATACTAAATCATCTTGATACTGATAGCAGATGCTTGTTTTGACAATATCTCTGGATACATACACGTAAATAGGCGCAATCCAGGGGGTTGTCGCAGATATTACACGTATAGTGTGAGCAGTGAAGTCGCAGCTCGGCGATCGGACCGTACAGTGTGAGCACATAAATCCTGAACTTTGGCTTTGCATCGCATGCGATTTACTCGTTCAGTGTGAGTAGGTACCTTGCTGAAATTGCACAGACATCGCACAGTGTATGCCCGCCTTAACAGCGGATTATCAGTGAATCCCAGTTGTCTTAGGCGAAAGTTTATAAAACTACCCCGTGTAAAATGATCACTACAGAGGCGGTGATCCTCAGCTCTCCATCAAGGTTGGCTCTCCACAAAATTAATCCACCTCTTCTTGATGTGATCGTTTTTAGGAAATTTAAATAAAGACACCGATCTGTTTTGTACATGATCACATCTAGGTAGTAGCCTGCGCATTTCCATGTCGAAGGCATAGCTAGCTAGAAAACTGTAGGCTGTAGTAACTAATAGTACTGACAGTAACTCGCGATTAAGCGCCGAACTGATGCAAATGTGTTCTATTGTTGGGGGGGTGGAGGCCTCAGTACGTCATCAAGTAGGGGCGTGTCCAGGAGCTCAGTGGCTCCAGTGCGTCATCGAGCCCTGTTTTAGCCCCGCCCCAAAAAATCCAGAAAATAGCAATGGTGAAAAACTGTTATCCGTCTAACTCCACTATTCAGTACTTCACAGTTCACTGTCTTTGTAATATGTTTTAGCAATACATTTGTAACATTTATAATGCGTTTATATATATATATTTTTTTTTTGTAGAATTGCCTTTACAGGGACTTTAAGTGGTTTGAGTGATCGGATTTAAATCCATCTCTAAAGCGTTTCGGAAAGCATTTACACTTGGTCTTTGCACAAAGTATAGCTAACTTCTTTTATCTTTGGGATTTGTTCTGATTTCTAAAAACATGTTCCATATCAAGTGATATAATTTAATTAATCTCACAGCAGGTTAGTTTGGAATAATGTTCTGAAATGTCATTCATGAATGGAAAATAGACTTCCAGAACACATACAAATAGGCTGATGCTCTTTTGTGTCATCCGAAACAGCAAAAACAAAATGCTTGCTATGACATCGGCAGTGCCGCAACTAACAGATTAACAACGTATCTCTACCACAGTGACTCACAGCGTGCAGTGGTGGAATTGATCTAATTTGTCAAGCCATAAATCTCAGTGACCCCAGGCGTCCACCTGTTTCTCTCATGCTCTCCCTGTCTCTCTCATTGTCTCTCAGTCTTTTTGTGAATGTCAAAGGCACAGTTGTGGCAGCTGTCAGTCAGTGAGTGTGTGTCTGTGTGACAGGATAATTGGCCCATGACACCGCTCACACTCAGAGCTAGAGGTTTTTAATAGCGGGCATCGCACTGTTATGCCAGGAGGTCCATTTTGAATACCGCAAGTCCCAGCAAACACCTCAACCAATACACCACCTCCACCGATGTTTCATCCTCTTTCATCTGTCAAATGATCCTGCCTTTTTCCAAACTCATTTTTTTTTATCTTTTCCCATCATATATCAGCTGCTAATGGGCATTTAATAGTGGGAATATAGTGTTTAACGGGTTGGGCTAGAGGTGGGACAAGTAATTACCAATACCATCATAGTCACCATCCATTTATAATCATAAACACTGAATATGTTGTCATTATTGCACACAGGTTCCAAACCTGTTTTTGGATGGAAAAGATGGATGCTTTCTTCAGTTTTGTGTATGGATATCAGTGGAGACAGAGTTCCTTTATCTAAACCAATCCCTACATCCCTAGTCTTTCTAACTTTCTCTCTCTGATTAAAAGTGAATAGCGTGAAGGTGTGTAGAGCCACTGAAATCATCCTGTGTACTCCCAGCGGCGTAGATCTGCCAGTGTCTGTGTCGACGATGTGTCTGTCTGGCTTTAATTAGGATAGAGTGTTCCCAGCTGAAGCTTTCACCTGCTCAATACCCGCCGTCAGCATGTGCTCTATCAGAAGACCCTGTCCCTTCCTCTCAGCATGGGCCAGAGTCTGTTTCTCTCATTTCAGGCAGAAGCTGTTATCAGTTGTGTGATTCCTGAAGCTTTTATTGCTGGAATTGACTGAAAGCTCAAGGGGTCAGTGCCCGGAGTACACAATGAATAATATTGGGAGTGTTGCTATCTCTTTAATGTAAGTCAACATACGCTTGATCTCAGCTTGGCTAAGGATGGAAGTGTCAGTTCACAATGTGATGGCTAAATGGAGAATGAATGTAAACTAAAATTGATAGAGCGGAGTAATAAAAAAAAACATATTCAGATTAGTGGTTAATAATTTTGTTTTATTTTGAGTCTCCCAATATGTGATATTTGGTTTGAGTTTATTGAAACCTGTATATTTAATGCATCATGAAGATAATGCCTTATAAAAACACCTTATTATCAGTATTGTGCACTGTAAAAAAACAATAAGTAAAATTTACTTCATTTTTTCAAGGCAAGTTTTTGCACTGATATTTTTTTTAAAGAAAATTTCACACATATAATTAAGTAACCTATACTTAACTAAGTTAAGTAAAAGTAATTTTTATTTGGCTAATTGAAGATTAAGTAATATCTATTCTATTTAATTGAATTTTTCTTAATACAACATTTCGTTCATACAATATAACATTGAATTAGATCACACTGTTTAAGTAATCATTACTTGCAGTGTTTCTCATCATGTCTTCACTTTTGATATAGCATGTGTGAATGCAGACCTCAATACTTGGTAGACAACACACAATGACGGTAACATTTGATAGATCGTTTTTGTGTTTGAATGTGTCATTTTAAGTAGAAAATGAACTCCAAATGTCTTTGTCAGTGAGCAAGTAATGATAAAATAGTGTAAATACAGCTGGAAAACAGTGAAAAATCAACCTCATTAATTATTCATGGCCCAGTGCATGATGGGAACAATAGTATCAGAAAAGTTGAGTAATTTTACTTAATTTTATAATGTTGATATTTATGCTTTCATTTCTACACAATTTAATTGAGTTCTACTATAGAATTTACTTATTTAAATTCTTGCCTGAACTAACCTTTTTCATGTAAATTAAATTGTGTTTTTTTCTGTAGTATTTACTTCACCACAAAATCATTTTTATCAGTGTGTCCTCATAAATATTTACAACTGCTTTTATATTGTGTTGTGGTATTTACCACTTCAGCTTATTGTGTAATATAGCCTAATTTAGTAAAACCTGTAACCATGAATATGTGCTTAAATGTTTATGCATGCATTAACGTGTATACAAGTTTTACCTAAGTATCAATTTAAGGCATTATGGATACTTTGCTACACTTGGATACACTTGACCAGATTCGTATACAACCTTGCTTTTTACACATTGTATGATTTTGGGCTTCCCCGTTCCCAAGATGACAAATCATGGCGATTTCTGTGGTTGTGGCCACTAAACGGTGGTCCTACGTCATGCAGTGAGAGAGGTTCAAAGACGGCTGTTTTTACGGTCTTTTGACCAAAGATAGCTTGTGATATTTTTCTCATGAAATGCAACATGAAATAGGCAGCATATCGCAATATGACACTTAAACTTAAAAGAACTTACCTCAAGCTCCATTTGCAAAATTGGTATGACAGGTTGGCCTCTTTTCCCTAGCCATGACCCCGTCCGTATTCGTATTCTCCTCTTTCGCTTACTCCTCTTTTTTTTCAGCACACATAAAAAACACAATTGCCAAGGTGCAATTCATCTAGCTCTATTTGTTTTCCACTAGCGCATGCTGATGACATTTATTATTCTAAACTAACTTGCGTTGTAGCCTATGATTCAGTATGTGCCATCATCATACAGTCTACATAAATGTCATAGCCAAGTTTATTAGATACATTATTCAGTCATACAGTGTGATTTGTAAGGATCTTATAGGATTGCCGAAATCATACAAGCATTATTAGGAAATACTAATTAGTAAACTTTTCACCATAATGGTATTGATTTGTATTGTCCCTGGGTGCAAGAATTCAAAGAGTGACGTTATAGGCAGTGCTAGGCTGCGAAGAATCATAGCTTAATATGGAGTGATTGCCGCTATGGGAAATCTGAAAAACTTTTCTGAAGAAAAAAAAAAAAAATCTGAATATTTGGCGTTTTTGGTAACACTTTATAATAACTGCACACTAATAATCATTAGTTAAGCATGAATAAACAGTTAATTCATCATTCATAAAGCATTAATAGACATTGATAAGCAGTTTATAAATACAGCTATTAATGCATTCTTCTTGATTTAAAAGCATATCTATAATTTGTTTAATAGTTGTATTTTCATCCTTTATTAATGATCAATTTATCATTTCTAAATGAAGAATTGCATTTTTTATAAACCAGTTATTTAAGAGTTTTCAGTGGTTCATAAGATTACTTAGATTGTGTAAGTAAATGATTAATAAACTATTTAAATGTACATTCATACATATTATTATTCAGACATATAGTGATGGTTACTGATTGTGTTAATAAATGCTTTATTAACATGTATTGATGCTGTAATTCAGGGTTAGTTCGGGTAGTTATAAAGCATTTAGTAGTCCTCAGTTAACTATTTCGTGAGCTCATCTAAAGTGTGGACTATTCATGCCTTGTAAAGCATTTATAAACGAGTTTTAAAGGCTGTTAAATATTTCTATGTTCTGTATCACTGTGTTGTGTTGTTACATTTTACTGTTTAGAAGATTGATGTGCCTTTAAATCTCATTTATAAATGCTTTACAAGGCATGAATAGTCCTCACTTTAGATGAGCTCACGAAACTGACCACTACTAAATGCTTTATAACTACCTGTATTTACTACATTTACTCACACTTTCTAAGTGATCTTATGAATGACTGACAACTTTTAAATAACTGGTTTGTAAATAATGCTATACTTCATTTAGAAATTATTAATTGATCATTAACAAAGTATGAAAATACAATTATTAAACTCATTATAGATATGCTTATAAATCAAGAAAAATAACATTTATAGCTGTATTTATAAACTGCTTATTAATGTCTGTTAATGCTTTATAAATGACTTGATTAACTGTTTATTAACTGTTTTTCTTAACTAATGGTTATTAGTGTGCAGTTATTATAAAGTGTTTCCGGGTTTTTTTGTCATGGTAACAGTTCTGAAATTAACAATAAAAAATCTGTTGATAAACTGTGAAGTTACACTTTTAATTGACAGTAAAGACATTTCGGTAACACTTCAGTTTAGGGTCCAATTCTCACAATGACAGTTATTTATTTGCATGCATATTACTAGGATATTGGCTTTTTATTAATACTTATAAAGCACATATCAGTGCAGTGCCTTATTTTGCATGACCATATTCTACATCCCTACACCCCCAATACCTAAACTTAACAACTACCTTACTAACTATTAATAAGCAGCAATTAGGAGTTTATTGATTGAAGTAAATGTATTAGTTAATAGTTAGTTAATAGTGGGAATGGGCAATATGCATGCATAAGTTCCGCATTTGACGCAAGGATGCTCTTCAGTTTACGGTTGGGAGATTTAAAGCGAAGGAAAACCGAGGAAAACGGGATTATGGCAGAGTCTTCTTTAAAACGAAACTTTAATACGTTTAGATGTAATATTTTATATATATATATATATATATATATATATATATATATATATATATATATGTATGTTTATTTAATATAATTAAAAAAAGAAGCATAAACACAACGAGGGGTGTCTGTTTTCTCTGTTTTTGTAACTAACGTGTCTTTAGTATAGCCATAGAGTATAAAATCCAATGTAAATTCTCGGTATTGCATTGGACTCTATGATCGGCGGAAGTAATCCAGCATACTTAGACCTTCCCTGGAAATTCACCCGTGCATAGAGCTCATTGGACCATAATCTAAAGTGTCACCAAGATTTCTATATCATATAATGGCTGTTAATTTTACATTATCAATAATAAGAAGAAATTTTCCTTTAGCACCAAATCAGGGTATTAGAATGGTTTCTGAAGAATCATGTGACATTGAAGATTGGGTTAATGATGCTGAACATATTTTTTTCATCACAGGAATAATTTAATTAACAGAGTAAGCATACCTCATAGTTTTTTTTTTATGATCAAGCTTTAATAAGAGATTTCAGGTTCACAGAAAGCCAAAAATAGAATATGAGACTTTGGGCCAAATAACTCTCTCTGTGCTTCAACATAAACAGATTACCTCCTTCTGTTTACTGTGTACTCAGTGTACTTGGGTCATTAAAGCACTCTTTTATGCTAGAGTGTGCCAACCAACACAAATTTAAGTGTTGCTGCCAATGTAGCCTCTTTAAAACAATGCAAATGACTTAAAATGTATATAGTTAGGCTATGAGCCCACAATGCACTCTGACCTTGCTCCAGTGGCTATCTGTCTTCAAACCCTGATCCTATAGAAGCATGAAATACATAAATGGAGCCCTCTTCTCTCTAAAGATGGATTTTTTGTAAATGTTCTACCGTTCTGTGCTTCATTAAGGCTGATGTCGATGCTGCTCTGCTCAAATATGAAGGCTTTGGCCCTCCATAGCTTGTCAAGTGTGTGCTGGAGTGGATCGGTATTGAGCAGGGGTCAACATGTCTGCTTTAGGCCCTGGACTGCAGTCATGAAACACTCATCCTGCAACAGACTGCGATTCCGGCAATCCTATAAAATCATTACAAATCACACTGTACGACATGCATGTAGACTGTACGATGATGACACCTATTAAATCGTAGGCTACAACGCAAGTTTGTATAGAAGAATAAAACATCATCAGCATGCACTAGTGGTAAACAAATAGAGCAAGATGAATCGGACTTTGGCAATTTTATGTGCACTGGAAAAACAGGAGTAAGGGAAAGAGAAGAAAATGGACGCAGTCATGGCTAGGGAAAAGAGGCCAACTTTGCAGATGGAATTTAAAGGGATAGTTCAGTTTGAATTTAATTTTTGATATGTTTTAGCTTACCTCAAGGGCATCCAAGATGTAGGTGTCTTTGTTTCCACAGTATTTTCATTTTTGATATTTTTTCGGTCAAACCGTTGTTGTCTGTCAGGCCTATAATGCAGGTTTAGGGGGTCCACCTCAAAGAGCATGCACAGAAAAGTCAAAATTAAACATGATTTAATGACTCGGGTATGCAAGTACACACTGATGGCCTAAGACACGAAACGAGCGGTTTGTGTGAGAAAACGAACAGTATTTATATAGTTTTTACCTCTTGTTAACAGCCGTCGAACTGATCTGAATCAGATGTCCAACTGAACCGTCTCCAAAGTTACGCCGGAAGCAGAGTATGTGAGCGGAGTGGAGTGGGAGCGGAGCGAGGAGTGGAGCGGCATGATTTTGAATGGAGCGCGGAGCGGATTTTTTAAAAGTCGGAGCGTCGTGGTTTTCACTCGCTCCGAGCGCGCTCCACTACCGCTCTATCACGAGGACAATTCATGCCAACGGCTCATTATAGAACTGCATTTTTAGTAAGGATTCACGTGTTAAACACATTACGCTAGCATGATACAGATGGATCACTCAAATCAGAAAAAAATGTGAGGGTTATGATGACGCCGATGGACATGAGTGGCTGCGGGAGGTTATAGTTATCAAGCCTGTACTGAATATGAGCGGGCACCACGATCTCATGAAAGTGCGAATCTATAGCACACATTTTATTTCTCGTGCCTATTATTATATGCCAAAAAATTGTTTGTGCGTGCAAATGACGCACACTAAACCCCTTGGTTAGGATGGGTGTGAAGTGCGTTCTTGCCAGTAAGTGCGTATCGTAGGCTATGCCCACGAGAAATAAAATATAGATAGCCTACGCACTTTCATGAGATGGGGCGCTAGATCGGGCGGGGTGAAAGCACATTTTAAACAGGTAACACTTATTCACCAACGCAATCGCTTTCTCACTAATGCATTGCATTCAAACAAATGTAATCATACAGTCGGCTATCTGTCAGTATTTGATTTTAAATGAGCATGAATCTGTGAGAAATGTAGCGACCCGTAGATAAATAACTGATGAAAACGTAGTTATTTTCTTCTTTCCAAACAAAATGTGCTCTGCAAAAAGCAGCAATGATATTTAATTTATAATGCTGATAACCTGTAATAAGCATAGCATGTCATAGGAAAAGTTTGCACACTATCCAAATCCAATAAACAACTATTCTCCTAACGTTGTTTTTTTTATTTATTTACTATGCCTATGTATCTATTATGATGAGGAGACATTTTGTGAGATTTTAAAGCATACTTAAATACTTTATTCGGAATTTCATTGGGGAGCGAACACGGAGCGGTGTTTCTGATATCAGTGAGCGAGGAGTGGAGCGGGAGCGGTAAATGGTGAACCCGGAGCGGAGCTGGAGCGGAGTGATTATATAATACTTGGAGCGTGGAGGGGAAATTGTTGCCGCTCCACTCCGCTCACATACTCTGGCCGGAAGTGATCTCTCACTCGTCTACGTCACGCATTGCTTACACGGAGATTTCGGAAGTTTTACCTTTCACTAAACATATTTAGATATACGGGAAATCGCAATGGAAGATGTTTAGGTAAAAAGGTAAAACTTCCGAAATCTCTGTGTAAACAATGCGTGACGTAGACGCGCGAGAGATCGCTTCCGGCGTAACATCTGGAGATGGTTCAGTTCGGTTCAGTCGGACATCTGATTCAGATCAGTTCGACGGCTGTTAACAAGAGGTAAAAACAATATAAATACTGTTAGTTTTCTCACACAAACCGCTCGTTTCATGTCTTAGGCCATCAATGTGTACTTACATTCACGAGTCATTAAATCATGCTTAATTTGGACTTCTCTGTGCATGCTCTTTGAGGTGGACCCCATAAACCTCCATTATATGACTGACAGACAAGAACGGTTTGACCAAAAAATGTCAAAATGTCAAAATTGAAAATACTGTGGAAACAAAGACGCCTACATCTTAGATGCCCTTGAGGTAAGCTAAAACATTTCAAAAATTAATTTCAAAGTGAACTATCCCTTTAAGGTACGTAGTAGCCTAGCGTCATGTCGCTTTGATCAATACACCAATTCATGTCGCATTTTTATTTGCTAGTCAGTAGACGTAGGTCGTAGCAGCAAATACGTGAGAAGATCATGCTAAATTTCTGACAGTCAGAAAGTTATTGCAGGCTATGTTTGGTCTCGTGACAGTGACAATGGCCGTCTTTGAACCTCTCTCACTGAAACGACGTAGAACCACCGTTTAGAAGCCACGACCACAGAAATCGCCACAATTAGTCTTCTTTCAAATTCGTAGAACGTGTACCAGGCATCAGGCCTGAAATACTGAGGAGATACTAAATTAATTTTCTTTTTGAATTCAGCAAATGAGCCTGTCTTTAATTCAGATACTATATCTTGACACATCATGCAGGGTGATCTGTGCCAAAACTGTCCTGAATAACTGAATAATATATATCAGAGGACGCAGGATATTGTAGATCAAACTTGCATTGCTCAATATTGAACCTGCTGAAAGCAGAAAGCCTCCCTAGTGGCTCTTTGCTATTGGTAGAAAGTTAGTCTTTTGTCTTTATTGACAAAGAAGAAACTGTGAAGATCCTATTAGTAAGCAATAAAGTTCTCATTTTGTTCTCATTTCAAGATCCTATTTGCATTGCTGTGTACTGCTTTCAGAAGTAGCTACCATACACCATCATAACTGAAAAAATTACAATAATAATAATAAATAAATAAATAAAACATAAAAATTTAGAATGCTCTACATACTGTGCAAGCACACAAACTGAACAAGAGACATTTGAATCCAATAGTATTGTGACAAGGACTTTTGAGTGGGATTCATTTGCGGTTTATTGAACAGCAAGTTCACAGTATATGCAGGTTTGGGTCTTATCACCAGTATAAACAACAGTGTCAAAGGCAGCACAATAATCAACGTCATAACCGGGCAAAGGATCAGGGCAGGCAGCAAACAAGTAACAGTCCAGGCAAACGATAGGGTCAGACAGGCAACAAGAATATTCACTAGCGTTTACAAGTTCTTGATGTTAGCATGACGCTAAGCTAATGGTGCAGGAGAGCTTTAAAATGCTGTCCATCTTGATTCTTGACAGATAATTAGGTTTTGAAACAGAACCATATGCCCAGTAATTGTCCGCTTCAGACATTTTACTAACTGTAAGTAACTTTGCAACTACTGTAAATGTCAACTACCAATCATTAGAGTATTAGTAGAATGTCTGCTTAATATCTGCAAACACTTTATTTTGATGGTCTTCAAACATTTGACATTCTACTGACTATAAAGGTCACTGATTTTTTTTTCTTTTGCAAATGATGAACAATTAATGCACATCAGGTGTTTTTTTTATTATTATTATTTAATTTATGAAGCCACTGTAAACTGACATATATATTCTATAATAATTGTACAAACTTAGGTAGTTTTATTGTAAATGGAAAATATTAGCATTTCTTACATTACTGCAGACAGACACACAGATCAACACATTCTCTTCCCAAGACGTCATCTAACTGACGCTTTTGACCATACGTCAACATCCAGCGTTTTAGGGTACTCTTTAATGATCCTAGGGTGTCATCTAACCATACGTCAAAATCCAACGTTTTAGGGTACCCTTTAACGTCAGTTTGATGACGATCCTAGGGCGTCATCCAACTGACGCTTTACCTTTAGCGTCAGTTAGATGACGCGGGTAGGTTTAGGTCTGGGGTAGGGTTAGGATTAGATAGCGTCATCTAACTGACGTTAAAGGGTACGCTAATTGTCGGATGTTGACGCATGGTCAAAAGTGTCAGTTATATGACGTCTTGGGATAAGTACGGGCTGGACAGATCCATTGTTTTGACCATGTGTTCAAGGTTTAAAATCATGCAACCTTTTATACATTGCTTTGAAAATATATTTTTATTCCCCAGATTTTTTTTTATTATACTTGTCTTATACTTATGTATACTTAAGTATTCTTATACTTTGAAAAACCACCAAAACAAAAGACTTATAAAGCAAAATCACAAGCTTTTTTCATCCAGAACAATTTAGACAACTCAGGAAATCTTTTCAGAGATAGTTCTACAAAAAAAATTTTAATATTTATTCTTGCACAAACATCCATGCATAAGTATGTGGAATTTTACAATGCTATTTTTTCCAGTTGTATTACCTTGTGTACAGTAGTTTTGATATTTCCATCTTCTCTTTATTTTCCAGTGTTTGCCCATCCCGGGTCATGGATTTGTGCTGGACAAGTATAAATGTCACTGCAAAAACGGCTTTTATCATCCAAGCAGAGTTGAAGTCAATGGCTTGAAAAAAAGTAAGTACTATGATAAAATGTTAAGTCAATAAATGGGATTTCAGAAAATCTTCATTACATTTCACGTAGATATTTTGTATAATATAATATACTCATGGACAGAATTAGAAATGTGTTACTGTTCATATGCTTATGGTTTACACATAGGCCTATTTAGTCAAATACACAGTGGGGTGTAGATTTCTACTTATAAAACTGCTTCTATTTTACATTTTTGTAATTTAATACATGTTTTTAATGTTTTGAAAAAGTATGAATATCTAAAAAGTATGTGTGTTTAGTATTTCATGTTTAATGATTCAAAACATTCCGTTTTCTTTCATGTTTAAATTAGATTTCAAATCCCACGTTTTCAGTGTGGACCCACTGTGCAGATGCAATGTCTTGCATAAATATTGTATTCACCCTCTCAGACATGCACACAAAGGATTTTTTGAGCACTTAGCATACCTGCTTTCCCTCTCATCTTATTGGAGCACCATGACCACACCCCTTATGTTTAATTAATTAGCTCTCTGAACAAAAACCTCTGTCAGTCTAGAGTTCTCCCAAAGTGAGCACTCCAAAACTCACAAACACACTCATGTGTAAAGGAGACTGGCAGAAAGCGAAACATATTCAGCAGTATCAGGCCCTCAGAAGGGGCCCCAGCACATGGCACTCTTTTACATCTCACTGAACACAACAATGTATAATTGGCCAATCAAATTGGCCTAAAACACTGAAAAGTTGTGCTATAATTTGAGGTTTTGGTAAAAGTTATAAAGTTGCATCTGTTTGAAGAACAGATTGTATAATCCTTCCCAACTATGCAAAGAGGTAGAGAGGCAGACAGACATCACCACAGGTCCTGCATCTGTCATAGCACTGGCTATCCTTCAATGATCTCCGATAAGTGTGTTCCTGGGAGAAGTCGGCTGTGTTCTGTCTATTTCTCTTTTATCTGCTGAGTAGTTTTCTGATTAAGTAATGTTAATGTCTCATGTCTGGCCTTTATAATCCTGGTTTTTGAAAAAATGGTCTCTGTGCAAGAAAAAAAAAACATGAATTAGTGAAAACGATGATGTCATGCACATCCGTAAAACGTGTTTAATCTGCAGTATTTCAGAATACTGTTTTAGAGTGCAAAATTGTCCTGTTTTTTTAGCACAATCTTTTTTTAACCACACCAAAGAATGATGTTTGTCCCATTTAAAGTTGTCTCTTCACATTAAACTAATTGCAGTGGTGTCCAGTCCTTCTCCTGGAGGGCCACTGTCTTTAAGAGTTAAACTACAACCCTAATTAAACACACCAGCTCCCAAGTGTTCAGGATTACTTGAAATTTCAATACTGGTATGTTGTTGATCAATAAGACCTTGACCCTCCAGGAGCAACATTACTCACTTCAACTTCAAAATCCCATTGTTTGGTGTCAACTTAATGTATTATTATTGTTGTTTAGCTTGCAATGTGGGTAATTACAGCCATAAATCAGCTAAAGTGGCATTTGTTATAATTTTTATAATTTGATTCTATTGTTTCTTGTGATACCGTGGGTTATGGTTAGATTTTAAATAAAAAATTCAAACTATTGATGAATGATGAAAAGATGTGATATGTGTAACTAAGGCAGAAACAACTGGCGCATCAAAGTGAAGGCCCAGATGGTGTGTACACACCCATCCACCCTGGCTAGCGCATGAAACAGTGTGAATTGCCTACTGATGAGACCACCAATGACTGGAGGATAGGTTGGGCTGGATCGCTTTAAATGTCATGTCTGTGCTGCTACTTTTCATGATTGTTCATGCTTTTTTTATTGGTGTGATCATATGCAAATGCAAAAATTGTAAGATACAGAGATTAAAAATAAGTGCAGAGTTAATTAAACAATTAAATCCAATTTGGGTTGTTTTCAACCCAAGCGATGGGTAAATATAGGCCAGAAGACATGTTGGGTTGATTTTACCTAGCAAATTGGGATTCTTATTTAACCCAGCATATTTGGTTGATTCATTTTTACTATAGCACTTTTTTTTAACTTCATACATGAAGTAATATTTACAGATCCTCTAATTAAAAAAACTAAACACAACCACTGGTTTGCATGATCATTCCTTTATTATTTTTTTTATCATTTTTTTACAGTATAGCATATTTTATATTATTTTGAATACTTATTGCATACATTTAAGCTTGTTTAATAAATATTGGAAGTGAAAATTAAACATTTAGAAGCAATTCAAGTGTAATCGACCCGTCTCTGTCCCATTTCCACCGTAACGGTGCTGGATCTCGTGCCGGAACTTGTATCATGTTCAGTGGGGGAACTTCTAACTTCAGACCACCACCCTGTGTTTCACTCCTAGCTGAAATACACTCACCTAAATGATTATTAGGAACACCTGACTGTTCAATTTCTCATTAATCCAATTATCTAATCAACCAATCACATGGCAGTTGCTTCAATGCATTTAGGGGTGTGGTCCTGGTCAAGGCAACCTCCTGAACTCCAAACTGAATGTCAGAATGGGAAAGAGCGTGGCTTGGTTGTTGGTGTCATACTGGCCGGTCTGAGTATTTCACAATCTGCTCAGTTACTTGGATTTTCACGCACAACCATGTCTAGGATTTACAAAGAATGGTGTGAAAAGGGAAAAACATCCAGTATGCGGCAGTCCTGTGGGCGAAAATGCCTTGTTGATGCTAGAGGTCAGAGGAGAATGGGCCGACTGATTCAAGCTGATAGAAGAGCAACTTTGACTGAAATAACCACTCGTTACAACCAAGGTATGCAGCAAAGCATTTGTGAAGCCACAACACACACAACCTTGAGGCGGATGGGCTACAACAGCAGAAGACCCCACCGGGTACCACTCATGTCCACTACAAATATGAAAAAGAGGCTACAATTTGCAAGAGTTAACCAAAATTGGACAGTTGAAGACTGTCTGGTCTGATGAGTCTCGATTTCTGTCAAGACATTCAGATGGTAGAGTCAGAATTTGGCGTAAACCGAATGAGAACATGGATCCATCATGCCTTGTTACCACTGTGCAGGCTGGTGGTGGTGGTGTAATGGTGTGGGGGATGTTTTCTTGGCACACTTTAGGCCCCTTAGTGCCAATTGGGCATTGTTTAACTTCCACGGCCTACCTGAGCATTGTTTCTGACCATGTCCATCCCTTTATGGCCACCATGTATCCATCCTCTGATGGCTACTTCCAGCAGGATAATGCACCATGTCCCAAAGCTCGAATCATTTCAAATTGGTTTCTTGAACATAACAATGAGTTCACTGTACTAAAATGGCCCCCACAGTCACCAGATCTCAACCCAATAGAGCATCTTTAGGATGTGGTGGAACGGGAGCTTTGTGACCTGGATGTGCATCCCACAAATCTCCATCAACTGCAACATGCTATCCTATCAATATGGGCCAACATTTCTAAAGAATGCTTTCAGCACCTTGTTGAATCAATGCCACGTAGAATTAAAGCAGTTCTGAAGGGGAAAGGGGGTCAAACACAGTATTAGTATGGTGTTCCTAATAATCCTTTAGGCCAGTATATGCTGTGACCGACTCCATAAAAAGCCTGCGATCAATAACTCAACCCCTGGGTTGTTCTATCTGACCCAGGATCTCGGTACCACAAAAACTACCCAAACACTGGGTTGTTACATCTGACCCAGGCTCTGGGTTACACAAAAACTACCCAAACCCTAAAAAAAAATAACAAGTGAGAGCCAAAAGGCTCAATCCAGGATTTAGTCTTGAGAACCCAATATTTTTTAGAGTGAACGAACATCATGTAACATCATTCAATTATTTATTTTAGGGAAAGCTGGTGTGAAGGGCATGGAGAGTTTACCACATTACAGTGATGTTCCAGAAAGTTCCAGCCACTGTCTGCCCTGCCAGGAAGGCTGTGATTTCTGCAAGGACAACACGCCCTGCGTGGCCCGGGGTGATGGCGCCCTGCGTATGGCGGTGCTTTCCTTCCAGGGCTTGTGCATGCTGGTGGATTTCATCAGTATGGTGCTGCTCTACCATTTCCGCAGGAACAAGGTAAGCATGTGCTGCCGGAGGGAGCTAATTAAGATGGCAACTGTTTCCATGAAGCACATCCTGTTCTTATTGACACCGGGATGTTTTCATGCTGAGTTACATTACAATTAGTCACTCGTACTCTGAGCGTACAGTATCTTACCTGTTAGGTCATATTTTATTCCTTGTTAAATTAGAAAGTAGATACATTATTACAAAAAAAGTCAAAAAACGCAAGTATAATCAAAATTGTGCATCGCTTTCATCATCATGTTACAACTACATCTTTGCTTCCATCTGAGTTTTCAGAATGTAAACTGTTCTCTATCAGTAATTAAATTCAGTGTGACAACAAAAGCGCAATCACGGCAGGTTCTCACTTTGCAATTTGATTATACTTAAATTCAAGACAGCATGTCTAGGGGATAAGAAACGGTGTATTTTAAGCCTGTATTATAGTTAATTAAAGAGATATTTAGTGCATAGACAAGTTGAGACAAATAATGTTGATAAAGGACAGAGAGAATGGAGTTTCCAGTTGACTAAATTAATGGATTACACCATTAGAAAGGAAAGAGAGAGACTAAATTTACAAAGGAATTACAGAGGAAGGAGAAAGACGTGTTATTTGTTGCAAACTAACTTGGGTAATTGACAAACCTGGAAATTCTGTCATCATTTACTCACCCTCATGTCGTTCCGAACCCATAAGGCTGGATTCACATATAGCGTCTAAAACGCGTAGAAAACGCTGGGCGTGCCGCATTTTCTTTTTTCCAAAGCGCTAGGGTGGTTGCGCTCCGGTTGGTTATTGTCACGTGACCTACTGTGCGCTTAAGGTCCGCTTGCGGCATTCTTAAAAGTTGAGATGTTTTTATCTCGATGCGGCACGGCGCTTGGAAAAAACGAGTGCGACGTACCGCGTCGCTTCTATTATTACCGTGCACCTACATTTGAAATAACGACAAAAGACGCGATATGTGAACAGGCCCTAAGTCTTTCATTCATCCTCGAAACACGGATGAAGATATTTTTACTGTTGGCTTCAATTTTCACACATACAGAGCTCATTAAATATGGTAAACGGATGTTTAAACATACTAGCTTGACACACAAGAATAAACCTCATTCGTTCTCGCATGTCAAGCAAGCAAAGTTTACCATTTTTATGTGATGATCAATGTTTATATGTATACTGTATACAGTGACTGTGTCTCTTCAGAAGATCACTTTTACAATGTCTTTATGAACTTTATAAAGGTTGAAAAAGCTTTGGTCGACTCAATGGGGGGAACAGAAATCGCTCAGGTTGCATCAAAAATATCTTCATTTGTTTTGAATATGAATGAAAGTATGACTAGTTTGGAACGACATGAGTAAATAATTAATGACAATTTGAATTTTTCACTGAACTGTTCCTTTAATGATTTCTGTCACTTATGGCATATGCCAACATGGTTCAGTCCAACCTGTACTTTAACACTGACCTTCCTTTAATTGCAAGCCCAGTCTTTGGATTGTCTCCCTGTTAATTAGATTCATTAAAATGATTATTATTTTTCCCTCTCAGGAGGAGTCTGTAGATTAGTGCACAGATTCGGCAGTCGGCTACTTATTACACACACCATTGGCATATACGCAGAGTTTTTCAGTAGCCACACCGCACATGCTACTGTCTCAGGTTGAGGAGACGTGCAGTCTATGGTCTGAGTAATAGTGGACTGGATTCACACTGACTGCGAGGAAGGTTCATTAATCCCTGCAGTGAGGCGCCGTTTAGGCTGTCGATATGTAGGGCACTCAGTTTTGATAGTGCCAGCATTTTAATTTACTCTGGAAGCATGCTCCGTCTGGGCGCTGCCTGAAAGCGCTCCATAAATGCTGGAGAAGTCTAAATGAAAGCGACAGAGTTAGGATTAGAAATTTTGTTCTGTTTCAGCCTGCACTGTCAAGTGCTTTCTATTGGCCGTTTGATTTCAGAAAGGAGTTGACAGCTCACCTGTTGCCTCTTAATGGAATTCTCATTTTCTCAGCTTGAAAGGAGACATGCTTGAGCCAGCCGGACAAACTAAATAGACATGCCGCACTTTTAGAGAATTTTTTTTTTATTTTTTTTTTTAGCTTTATTGGATAATATAAATTCCTCCACATGTAGTACCTTCTAGCTAGTTTTATTCTAACTCTTTACTTTATCGGGTTGCACCATTTGTTCTTAAGGTAGAAAGTAGCTACTAGGTCGTAAGCTTGGTCGTAAAAATAATATTTACCCTCAACGATCCAATCCGCTTGTTAAGTATGCTGTTTCTGGGAGCCTCGACTCTGTTTCAAGTGAGAATACTTTTACAACCTCTTTTTATGAGGCAGAACCTGATTTCATGAAGTACAAGAACATGTTCCTTAATTCTGGAACAAAATTCCAATCAACCAATCAGATCTGAGGAATACGTTTAAAGTTTGTCAAGTTTAGGCTTACAATCCAGGTTACTGTAGGTCCTTCTACATCAGTGTTATTCACCCATCATTTCCCACTGATTTTAGGTGTAACTTATGGGTAGGTTTAGGGGTAGGAATATGGTTGGCATTAAATTTTGGAACAGGAATGTTGTCAAAATATGTTGAACCATGAATGTGCGTCTAACTCTGCAAAATCAGGATGTGCATTTATGAGCGTATGAGTTTTGCTTTTGGGATCTGATGGAGCATTTGAACTCGGATACGGTATCGCACAACGTCAGACTTAAAAGGCGAATAATAGCTTTCAAATATCTGAGTAGAAGTAGTGTTGAAATGCCATGAATTTAAGTTTATCTTCACATAACTAATGGTAAAAATATCTTTCCAAATTAAATATGAAACTACTTTACAGTATCATGAGTAACAATTTATTTTGTTTTATTTACCAAAATATCAATTAAACTTGGGGGTGGAATATTTTGAGCAACCTCCCAGAACACTGTGCATGAGTGTGCCAACTAAAAGTATTTTAGCAGGCACTTCTTCATAGCAAACACCTATCTAATATTCTTTGGAAAATTTCAAAAAAAAAAGTTGTGAATGTCTTTGTGAAACAGAGCACGTTTATTCCAGGGCAAGGCATTAGTCTGAAGAGAACAAAGATGAATCAACCCCTGTGAACACATTAGAATAGTCCAAGGAGAATGCATTTGTGCAAAAAGGGATAAGTTATAAAGTAGTCACAAATGGAAGGTTTCCACTGACCCATTTCTTGCAAAAGAATAGTTTAAGGAGAGAAGTTTTCCAATGTGATGTTCTTTTTGATGTGTTTCAGAGTATCAGAGCGTCAGGACTCATCCTGCTAGAGGCCATCATGTTTGGAGCACTCCTCCTGTACTTTCCGGTAAGCTTTAATGACTGCAGTCATTTTTACTATGTATTACTTTAGGAGTGTTAAAATTAATGGCGCTTTGGTGACTAATATTCTTAGACTTGTACTGCAATGTAATGTAGCAATTAGGAGGAGAATGCCTTTTTAATGGCACTAATTTAAGCATTAAAGAAATGTAGCGGGATCAATTAGAGTTCAGCTCTATGGACTTCTGAATGCTGTTAAATCTGGTGATTTATGTATAATCTATTTTTTTAGAATATGAAAAAAGGTTTGATGCATGGAGAAAAATCAATCCACAGGAAGCACATCAATATTGCATACACTGAAGCCACAGATTTTGTTAGAGCTTAGCTTGTTTTGGTCCGGGAACTTTCTAAAATACAGCAAAAGTCATTTTTTTTTTTTTTTAATATATGATATTACAATACTAAATAGATGTTCACATGGTGCAGGATGCACTGAAGCAATGTAGGATCAAATAGATACTAGCCGAGGTATTTCACTGATGGACAATCTGCTGCCCATCTATCGATTAAGTATTGATTTAGTTGGCTTTATTCAGCAGAGCCGTTTGGCTCACAGTAATTGCAGTTTAGTGGCATTCACTGGAAGCTGTGGGCATGTCTTAACATGGAAGGGTAAATGCAATTAAAATGAACTGATTTAGAGGCTTAGCACATGCAAGGTCCTGGAAAGTAATAATCTTTGAGATAATTCTGGAATGATGGTGGAGGACCATTTTAGCCATTTAATCACTCTTTATGTGACCATAACGCCCGTATCCCCAAACTAGTGTGACTTCATTTCGAACAAAAGTTTGTGTTCGTTTCGGGAGTTCGAACCAGCTTGGCAAAGCTCCTTCCATAAAGTTTCCCCCTGGCTGGTAAGCACCATCGACCTACCATTAGTCCATGGTGATGATGTAATAGGTAAGTGTGGCTCTGAGACTCCGCCTTCTTTGAGGAGGAAATATTTTCCGGTTCATTTCTTCTGTTCTGTCCATCGAGGTCAGACATTTTCAAGTGAATACAATGGAGAGTCATTTTATAGTAGAAACTGAAGTTGTAATTCTAATTAAAGAGACACTGACACATTTTTAATGTTTAATACTGTAAATCTGCTTGCTTTTTAACAATCGAAAGCGGAAAAAAAAACCCTTCACCGTGAGTATCAAGGCCTATATCAAATGTCTGTGTGTTATTTTGCATAATCTTAATTTTCTTTATGCAAAATGGAATTTCTTATTTTGTTCCTTTGATTTTGGTGTGAAATTGACTTGTGAGATTTGCTCGAGGACATTTTTTTTTTGTTAACTTTGTTTTCACAGACATCTGGCTTTGGTTTAGAATTTGTTGTGGTCAAATAAGGCATAGGATTAGATTTTCTTGATTTGGGCTACTTGCAAATGTGAATCTGAATCTAATTGGTATCTATTATCTGGTCACTTAGGGTGCTTTCACACTTGCCACATTTAGTTAGGTTAAATCACACTAGAGTTCGTTGTCCCCCTTGGTGTGGTTCGTTTGGGCTGGCCTGAATGCAGCATTCGCACTCGAGTGTGTACCAAAAGTGTGCCAAACAAGTGTACCGAGACCTCCTCGAAAAGTTGGTCTGGTTTCGCTTTCAAACAAACTCTGGAGTGGTTCGTTTGTGGTGAGAACGTGATCCGAGCTCGGACAGACCCAATTGACAAAGAACTGCGCATTTTTGGACTACACCAGCTGCCGTAGTCCGCTGCACTGTGAATTATGGGATGAGGACTAACGTTTGTTGAGAGTTTACACGGTCAAACTTGGAGTTGTGAGGAGGTGCGGATCCTCATAGAAATTTGGTCTCATGACAATATTAGGACCCAACTTTCAAAAACTCGAAGAACAGTGAAATCTTAGCTCAGGGGAAGGGGTTTTCATAGATCTGTGGAATTTTCCCGCACGTTAATTCTGACCGATCGAAGTGCAGTTATGGGAATACGTTCAAGACACATCTGGCCAACTAGTGATGTGGATGTTGTCATGTGACTGCATTTTGGTACGTTTCATCAACTCATCAACTGATTCAGACCAGAGCAATCAGTGTGGTGTGAAAAGGAACAAAAACGCCCGAAAATGCTACTAAGGATATGCTTTCTGTAATTGCTTTACTAATTTGTTCCCATAGTTACTGATTTTGTTCACTTGTTGTTTAATTAGTATCCTCATTACTCCCCTTGCATTTAAATCCTGAGTTTTTCTTACTTTTCTTGTCCTGTATCTATTATTGTAGCATGTTTTTTTTTCCCTTAAGTTCTCCAACGTGTTTCGGTTGGAATTATTATTGAAGATAATTAATTTGATTTGATTCCTCAAATAATTGTTTGATTCCTCAACTTTGTGTGCATCATTACATCCAGTGGATGTACAGAATACGTTACCCTCACACTGAGTATATTTAAATATGGATTTAGCAGTGTTGCTCATCACAACCTGTAACCCAAAGCCCAGCAAGCCAGCTATCACCAAACTGCATGGAATGAACGCTAGAGCCTGCAGTGATACATGAGCCCACGCTGGAGAATAGGTTGGAGCAAGCCATCGCCCCCAGAGCCTGAGCTTTGCAAAGATGTCTGACCAGGTGTGTGAGCCGGCAACATCGTCTGCCATGTGAGTACACGTGGACTTCTTGGTTGATAGATAGGACCCTTTCACCCTACCACCATTGTGGGTGAGCAGTTGCTGGACTCCTGTCCCCTTTGGTTCTGCCCAGCTCAGAATTCCCAGCCTCCCCACTGGTTCAGCCCACCTCAGTATCTCCTGCGTTTCCACTGGTTTCATCCAGCTCGAAGTCTCCAGAGTTCCCATCCAGCCTCCCTCTCCTGTGTCCTCTTTCAAAATCAGCCAGTCCCTTAGCCCTATCTCCGCTGTTTCCTGTCAACTCCTTGACTCCTGCTCGACCTCCCCTCTGTGGTGTGGATTCAACTTTGACCTTCCGTCATCCAGTTGCTACAAGTCGATTGGATCACCCTGACTCTTTGGCTCCTCCCTCCTTTGGCTTCACCTTGGACCATCAGACATACGGCTCCACTTGGTTAGTTACCAGTTCCTAGTTCCATCTGCTCGCCATCTGTGCTCAGAGCTTCACTACCATAGGCTCCGTCCCCATTGTCCGAAGGATGCAAAAGTCCAGTGGAAAAACTCCTGGAATATTGTTAAATTCTGTGAAAGTCGATTGACCAGATCGATAAACATTATGCTGACAAATGGTTTGAATTTATGGCCTCATGTACCTTTCTCATCCTACACGAATCTGAATGTTTCCATGTTTGCGATGTAATATTTAATTCCTTTTGTAAGCCACCGATAGTACTCGGCCATGGGGTGGATGTCGAGTTGAACTGCACAGCCCTAAATCAGCTAACTTATATTTTATTTCAAGTAACACAAATGTTTTATATGGTTTAAGTTTACCAAAACTAATAACAGTGAAGTAGTTAATGTTCCGTTTTTTTATCCACCAAAGCAAGGTTGGTATGCTCTCTTTACAACCTCGGTTCAGTGTCTTTTTGTGGATATGCACATATATTCTGCCTTTAGAATCATCCACTCAAACTGGTGATCCCAATAATTACAAATAATATGATGTTGTCTGCTCTTAAAAAGCAACTGTATTAATATAGTGATTTAATATTTAAATTGATTGACAGCCTTAGTTCAAAGTGAATATAATCAGACAGGATTTAAAATCAGCTAGGTATCAAAATATTGTATCTATGCATTAGGTCTTGCAGTGTACATGCAGCCTATGAGAATGTGTCTGTTCTTTTAGAATTGCCGTTTTCCCTCTGATTCAGTTTGTGGTTTAATCTGAAGCTCAGAGACGGATAGATCTGCCTGCTCACGGCCCACCGTGTAGCTCATCTGAAGCAGATAGAAGCTCCGCCTGTCTGCTCTGCTGCAATTGCTCCCAATCTAAATATAGACTGGAAAATATTATCCACTCCTTCTCCCCCTCATACTTTAAATAATTCCAGTGTTATCAAGAAGCAGAGATGTATCTCATCTTGTTCTCCTGGCATTCTGCTTTGTTGAGTAATGCAATTTTTTCAGCTCGCAACCCTCTCCTACTGCTGAGCGTGTCACATGCAATAACTTCACTTGGCGGTGTCTGGAGTAAGGCGGGGGATGTGGAGCGAGAGAAAGAAGAAACTGAATTACATGCACACACACACACACACACATGCTTTCCTGGTTGCTTGTTCATCCCTGTCCACACAGAAGTCAGAGGGCACCTGTGTCAGTGAATTTATGAGGCATACACAGATTCTCTTTCTACTATATATCTGACGCATGTCATTTTTTAGTGTTGGGGTTAACGTATTACAAGTAACGCGAGTTAGGTAATCAGATTACTTTTGATGAGTAAAGTATACAGTATAAAAGTAAAGTATAAAGTATACAGAGTAAAGTATACTAATAATGAGTAAAGTAATGCATTTTAAAATTTACAACCCCTTATTCACATCGCACAAATTCATAGGTAATCACCCCCTTTTTCTGTGAGGCTGGAACTAGTTTAATACTCCTCGTCGTGAAATCCTGGGGGGACCAACTACAGATCTCTCTAAAATTCAAGCATCTCTCTTATTTAACTCAAGGGAAGTGATTCCTTCATACGTCTTACACACCTTCTCTCCATGCTGAGCATTTCCACCCTCCATCTGTGTAAGCCTGAGTTCCATATACAATCTTCATCTTAGGCCTGCTTTCTGTTCCACCTTTTTTCCCTCTGCCCTCTCCAGTTGTCCTCTTCTTTCACCTCTATGCCCAAATGGTCTGCTGCCATCCTGACCCTGGTACCCGGCCCATCGGGTGGCTAATGAAAAACACTGCTGTGTTCTTGTGCGTTTTGACTGGCACAGGGTGGAGTGTGGCCTTATGCTTTGAGTCGGTCCAAGTCACTGCCTTTCCATGGATTAAGTGGATCAGAGAATGCCCGCCGTTCTCCAGTCTGTGTACCTGGCATCAAAATCTTGAACCAATCTTCCGCCTTATGTTACAGAGGACCATAATGGCTTTTCACGTATTGCCATTAAAGGGGTGATGAACTGAGAAATCTAATTTTCCTTGAGCTTTTGACATCTAAGAGGTCATCGTATAATAAGAATATCCTGTATCCTTGTTAGTCCAATAAAAGCTTTTATTGACACCAGGTTCAGCAAACAAATTATTTTTCAAAGTGGGGAACTATGACGTCAAAGAGGATAAAACACCACCCCCGCAGAAGATCAACGCCTACTTCGTCACGGCTGGTTTAGCCCCGCCCACTGATTCGCGCATTACAAGCATAGCTAAATAATATAGGCCTGCCTCATGATGACAAACCATATCGAGCTACAGAGCAATACAACATATTGTGCTGTGCTTGGTTGTGGAAGATGACAGTCGCTGCACAAGCTTCCTCTGGATTCCAATAGGGATGCATGGTTAAACTTTATTTTTAATGACGTTCCAGCTGATGAGGGTAAAACATTGTACGTCTGTTCGCTTTATTTCAATGAGGATTGTTTTGTAAACAAGATTTGCAGACATTAAAGAACATTAAAGAATGGTGCTGTGCCTTCTATTTTGGATCCAACAGGAATGGTGTAACACACGGACTCTGGGTCGAACATGTTGAGGGCGAATCATTCCGGTTGCCTTTTTACAACATTGGACGTTTTCAAAACAATTTCCCCCACGTGCACCGACGAGTGAGTGGAAACCCCTTATAATATGCAAAACGTCTCGGTTACGAATTTAACCCTCGTTCCCTGAGTACAGGGAACGGAGACGTGTCGTCGGGGAGTTCCCTGACGAATTGGGATCACGCTAGGGAGCCTGATTACCTCTGATAGAATTAACAACGAGCCAATAACCATTGGCATGCAATCTTTGCATTCCGCGAGCCGCCTACAAGCGCGGATATAAAAACAGAAGCAAACATTGTATAGACGCTTCTCGCTGAGGAGCCGAACAGAGTCCAGCCCTCCACGAAGGTTCAACAACATGGCGAAGGGACGACACGTCTCCGTTTCCTGTACTCAGGGAACGAGGGTTACATACGTAACCGAGACGTTCCCTTTCGTCCTGGGAACTCCAACGTGTGGTCGGGGAGTTCCCTGACGAATTGGGATCCCTAATAAAATGCCCACGCAGTTTCAGATATAATGGTAGCTAGCTAGGAAGTCACACTGCTGTTCCTCAAGACCCAATCAGTGGACATTGGATAACACTGGGAAAGCGTGCCCAACCCGAAGAAGGGGAAGGGAACGCTGCGGAAGCCAGCCGTCTGATGAAGGCCTGGAATACACATATGTACTAGCCCAGGGGGATAGTGAAACATATGGCAGTCCCTGAGGTAGTCCCAATCCAAGGGGAAAATGGGAGCGTACACAACAGGGACAACAGAACGAGTCTGTCAAGGGGAAGACACGGCTGGACTGCACGTGGCATAATGGGTCACCAAAGAGACCACTGGACCCAGTCTACACAACAACTCCCTTAGAGGTAGTAGACCTGGCGCCTGGCGGTCCGCCACGTCAGGCACCGGAGGGGTCATGGAGGAACTCCCGAGGCTAACCAACGTAGGGCGCCAACGGAGCAGAAGACGCACGTATCCGGCTGTAAAGACACTGGGTCGGTTCTGATCAGGGGGGGGATTTGCATATCATAATTAATAATTGATAATTAATAATTATTCATACAGATTTGGATCAGACCGGTCTTACATGTTAATTTAATAATTTTACCCATATGCATACATGTGCGTCCCCGCAATCAACCACAAATTAATTGTTATTGATTGCAAGGACCACGTTTTACAAGACAGGTAAAATCAATTAGCTCAATTAAGTTATATAGCTTGTGAAAACAAATTCTGTGGCCACTAGAATCTGCCTTCCCTGCTATATAACCAAATACCCTCTTAGGTATTTATAGTTCTGTAAAGCGTGTAGCTTTAAATTGACATTTCATTGACCCGTATTATGAGCAAGACAATCAGTCAAGGTAAGCATATTTTGTATTTAATAAAGTTACTACTTAAGCATTCACTACGTTACAATGATACATGTATTTACAAACATTAAAACACAAACTAAGACGACGCAGAGCGTTTAGACAATGGATACGCGCAAGTTAAGTGAGTTGGAGAGAGAGAGAGAGTGAGAGAGAGAGTAAGTTGTGAGAGAGAGAGTTACGTTCATCAAAACAGTCAGTTAACCTTTCTGGACACCACAAAAACATTTTCTTAATGCTTCTTAGAAGCTCTAAAAGAAGGTATACTTGCAAGGCACATTTGGTCTGTGTGAGTCGTGGGCTCGTTGCTCGACCCGTTCGGGCCACGTGTCGGCTAGAGGTGCGCCGGTCCGGCGCGCGTGCGTCACGTGAAGCGCGGCCGCGGCATGTTTGCGCGGCCCGTCCCGGCTCGTTCATGGCTGCTTTGTTCCGTGGGGAGTCACGTGGCGTTCGTCGGCATTTAGCGCCAGTGTTTGAAAGGCTGAGAGTCTTTGAGGTGACGTTACCCAAGGAGATAGTTCGGCAAAGTCCACTTCCTTTCCTGGAAGACGAACTTGGTAGTCCACTTGAGGAAAAGATGAAACTTTTAGACGAACAAAAGGAAAGATCCATGGTTGGATCAGAGTCCCGTGAGGTTTACATGTTGAGCGCTGGAAAGTTCAGAAGAGAGCGAGGACGGACCTGCGTTCTCACATTTATCACCTTGGAGAAATCCATCCCCTTCCTGTTGGCTTGAGCCAATCGGAAGCCTTCTTTTATGGTCCTTTGTTCCTCAGCGCGCGCTTCTCGTGGAAGGGGGTGTGTTCTATAATAACAATTTGATCTTCATTGGCAGTAAAACGAATTAAAAACACACTTTACTTTACATCTCTATGCATATTCGAGTGTTTCATTCAATAAGCATTCTAGAGATATCAAGGAACATTATGTTATATCAAAGGAATATACACTTATGTTTCAAATGCATGACGAAGGTATTTTTAATTCCTATTTAAACTGTGACCAAACAAAGTTATTTCACTGTGACATGGGGAAGACACATATACATAAAAACAGTTGAAAACATTTTGTTGAATGTTTTTAAACACCAAAAGTCCTTCTCTTTGTTCAAAAACATTCCACACATTCCGATGTGTGGGGGAAGTGAAAGGTTTGTGTGTGCGTGTGTGCGTGTTTCAGAAATTCGCCTGGCCAAAATCCTTACACGGCTGAGGCACGGAGTGACGTAGCAAGCCGACACAACCTATTCCCTCGCACCACTTGCCGTAGCGAGTACTCGGGAAGAAACAGGTTCCACACGTAGGCTATAGAATCTAGCGAACGTGTTCGGTGTCGCCCAGCCTGCAGCTCTACAGATGTCTGTCAGCGAGGCGCCTTGAGCCAAAGCCCAGGAGGCGGCAACACCTCTCGTGGAGTGAGCACGCAACCTGGGAGGACAAGGCTCACCCGTAGCTTCATACACTCGGGTGATAGCATCCACTAACCAGTGGGCTAACCTCTGCTTGGAGAAAGCCTTCCCCTTCTGCTGGCCTCCGTAACAGACAAAGAGCTGGTCTGAGGTCCTGAAGCTTTGCGTTCTGTCAATGTAAATCCGCAGGGCGCGTACAGGACAGAGAAAAGCTAGGGCTGGGTCTGCCACGATTCGTCGACTGAGAAAGCCTGCAGATCCCCAACCCTCTTGAAAGAGGCCAATGCCAACAGGAGCGCTGTCTTAATGGACAGGATATTCAGCTCTACTGTCAGCAAAGGCTCAAAGGGAGGACTTTGGAGAGCGTAGACCACTTTGGCGGTTGATATACGCAACATTCGCAGTGCTGTCCGTATGGACCAGTACGTGCTTGTCTTTGAGAAACCGCCTGAGGCTGCACAAAGCCAAGCATACTGCTTGCAACTCCAGGCAGTTGATATGCCAATGCAGTTGGGGCCCTGTCCACAGACCCTAGACTGCATGCCCTTTGTACGTGGCCCCCCACCCCATGGCAGAGGCATCCGTGAAAACCACAGCATGCCTGGAAACCTGGACTAAGGGCACTCCGGCCCGAAGAAACGCAGGATCCGACCATGGGGAGAAGGTTTGGTGACAGTGCGGGGTTACTTTGACCCTGAACGTGCCACTCTGCCACGCCCACCTCGGGACTCAATCGTGAAGCCAGTGGTGGAGCGGTCTCATATGTAACAAGCCGAGCAGTGTTACTGCGGCTGCGGCTGCCATATGCCCCAGGAGCCTCTGAAATAGTTTCAGTGGAACCGCTGCCCTGCCTCGAAAGGACCTGAGGCAGGTGAGCACTGACTGGACGTGTTCCTCCGTGAGGCGCGCCATCTGGGCGACCGGGTCCAACTCGATACCGAGATAAGAGATCCTCTGCACGGGGCAAAGTTTGCTCTTGTCCCAGTTGACCTGAAGTCCCAACCGGCTGAGGTGCCGTAGCACCATGTCCCTGTGATCGCACAACACCTCTCGCGAGTGAGCCAGAATGAGCCAATCGTCAAGATAATTGAGGATGCGAACGCCTTGTTCTCTCATGGGAACAATGGCCGCCTCCGCGACTTTCGTGAAGATGCGGGGTGACAGGGCCAGCCCAAAGGGTAGGACCTTGTACTGATACGCTCGACCCTCAAACACAAACCGTAGGAACGGTCTGTGTCGAGGAAGAATCGAGACGTGAAAGTACGCGTCCTTCAGGTCGATCGCTGAAAACCAATCATGGGGACGGAAGCACTCGAAAATGCGCTTCTGCGTGAGCATCTTGAACGGGAGTTTGTGCAGGGCCCGATTCAAAACTCGCAGGTCCAGGATTGCCCGTAACCCACCGCCTTTCTTGGGTACAATGAAGTAGGGGCTGTGAAACCCGGACCTCATCTCGGCAGGAGGGACCGGCTCGATCGCATCCTTCGCCAGCAGGACATCGATCTCTTTCCGCAGGACAGGGGCGTCCACTGACCGCACAAGGGTGAAGTGAACGCCCCTGAACCTGGGAGGGCGGCGTGCAAACTGAATTGCATAGCCAAATCAAATGGTGCGGATGAGCCATCGGGACAGACCCGGAAGCGCTAGCCAGGCTTCCAGGTACCGACCCAACAACCCACCCGAACCACCGGCGTACCCGCGGAGGGGCAGCGAGGTGGAAGGCACTGACCCGGCTCCAGTGGCAATGTAGCCACTGGAAGCGGGGTCTGGGCGTGAAGTTCGCCAGGGACCTGCTTCCACCGGGGGCAGACGGCAGAGAGAGCCCGTGGGCTTAGGTAGCGCTCCTGGACCACCAACGTGGACATCGCCCGACCCAGCAAACGTGCGGTGACTTTCGTCGCTCGGAGAGCAAAGTCCATCGTCACACGCAGCTCCTGCAGCAGAGCAGGGTCGGGACCCCCTGCCTGCACGTCATGAAGCGCCTTCGCCTGGTGTACTTGCAAAAGCGCCATGGCGTGCAGGGCGGAGGTGGCGTCCCCACACAAACTGTAGGCATCCCTGGTCAGCCCAGAGGAAAACCTACAGGCGCAGGAGGGGAGTGAAGGGGCACCACACCAGGAGGAGGTGGTCTTCGGAAACAGCTGCATCGCGACAGACCGCTCCACTGGGGGGATTCCCTCGTACCCATGCGCTGCCCCGCTATCCAGGGTGGTGAGGAAGGAGGAGCGAGGTTACCTCCGTCTGAGCGCCAGAGGCGCCGACCAAGACTTCCTCAACTCCTCATGCACTTCGGGGAAGAAAGGGACTGGAGCAGACCTGTAGCAGCTGTACGACCCGCTCCGCGAACCCAATCATCCAGCCGCGAAGGTTCGGGACCCAGTGGAGGGTTCCACGCAAACCCAACATTCGCGGCCGCCCGTTCGAGCATAGCAGCCATTTCCGGGTCAGGCTCCACCGACGCCACCACACCTGAAGGGGGCAGCGCCTCAGAGTCTTCGCCAGAAGACTGCTCTTCCTCCGATGCTGCGATCAACATCTGATCCTCAGGTGGCGCACTGAAAGAGACAACCTGAACCTCCGGCCGATCCACCGGAAGTGCCGATGGCAGCGTGGGATTCGAGGGATCTCCGCCGCAGACACCGCCGGAAACTGCAACCGCGTGCTGCACTCTAGACGAAGACCACTGGAAGCACCGTCCCACCAGCACCCCGAACGTTTCTTCACTAGGCTCGTCTTCTTCAGAACAGCAGGTAAGCTCTGAGAGGCTCTGAAGCGAAAAGTGTCTATGCAATGTTTGCTTCCATTTTTATATCCGCGCTTGTAGGCTCACGGAATACAAAGATTTGCATGCCAATGGTTATTGGCTCGTTGTTAATTCTATCAGAGGTAATCAGGCTCCCTAGCGTGATCCCAATTCGTCAGGGAACTCCCCGACGACACGCTGGAGTTTCCAGAACAAAAGGGAACTGTAATCCACTCACAGCAGTGGCCATTTACTTCTAAGTCTTCAGTACGAGACGCCCATAAAAACCGAGCGTTTTTGAGCTGGGCTCAAAACTAGGGTAGAAAATAGCCTACTTATTATGTTCACTTGGTTTTTACATTCAAAATGAATACGTAATTCATTTTGAATGTAAAAACCAAGTGAACATCATAAGTTGACCTCAGACAACAATATTATAATAAAATTTAAAAAGCCAGTTCATGACCCCTTTAAAAAAAAAAAAGAAGACTAACGAAGATGTTTTGACGAAATGTTTTTGACCATACAAAGAAAGTCATTTGGGTGCTGAACAATTTTGGACCTCACTGACTTCCGTTGTTTGTATAAAAAAAAAAACACAGACATGGTAATGCTTATGTTGTTGTGTTATATCAGGCAAAGTCCCTTGAAGGGAAGTCATTTCTCTTGACGGCCATCATTGAAATGCCTCTCAGGCATTTCATTCATGCAAGTACAACTCCCATCTCTTCGAATGGGTAAACATTAAATTATCCAAAGCTATTCACCAAGCGTATTATTAAATTTCATATTTTAAATTACCAATGAAATCTGTCAACTCAAATAATGACAAAGAAATGAATTTTTTCAAAAAAAAATTCTAAGCACGTGTCTCAGAACATGGACTGTTTCTACTGAAACCGGAATTTCTAATGGCAGCTGCAGTGGTGCAATGACTTTGCCAATCAGTGATTGGCCCTTATTTAGAATGCAGGGGCTTATTCTTCCATATTGTGTGTTGCACTTTCTCCTATTCATAGTAACATGCACCATATTTATATATGTAAGCCACTTCCTGGCTAACATGTGTTTTTTGCCAAAATAAGATGTAGTGTAACTTAATGCTGATGCTCAAAAGTCTGACACAGACATGTCTCTTGGTGTATTTCTCATCTCTTTATTTCTCTTTCCTGCACAAAGCACAGGTCACATACCTATTAACCTAATGTTATCAGAAATATCTCAGTGGATTTGGTGATGACGGGGAAGGGAACAGTGCACAGTTTTGACGGAGAGAGAGCTCTTGACTCCATGGAGGCCAAACTAGATGTAATTCACACGCCACAAGACTCGAGGGGCACAGCACAAGCTATTTCCACCCGTTCTTGCCCGCACATGTGGGGAAGAGGAGCCAACTCCCCCCACACCTAAACCAGACATGTCCACACAGACATAGACATTCTTACAGATTACAAGCCAAATGGGATGAGAGGAGAGAAAAGAAAGAGACCAGTTGTGAAAGAATGAAAATAGATGATGAAATCACCCCAAAGATGCCTGTTCACATTATCACCAATCAGGTTAATGTTATGTAGGACTAAAAAAAGACCAGCACCTCTCACCTCTCAAAAAAGCTGTTGTTATGGCTGTAAAATTGCTTTCTACTTGAACCACAGACAATCTTTTCTTGCGTATCTTACTTTCAATCGTATCTTGCTAAAGTAGTTACCCTCTTTGTAAACTTTTCCAAGAATTCACTATTTACTTTCACATTTACTTTCCTCATTTAAAACAACATTTATTTTCATAATACAAGACTCCTGATCTTATTTTGAAAGATAAAAATTAATCAATAAATTGCTCTACCTCTGAAACAACTTTCCTTTTTACAGTACCTTCTCAATGTTCATCACTCCAACCAATGAGCTATATTACCTGGAGAAAGCTATCCGCTAGCATTACCAATTATTTCCAACCAAGGAGGTAATCCATCAGCCAGGAGTTGAAGCCTCGCGGGAGCCGCCATTGTAGCAGAACTACACCTGCTGTTAGCATCCCATTGACTCCCATTCATTTTGGCGTCACTTTGACAGCGAATAACTACATCTGAGGCATCCAGAGACTTAATTTGTCCATTATTTATTTATAAAGAAACACAACAATGTATAAAATGCTCCATTACTTTGTATCTTACATTACGGCACTGTAGAAGCCGTTTTTGTAAAAATAGGCTAAAGATTGCGTCATAACCCTTCACGGGACATGAAGGCACAAAGGCAAGGTAGAAGCCCATAAATAGCAACGGGACAAAATATTTCAACAATGTTTTTGAGCAATTAGGTGATTCAGATTGTCTTGGCACAGCTACTAGAAGATTTTCAACTGTCAGACTGTCGTCACACTCAGTTTGAGCCTGCGCAGTCGCTCAGACAGGAAGTTCAATAATCAGGCTTCAGTCTTCTCCATTTAAATCAAAGGGGTTGCTGTGTCCATTTCTTTTACTGTCTATGTTTCCAACCCATTCTCACTCCCAAGGTGTAAAAAACTGAAGCACTGTCAAGTGCCTTCCGTGTCAAAATTAAGACGCTAAAGGTGGGGGGTACCTTTAGTGGTAGGTGTCAATGAGAAACCTGTGGCGTCATAGACAGATGTGTTGGACATGGGATGGTTATCATCATGATGAATTATAAATTATAAATTGGATTATAATTTGCCATATTATGAAATGTTGGGTTGTGATTCTCAATTTAATTAGCTACCATAATACTTTTTACTTACACTATTGAGACACTTTTGAACCCCACCCCACCCCTAAACCTAAACCCATTTGTATATAGATAATATAAAACAAAGGATGTAACAGGTAGATATGACTACAGGATTAATTTATTCAAAAATAACAAATATTCAAAGTGTTCCAAGTCCAAGTGATTGATTTGTGTGAAGAACAGACTCAAAAGAGATTCCCATCTCCATCTGCTGTAATCCTATGCACACATTCAAAAGTTGCCGCCCAAAAAAAGCGTTACGTCAGTTTTGATAGTGAAATGGCATTGGCTCTCTTATGTCTCGTAACTGTAACGTTGCTGGAGAAAGCAGGTGAAGGTGAGGATCTATCAGCAGGGTTTTTAATGAAATAACACACAGAACAAATATTAAAGAACTCCAAGGACAAAAAGATAAAACCATGAGAAGGACAGAACTAGAAGCAACCATACATGTACAACAAAGTAACAAGTGAAACACAAGGGCTATAAATACACAGGGGCAAACAAGCTTAACTAGGAAATAAGGAAACAAGACACACCTGGGAAGACTAATCAACATGAAAAATTACATAGGACTACAAGACTTAGCACAAGACAGGAAATGACAAAAGTACACATGGAGACAACCCTTCGGGCGGAGACGGTGTGTAGGCGACCAGGGCAGAGACGACACTTCGGGCGGCCAGAGCGGAGATGGCTGTGAAGGCAACCAGGGCGGAGATGACGCTTCAGGTTGCCAGGGCAGACCAAATAGTTTGTGGGACCACTGTGGTCAAAACCCCTCTGGCGGCCAGGGCAGTGAAGACCCCTTGGGCGGCCACATCGTTGAACACCCCTCGGGCAGCTCAGGAGCAGGAACAGACACCAGCTTAGGAACTGGCTCTGGAACAGGAACAGACACCGACTTAGGAACTGGCTCTGGAACAGGAACAGACACCGGCTCAGGAACTGGCTCTGGAAGAGGAACAGACACCGGCTCAGGAACTGGCTCTGGAACAGGAACAGACACCGGCTCAGGAACTGGCTCTGGAACAGGAACAGACATTGGCTCAGGAACTGGCTCTGGAACAGGAACAGACACCGGCTCAGGAACTGGCTCTGGAACAGGAACAGACACCGGCTTAGGAACTGGCTCTGGAACAGGAACAGACACCGGCTCAGGAACTGGCTCTGGAACAGGAAAAGACACCGGCTCAGGAACTGGCTCTGGAACAGGAACAGACACCGGCTCAGGAACTGGCTCTGGAACAGGAACAGACACCGGCTTAGGAACTGGCTCTGGAACAGGAACAGACACCGGCTCAGGAACTGGCTCTGGAACAGGAAAAGACACCGGCTCAGGAACTGGCTCTGGAACAGGAACAGACACCGGCTCAGGAACTGGCTCTGGAACAGGAACAGACACCGGCTCAGGAACTGGCTCTGGAACAGGAACAGACACCGGCTTAGGAACTGGCTCTGGAACAGGAACAGACACTGGCTCAATAACTGGCTCTGGAACAGGAACAGACACCGGCTCAGGAACTGGCTCTGGAACAGGAACAGACACCGGCTCAGGAACTGGCTCTGGAACAGGAACAGACACCGGCTTAGGAACTGGCTCTGGAACAGGAACAGACACTGGCTCAATAACTGGCTCTGGAACAGGAACAGACACCGGCTCAGGAACCGGCTCTGGAACAGGAACAGACACCAGCTCAGGAACTGGCTCTGGAACAGGAACAGACACCGGCTCAGGAACTGGCTCTGGAACAGACATCGGCTCAGGAACTGGCTCTGGAACAGGAACAGACACCGGCTCAGGAACTGGCTCGGGAACAGGAACAGACACCGGCTCAGGAACTGGCTCGGGAACAGCAACAGACATCGGCTCAGGAACAGACACCAGCTCGGGAACAGGAACAGATATAAACACCGACACCGACTCAGGAAGAGACACTGGCTCGGCCATCTTGTCTGGAAGTTGAGCAGCAAGCTGATTCAGCAGGAATCCATTATCGGTGCCGTATTGAGAACAATATGATTGCAAGCAGTCCGAGTTTTCAATGACAGAACTTTGTATTTATCATTAGATATACAAACCACCAAAGACATGCAAATATAGCCAATTGTGTAGGCCGAACTTTTCTCACTGTGCACTTGTGGTCAAACCTACAGCAAGCCATTGCACAAGCATGTCTTGACTAACACATAAAAAGCACCCGGTGAGGTGATGTTCTATCCTTCATGGACCAGAAACCACACAGACTCTACGCTCCACCTCCGTCCTTAATTAGACCTGCTCCAGAAATGACCTCTGCTAGTGCTCAATTATTTATGGTGTTTGGGGAAAGGTGCTCACTCCTTCTAATCCTGCATTTGTCCTTCTGGTATATGAGAGCATGGAAGCTTCCCAGGAGTCAAGGATGGACAGCATAAGGTCACTGCTTGGAAATAGGCATTAGATCACTCAATATAAGACCTTTGAAGGCATCTACAGTGCACCAGAATATACCTAATGATTGATTTAAGGGATTGGCTAGAATGTTTATGATGTTTCTTCTGCTTGTCTCAAGGACAAGAACCTCTTGCATTATTAATTCTGCCTTAATACTCACACTTCTCGCCATGCCATCAAAAACATAAGGCCATTTCTTGGAATATATGTTGGTTTCCAAGAAAACTGATCCAGGATCAATAACCAAATGGTCAGATGTACTGACCTTGAGCTGTTTGCCCAATCAATCTCTGTCTAAGTCAGCTTTATCATTCAAGCTTTGGAGAAACAAACAAATCGTAAAAAAAATCTTAATGCGTGTCTACTGATAATAAAATACAGTTTTTAGTTCATTTAAGCGCCCATATTGTACACTGTGTGGTTTAGGGACTAAACCAAACTTATCACTCATCCCATTACTTTTCTTTTTTTAACCATTGGAAGTACAAATGACCTTTTTTGAGACATTTTGTTTTTATAACATGAAAACAACCTTTGCTTAAAATGTAGCTAGGATTAAACAATTTAAATAGAATCAAATGGTTGGAGACTCTGTATCTAACAATTCAAATTATACAGTGATTATGACATTAATCTGTTGAAAAATTGCAAAAGAAAAATCTCAGTTGCTAAATTGCAAATGAGAGATGGTGGAGCTTCTGAATCATGTCTCAACATTTGCATGGAATCATTTAACGTCAGTTTGAGCTATCCGTGATCCGTAGCCTTTGTAATCAAGTGCCTGGAGATTGGTGTGAGGGTGGAGATGAGGAACACGCCAGCTAATGATCATGCATGACTGTAATAAATAACAGCATTCAGCTGCATAGAGGGCTACGGACGTCATCTCATCTGCTCCGGCTTTCACAGCCCAGCTGTTGGAGCCACACCGCTCCACGGAAACGGAAGTTCTTTATTAAAGCACATTGTGAAAGTGCTGCCTTGATGAGGCGAGAGCTTGAAAGATTGAGTCATGCTATCTCAGCATAACACTACCCAGCTTTCAATCATGAAGCTGTTAGAACTCAGTACAGAACTGTAGTCGGGCCAAACCGTTCTCTTTGCCTAACCGTTCCAGTCTCTATCGATGCCAGTTATATTATTAACTTGTTACAAAATAACACTTTCCTGTCCTGTCAGATCTTGAACTCTGCTCGCCTCGTAACGCTTACTCTTCAGTTGCACTTCACTATACATAAAGAGCTAAATAAATTAGGAGCATGCAACATCGTAGTAATGTTGTCAAGTCGTGAAATTACCAAAAAGTACCTGTAAATTACATAACTGGTATGTGTTAGCGGTGAAGGATTTTCACACTGGGATGAGGTTAATTCTATTAATCAGGAGTGTCCATATGTTTCATTAACAGTTCATATTAGAATAGTCTAGTATAGTACATATAGTATAAACCATGGTAAAATACCACTTATTATTTTAAATGTGTGTTATTTTGGATATTTTAAATGACTGTGGTGGCATACCAACTTGCTATATTTATTGAATTAACAAAAACTAGTTTGGGATTGCTATTTAATAGCCTCACCTCATACTGTAAATTAATCAATATTAGTAATATTCTGATAATTTATGTGTATGTTAAATGGGATGGTAATTGTGTATCAACAATTTTTGTGAAATAAATTTCCTTGGTTTTTAAAATCAAATTTATTATAACACACGTGTGTGTATATTAATATACTGTGTGTGTATATATATATATATATATATATATATATATATATATATATATATATATATATACATATACTGTATATTAGAGCTGTCAAATGATTAATCGCATCCAAAATAAAAGTTTGTGTTTACGTAATATATGTGGGTGCACTGTGTATAATTATTTTGTGTATATATATATATATATATATATATATATATATATATATATATATATATGTATACATGCTTGTATATATTTAAGAAATATTTTCATGTATATACTGTATATAGATTTATATATAATATTTTATATATAAAATTTTTTTTTTTCCTAAATATACATGCATGTGTTTGTGTATATATATATATATATATATATATATATATATATATATACAAAATAAATTATGTAAACACAAACTTTTATTTTGGATGCGATTAATCGCGATTAATCATTTGACAGCCCTTATATACATATATTGCTATACTTGCTTATTAGCATGCATATTGCTTGGATATTGACTCTTTATAGTACTTATAAAACGGTTAGTTCCAATTCTTGATTCTGATTGGTCAATAGCTGTGTTTTATTCATGATAAAACACAGCTATGACCGCTTCACCCAACAATTCTATTCATCACTGTGCAACACTGCAGTTCCTATGTTGTTTTTATTTGAGCTTTTATGCATATTACACATTGTTGCTGTTCACGGTCAGAGACTATTTTTTTCTAGCGGAAGGAAGGATTTTAGTGATTTTACTTCATGAAAGTTTTTTTTATACATACTCCGCTTTGCGCCGTGCCTAGCAACGCCCTTCGGCCGTTAAGGTACTTTCGTACCTTATTGCTTACTTATAAAGCACAGATTAATGCCTTATTCTGCATGACCATAATGTATCAACCTTCCCCAATACCTAAACTTACCACTACTAACTATTAATTCAAAATGTATAGTTAATAGTTAATTAAAAGTGAGAATTGGATCCTAATAAAGTGTTTTTGTGCTCAGCACAGTGCCCTTATACACATTTTTTGAATACTGCAGAAACTGTAAAAGGGCTATTTAGTAGTAATACTGTTATTAGTAGTAGTTGTACTATTGTCAAGCATAGACTATCTCTTTACTGCTGCCTGCATGATGTAGGCTACACTTCCTGTCTGCCACTCTCTGTGTTTCCTGTGTTCCTCTGCCAATCATGGCGGCTGTTTGTTTGAGTTTTGACTGACAGCACTAATAGGGTTTCTCTGAATTCCGCCACATGAGTCTGATGGTGTCGGCTGTGTGAATTGCTCGGCCGACGTGATTGACTGCAGTGTTATCAATCTCTGCCTTGGCACACCAAGGTTGGGCTTGTATGGGGCAAAGCATGTGTTCAAACACTCTTTGGCAGGTCCACTCCTACTCTGCTTCTTTCTCCTCGTCTAACACAAAGACTCGAAGATGCACAGAGAAAACGACGCGTTACGTAATGGGGCGCCTTCTTTGAAAATGACAAAGAAAAAGGGAGCTGCAGGGGGATGAAACTAGCAACAACAAAAAAAAAAAAAGGAAAAGAAATGCAAGCGGGAGGCATTAGGATAAATCTACCAGGACTATTATGTAAAGGTAAATAATAAATGCTTTTTTTTTTTTTTTGGTGTTGGCTTGTGAGTGGATGGAGCCCCTGAAGGGGTGTAATGAAGTGTGTGTGAGTGAATGCCCATGCGAGCTTTGAAGAGCAGTGTGTGGTTTTGTGTGGATGTTGCGTGAGGGATGAGGAACACTCTGTTCTCAGGTTTACACTCCAGAGGGTAGTGCCATAGACACAGATGAGCCAGACAGCATGACAGAACCTCACACAGTTTCACCGGGGAAATAGGTCTTTATTTTCCTGTTTTTAAAGGTATATAGCTCAACCGGAAATTCTCTCTTCATTTATTCACCTTCATGAATATGACCGAAAATGTTCACCTCTTCTGTTAAAGTACATTTTAAATCACTAGAAAGCATTTTTAAAGTACACTTTTTTGATGCGTTGATTAACAAACTAAATCACGTGCAAAGGTAATTTGAACTGTACTGTGTGAATACATTTTCAGTGGAAATCACTTCAGTACATTTCACCAAAACACATTAACCAAATTAGAAAGACAGTAGACGTAATTGTCAAATGTTATAATAAATTTGTACTTTTCTACTTAAGTTGGTAAAAAAAAAATATCTTAAAAATCTCTAGAGGTGTTTCATTAAAAATTATCACTATCATTATCACACTCATTAGTTGTCTGTAAAATTATTGTTATTATTATATATATATTTTTTTTTTTACATTTCATGGGGTGAAAAAGACTTAGAAAAGTAATGAAAGCATAGTCTTTACTTTTTTATGTTTTTATATGTTTTGTAATTATGTGCAAAGTACAATGCAATCTTTTACTCATTTGACCCACACTCATCTTCCTGAACAAGTAGGACATTCACCATGATTCCCAGCACTTAGCATTGATTATTAATGGAGAGTTTTAAAACAAGAGAACTGGCATTTGCTCTGGCTTGCTGATGTAACCCTCCTGTGTGCGTGTGTGCGTGTGTGTGTGTGTGCGTGTGTGTGCGTGCATGTTTTTAAGGGACATTCTAATGTGATGGCAATGATGTCATATAATAGTTATGTCTTGCTTATAACTAGGCATGTGCCGGTATCAAATTTTCATGCTGCGGTTAATTGATTGAGCTTTTATTGCGGTATACGGTATTATCACGATATTTTAATGAAATTATATTTCAAGAAAAACAGATGCATTGTGGGTCTCTAAAAAAAACCTCAACTTGTATCAATGTGTAATTGTGATTTTCAAAACATATGGTAAACTAAACCAAATTGTTTAAAGTTTAGTGACAACATGTTACAATGACTGGTAGGTTACTGTTTGTATTATTCAATTAAATTATTGGATTTGATTTCAGTCTTAATTCAATATTGATTAATTTGGATAAATATTAGGTAGGCCTCAGTTTGTTAATGTTTCTCAAGAAAAAAAAACCTCACATAATGCTGTAAACATACAGAGAGAAATTAAATATAATATTTAGCAAATTACTCCTTGCTATTTTCTAATGTGCTGGTCATTAAATGGCTTTCCTGAGGTAAATGTAACGTTTTGACACAACTGTTCTCCTGCAGTGTTACTGACCTCTTTTCGTGTTTGAAAACACTGATTGATCGTTATTATGTACAAGTAAATATACCTTTCGGTAAGTTATACTGTATCTTTAAATAAAAACGAAAGTAACATGATGATCGGTTTACTTGAACTGAGGAGCAACGATCTGTGATCAGAGCTGATTTATCAACTTCAATTTATCAATAACAACTTTCATATCAAAAGTAACCTGCTCTGTCTAGTCTGTCGGTGTCAGTGTCCTCTTTGCTCTGTGATTTTTCTCTGTAGGAGAGCGTGTGAAAAGTGTCAAATGCGTTAAGCGCCTTTCAGACAGGACGCGGAATGCGCGACGCTGACCGCTTGGTTCAACGTTGCCCTTCAGATACAACGCGATTTGCTATTTTACAAATAAAAAGTTTAACTATTTTGAACTTTAACACCGGCGTGGTCGATGCAGCAACAAAACATCCCTGCGCGTCGCGCGCGTATTCCGCGTCCTGTCTGAAAGTCAAGCTTGAGTCTCAAGCGGAATGTTTGAGAGTTGGCAGCCCTGCGGGGATAAATCGTCGGGAGCGTTCCGCCATGCTTCTTCATCATGTGAGGATTGTTTACATTAGACTAGTGCGCACTGTCGCATGCACACAGTGCTTATACATGTGGGGATTGTTTACATCAGAGTGCGCGCGTGTTCTGCGCAGCACGCAGTGTTTGAGCGGTTGAAGGAAAATAAGCAGCTAATGCGCGCTCTAAAAGTCTAAATTCAAATCTATTATTTTCCACGGTATTTTGAAGAGCCCGCGATAACAATATCGTGCATATTCATTACCGCGATTTATCGCATTACCGAATACCGGCACATGTCTACTTATAACATATACCGTCATATGCTTATAACATATTCCAATATACAAATTGAAGCAATTTTCTGTTCAAAATTGAACAGCAATTTCGCGTCATAATTGTGGTTTAATTTAATTATTGTGACATAAAATTGCTTACATTGTGAGATACGATTTTGGCAACACATTCTCATCCCAAGACGTCATCTAACTGACGCTTTTGACCATACGTCAACATCCAACGTTTTAGGGTACCTTTTAACGTCAGTTAGATGACGATCCTGGGGCGTCATCCAACTGACGCTTTACCTTTAACGTCGGTTTGATGACGATCCTAGGGTGTCATCCAACTGCGTCAGTTAGATGACGTCTTGGGATGAGAACGGGCTGATTTTGGCCACACCTAAGCTTTTGATCAGCCATTCATAACAGAGGGAATTTACATATAGAAGGTGCAATAGCAATACCCACTGGTAACCGTACGTTCACACTGCCGCCAGCGAGAGTGGCAAAATTCTCTCTCGCCGCCCTGCCAGGGACGCTGTGGAAAGATTAGTGTATGCTCTGATGCTCTGACGTAGATTGAATGCGTGGTCTTTTTTAAAACTGTATTTAAAGGGGCCGCAAAGCAAACAAGCATGTCGATCGTTATTTTTGCAGAAAATTGATCGATGGAAATAACTTAACAATTATAGTGACATGTTTGCTAATGAAATAAACAAATTAAAAGCCATTTGTGTGGTGTGGCTTTTGTGTTCATTAAGTACTATTATAATTTTTGTTAAGTGCTATTATAATTTGCATTCCCACTGAAAAAAGTGTTCTAGCACGAACATCTTGCCAATAAATAGTGTTGCGCGGCCTCTTATCAAATTAAATTGATCAACCTCCTCTATTTTGCTTGCAAACTAATGTGGTCGGAACCAAAGTTTACAAGACTAATGTTGTGCTAATATGTTGCCGATATTGATCCGCGTTTGCGTCCGGAGTCGATCAGATTCACGTTTTGCCTGACGAGCTTTAGCAGATAAAACTTTTTTGTTTTTTAAATTTTTGTGGAGTTTGTGTTGGAGTCTGTGTTGTGCTGGAGGCAGGACGTTTTGGGGAGTTATCAGACTCCGTGTCGTCAGCTGAAGTGCCGTTGGTCGCATGTTGAAATCAATGGGGTTACTGTGTCCATTTCTTTTACTGTCTATGGGTCGCATAGACTGTAGGTTAGAGAGGCTCGGGAGCGCGCATGCACGTCACATCCGAAGGATTTCGCTGGAAATCCGACCCGGAGACCTCGCATATAAATATGAATTTTGGCCTTCAGAGGTAATAGCAAAACCCGAAAAGTGGATCATTGCATTGTGTCATTACAACCCCTTCAAACACAGCACAGGCAATAAAAAAAGGATTAATTTTATAAGGAAAGTTACATATAGGACCTTTAAGTATTTAAATTTATAATTACAGTGTAACAAAGACACCTTAAAAAAGAGTAAAGGCCCTTGCACACGTATGCGTTATTTCGTATTTGTGATTCAGTGGCTCTAAATTGTCAAAACAGAATTCAAACACCATTCAAACAGCTTGCTTCGAATGCGAAAAAATGCAGAAAATCTAACCCGATTAAATTGTTTTTTTAAGATGGAAGTAAGTTTCGGAGACAGTGTGCAAGCATGACTGACACTGTCGTATTTATGTTTTAACGTGCGAAAATTTCGGACTCAAAGGGCCTTAACCCTTTATTTTAAAGTGACCGTTACAGTGTTATTATACAAATATATAAGGAGTAATTTTACTTAACAATATGCACTTATAATGATGGTTAGACTTTGATTTAAGGATAATTGCTTGTAATTATGCATAATTTACTCTTACTAATATATAAGTACATGTAAGATGTTTATAAAGGAAACTAAAATAAAATTTTACTCACTGTGATGCAAGAAACTATAAGCGTAGTTTGGTTACACTGTATTTAACATTGAATTAATGACATGTACTTACTATAGGGCAAATAGGGCTTTTATTGTTATTACAACAGTAACTACATGCGCTGTGTAACAAGGACGCTGTAAAGTAATGTCGTTTTTTTGTTGAACCTGTTTAGATGTATTGATTCATAAATGTGCAGTAACATGGAATGAGTTGGTGAATGCTGACGGTGCATGTGTGTGCTGTGCAGCAGGTGTGACCTGACAGCATGTTTCTGTGATGAATTAAAGCTCTGCCAACTCCCCAAAGACAAGACATGCGTCAGCTGCTCCTCTGTGCCTCTGTCTCTCTCGAAAAGATTCTGTTTTTCTGGGAAGAGGCAAGGTGTTGTGATTAAGTTCCTCTCATCACTAATATTTAGAGCGGACGTAAGTGCTGCAGGCAAACTGTGGAAATGTCAGAGCTGTCTCACTCTCCCCTTTTTTTTGTTCCGGGCTGCCCTGACATTCAGCTAAACCCCTTCATGTCAAGATTGTTGTTGTTGTTTTTTAAATGATGTTTTCGTAAAATGCTAGTTTGTAAGGTGTTACAATAGGTGCTGGGTGATTAGTATAGGAGGTCTAGTATAATTATATTCAATATTTAATAATAATAATAACAATGTTATAATTTTGATGGTGATGTAAAATATGCAATTCTTCTTTGTGTGCCTGGAATATTTTTAATCCTCTTTCCGTGCCATTGACGGAAATTTTCATAATTTCACAGCTTTCCATGTTTTCACTGTTATAATGGTAGGGGGCGCTATAATGCATTTTCTGAAAGATAACTGAGGCCATGTCCACACTAATACGTTTTCATTTGAAAACGTATATTTTTCTCTGCGTTTTGGCCTTCCGTCCACACTGAGACGGATTTTAAGTCAACAAAAACGTATCGTTTGGAAAACGCTCTCCAAAGTGGATAAATTTGAAACCGCCGTTTTCGCGTTGTAGTGTGGACAGTGAAACCGGAGGTATTTCAGAACGATGGCGTAAGTTTAGTCATGTGATCCATGTAGTACCAATAGATATTCATGTTTATCGGTATTGTGCCTGTTATGTGTTATTCATTTTTACACTATTGCTAAAATATGTTACTTTCATGTTACGTAATATGTGCTATTCTTCATAGCACAGTACTGCAAAGATGACAGATAATGTACTTACATTTGCTGTCCTGTGGCAAAACAGGAGAGCAGTTGCGTTTTAGACCAAACATATGGTGACTGAATGCGACCTGGACGCATCAGTGATGGTGAGATATTTTGCTAAATAAAATTATCCTGTTATTGTGCGATAACATTATTATTTATTTTCCCATCCGTATCATCTCAGTGAGCTTTTGTGAAGTTTCACGCATGCGCAGTAAAGTGAATTTAGAAGTTTCTCATCCACACTGAAACGTCGGAAAATGCCTGAAAACGCTAGTGTGGACGGAGAGCGTTTTTAAACAAAAACCTCGTTTTCAAATGTATCCGGATTAATGTGGACGTAGCCTGGATCTCCTGATCAAAACACAGGAATAAAAACAGCAGAAACAAGCGATATCATATGTAAGCAGATGCATATAATGTGAAATAATGTGATCACCAACGTTGAACAGCATATAAATCAAAACTGCCTAATGTTGGAGAATAAAATGTCAATCGAGGACGAGTTTAGGACTCTCCTCGATACTCCAGTTATTGGATTGTCCTAGTTTAGGGCAATCCAATAATTTTCTGCTCAAAATGTTGCTATTTTATGAAACTTACCCACATTCAAATGTTGATAAAAAAAAAAGAATGCATGAAGCTTGAATAATTTTTTTTTTTTTTTTTGGTTTAAAATATGAGGTCTGATATATTGCATGTTCAGATATTCATACAACAAAATATTCTGGGGGCCATGAAACTTTTGTGAACATCATCAAAAATGCTGGTGGAATAGTTAAGTCAACTTGGCAATAACTATTTGGATCAAATCCTTTGATTGAAAAAAAAAAATCACAATTTTAAGCCATTTCAGAGTAAGCATATTTAAGGCAAGATTGAATATTGCGAAGAGGCTGAAAAATATGAATATTTATCGATATAGGCGCACTAAAATAATTACTCAGGATTTGCTTCAGTGTTTTTTTTTTTTTTTCTCAACCTGGTTACCGTCTGGATTTCTGTCGTCTCACGCCACGGCAACTGCGTTTTGTTTGTGTTCTCGAGCCCTCTAAGGAGTCAGCCACTTGTAGCATGTGTGTTTTGTTACGCTCCGAGTGCGGTGAGACTTTCCTGCATCCTGCAAAATGCAGTCTCGCATCACCAATCTGGGCAACGTTGACTTCCAATGCCTTCTCTTAGCTTCCCCCCCTCCAGAGTTCGCCACGTCCCTCGTCTGACTCAGAGCTAGTGAGCCAAAACAACCACGTGCCTGTGTCTTTTTCCTCTACTATGGGACGACCATTAATGCCTCTGCTAATCGGATTAGCACGAATGGTCCCGTAAGGGGGGGTCACAGCACATCTGCAACACACTGATAATTACGCAGCCTCAGATGTTTGTTCTTCTTTGTCTTTCATGTTTTGGATGGGGCTCTGGTGCCAACACACACACACACACACACACACAGGTCAGGTTTTTTCATTCAGGTACATTCATTCTCATTGATCTTTGGCTGTTGTACGTGTGGATCAGCTTTCAACTGGTCATCAATGTGAGTCCATTATGCAGAAGGTTCATCTTAGGAGTGAGTGGCATGCAAGGGATGATGGGTATGTTCAGAATGGCATATCACTGTACTTATTTTACTTGATACTGAGTGTACTGTTGCCTGTGTATGGATAATATTTGCAATTTTTGCAAATGTGCTGTTTAATATACCAGAGCTAAATTCACTAATGTATCCCACAGTGCACTGTGTTTTGTTTAACCTTCAATTTCCAGTGTGACAAATAAATGAGAAGTAATTTCAATCTGGATGATGCAAAATACTAAGGCATTTTTACACAAAACTGGATTAAATGGCAAATAACTGCTCCACATATCCAAATCCACAATATAGTAAATCCACAATATAGTATGCCATTATATAGTATGCTGTGAGCAGTCCATCAAATAAGTGGAACTTCTGAATATGGAGCATCATGAAAAAGTTGGCAAACAACACTTGGATGATGGATCAATACAAAAACGAACCTATCCACAAGTTTCCTACGCCCCATGAGGCCTTGCGTCAAAAGTGGGCGCGACTTCCGGTTGGAAGTAAACAAAGCGCGATTTGACATGCTTGACACTCGTTCATTCAACAGTTGACAGTCATTCAAGTTATAGCGATCCAAACTAGCTAACGATGTGGGAACACAACCTCAACGAAATTAAAAAGGGTGAAATAACAGTACCTTTACCCTCCGCAGTAGTTGATTGGGAGTATTATAATAACATTATTAATAATCAATACTCATCAAGGCATGGTGACAGACAGTTGTGTGAGCTGACAAACAATTAAAATAAAAAATACACACTTAGTCATTGTGCTTTGGAATTTATTCAAAACTATAAATGAATGTGCTACTTGAATACATTAACTGGCACATTTGGTATTCTGTAAACACAGGCTTTGATCCTGAGTTTAGGTGTAACATCAGTAGCGAACAGCCAAACACATGCTGATAGAGTTTATAGAATATTAAGAATTTAAACAAATGTACACAGGAAGATTCGTCGTCTTTTGGGATGTGATGGAAACTACAGTCAATCAGAGACGGGCTCTGGCAGGATCACTCTGATTTCGTTTTCAGCTTATGTTCAAAACAATCCCGTTTAAGCCACTAAATTAGTTTAGTCGGGCTATACATACAACCGCGAACAGCACATGTTGTCCCTGAGCTCCGTAACGACATCTCTCATAAAGATTTGCGTCTTTAAATAGTAAAATAATTCTCCGAAAAACAGCTAGCCTCTTCGCTAACTAACACACAAAATACCATTGGAATGCTACTTCCGCCGCGTCACCGGAAGTTTCACCCACTTTATTTTTTACAGGAGTGCCCCTCGGAAACTTGTGGATATACAACTGTAGTTTCCAACTTAAAGGGATACTTCACCCAAAAATGAAAATTCTGTCATCATTTACTCACCCTCAAGTTGTTTGTAACGTGTGTGAGTTTCTGTCTTCTGCTGAACACAAAAGAAGATATTTTGAAGAATGTCAGAAATCAAATAGTTGACGGGATCCATTAGCATTGAAAAAAAAATACTATGGAAGTCATTCAAAATATATTCTTATGTGTTCAGTAAGAAAGAACAACTTGGTGAGTAAATGATGACAGAAATTTACTTTTTGGGTGAACTATCCCTTTAAATAAACACCTAAAGGCAGTAAAACTCCTTTTCACACAAATTATGATTAATTTACAGGGGACGATATAAATTAATAAATATATTATATTACAATATGTTTTAACCCCAAAACACTTTTAACATAGTGCATGATTTGTAAATAACACATTTTAACAGATTTAATGTGCTGCCTTTCATTGGTATGGCAGATTATGACTTCATTGGTGAGGGGGGGGGGGCAACATAGTTACCTTTAAATTTCTGCGTCACTATCGGTTATGTTATTCTGGTTACCCATTGACAGTTTAACTCACTTTCACTTGCTCAGCAAGTTTCTCTTCAAACTGCTGCTTCACATTAGTTGACCTGAAAAAGGAAACTGAATAGATGATGACAGTTAATGCTTTTGCAATAACGCTGAGATGCAGTGCACACGTGTTATGTAATGAATTGTGTCCTGACACATTAAAGGCCTTTGATACGCTGCAGTTCTAGTCACTCCTGTAGTACACTACTCCTGACAGAGTACAGGTTTCATATCGTTCAACAGTGATGTCACTTTAGTTGAGATGAATATTGTGCTGACAATGAAGTAATCCTTGAAAGTAGTGCTGTTTACTCTGCATGGGATATTTATGAGAAGGTGTAGAGTGTTAGTTTTGCATGGTTTGTCAGCGACTGGTTAAAACTGTTGAGAGTTCTGCTGGAGGCGTGTGGTACTCCCAGTTCTAATTAAGTGCTGGCCGACTGGATGCTCCCCTGACAAGCACAACTTACACACACACAGGCACTACATCTTTGAAACAACACATTCCTGCCCCACTGGACAGTAAAAGTGCATTTAAAGGGGTCATTACAATTATCTGAGTTTAGCTTTTCACATCCCTTTTTACCCTCTCTCTGACCCTTTTGCTACCGTGCCTTAATGAAACACCCCTTTTGGCCATATGTTTGGCCTTGTCTTAAAGGAAAGGTTCACTTAAAATTTTAAATAATGTCAACATTTACTCACCCTCCAGTTGTTTCAAACCTGTATGAATTTATTTCTTCTGCTGAACACAATATGGAAGATATTTTTGAAGAATGTCAGTAACCAAAACCATTGACTTCCATAGTAGGAAAAAAATACTATGGAAGTCAATGGGGTCCATAAACCTGAAAGCATCATCAGCAAACTATGGGCTAGATGTCGATTTGAGAATGCAATTCCAAATAAAACGGCGTTGGGAGTGAAAACGTCTGTGCGTGGTCAACTGACGACGCGTAAATTATAGAACACTGACACAGCTGTATCATTTTCATTAAAAACGAATGCAACACAATCTACCGAGAACAGAGCAAAGTAGCGTCTGGTTTAAGATATGCTTTTTGGGGGACGTTAAATAATGGTGCAAATACCAGTTAATTGACTAGCAAAGACACCTTAGCAAATCACCTTGCATGATTCATTGAAATACTCTCCTCCCATTCATTTAGCGATTGAAAGGGAAACTCCTACAAATGCATATGCAAAAATAATCCTATCCACGTCTTTTCAGCGCTAATTTTTCACTGCTCGTCTTCAATAAATTCTGACAATAGTTTGTTTTTGTTTTTTAACACAAAAGATGGCTTGCACTTGTATAGTGATAGGGCTTGGGTGTCATGATGTCAATACTTGGCGTGGCCGCCATGCTTCGCGAATGTGAACATACAGCAAGTCAAACAAGGAGAAGCAGCAGAGTTGGGCAGCCCGTTCCCATCCCAAGACGTCATCTAACTGACGCTTTTGACCATACGTCAACATCTGACGTTTTAGGGTACCCTTTAACGTCAGTTAGATGACCCTATCTAACCCTAACCCTACCCCAGACCTAAACCTACCCGCGTCATCTAACTGACGCTAAAAAAGCGTCAGTTAGATGACACCCTAGGATCGTTAAAGGGTACCCTAAAACATCGGATGTTGACGTATGGTCAAAAGTGTCAGTTAGATGACGTCTTGGGATGAGAATGTGTTGAGATGGGAGGAAGAAAAGAAAAAAAGTTGTACAATCCTTAAAAGGATGTGGAATTTACCAGTATATGTTAAATGAGGAAACCAGGGACCGGTATGTGGACAAAATCGGCACTTTTAACGTTTTGGATCCATATGAAATTTCCAACAAATAGTTGACAAACAGTGGGACAGGGAGCACAGTAATCCGGACAAAGGTGACTTTAAGATGCGCTCCACTTAGCTGCTAGTTTAGTAACCATTCACACATGTACTTTTAACCATATGTTTCAAAACTTTAACATTAGTTAGTAATGTTAGCTGTTAACCCTCCCGTTTTTTTCCAGGTTTCTCACGTATTTGAGATCTTTTCCCGCTGTCTTCCCGTTTTAGTATTTTTCTGTAAAATAACCTGTATTTTAATACTCTAATAACATTAACCCTTCCATCGGACCCAGGGCCAACCCGAGGCATAAGCGAACTAAGCGGCTGCTCGGGGCCCCTTGGCCACCAGGGGCCCCCCAATTGAGTCATTTCATTTGTGACATACATTAATGAATTACTATGAATGAATGAATAATTAAAGACAAGAAAATTCTGATTTCATGATCAAAATACCTCCCTACAAATGCTGCTGTGTCTGCCAGCATTTAACTCATGCGCATAATCTAGACACGTCACACTTGCATAGACAATTTGTGCGCAACTGCACATAGTTGCGGACACACGGTAATGTTAAAGGGATACTCCACTTTTTTCGGAAATACCCTCATTTTACAACTCCCCAAAATTAAACTGTTGAGTTTTACCTTTTTTGAATCCATTCAGCCGATCTCCGGTTCTGGCGGTACCACTTTTAGCATAGCTTAGCATACATCAGTGAAGTGCACAAGACCATTAGCATTTCTCCCAAAAAAATCACCAAAGTGTTTCGATATTTTTCCTATTTAAAACTTGACTCTTCTGTAGTTACATCGTGCACTAAGACAGACGGAAAATGTAAAGTTGTGATTTTCTAGGCTGATATGCAGGGAACTATACTCTCATTCCTGCGTAATAATCATTACACTTCACTGCCGTACCATGAGTGCAGCAGGCGCGATGACTATACAAACTTAGTCCTGGTCACGTTGGAAGCTGGGCACTATTTTCAGGCGCTGCGTCATAATATTACGCCTGCTGCACTCATGGTATGGCAGTGAAGTTTCTTGATTACGCGGGAATGAGCAGGGTTGTGGACTCGAGTCGCATGACTCGGACTTGACTTGGATTCGAGTCCCAAATTTGATGACTTGCGACTCGACTTGACATATTCAAAGATGACTTGCGACTCGACTTAGACTTTGACAACAATGACTCGCGACTTGTGCCCTGTGACTTGGAAAGACTTGACCTACCTTCTAAAACCACAGATCAGAGTTGTAATAATCACTGACTGTAGTATAGCACTGTGTCATTGACACATGATCACAGCGCCGATTAGCGCTGCTAACGCACGTTTGGCACTGAGCCAGAAAGCATGTGATAGAGTGCGTTCAGCAGCGCGTGTCAGTTGTCATTTATTATCACACGTTCAGACAGTTTTCAAAAAAATAATGTTTTCTTTTCTTTTTCAGGCATTTAAATACACAAGTACTAGCGAACCATTTATAATTTGAGAAAAAAAAAACACTGATGTAATTTTTCCCCACAACAAACGCACATTTTAGCCTATAGGTAACTATAAAGTCTTCTCCCTGTACACCAGCCACTCACTTTCATGTCTTTCGGGAGAAATGGATGGATTTACGTTACGTTTTGTAAATGACAGGCACGTAGCCCCAAAAAGTGACGCTTGATATGTTGCCATGGAAATAGGAAAGTTCTAGTACAATTACTATTGTGTTAACAAAATAATTTAACCAGTGACTCAATATTTAAAACTTAATGTGTAGCAAATCACGATTAATTTTCCCAATGAACAGTTACTTTTTTTTTTTTAAATCTGCATTGCCACTCTTCACATTCAACCAGACAACCAACCAATCAACATCCACTAAGTTTGAATAAATATGATAATATTATATATTATTATATTATATCATGTTTTAAAAGCCTTCCTGATATAAATTAGTATACATTTCATATAGTAATTAACACTGAGACAGTAATTTGTGCAAAAAGCACTAATGACTTGTTTAAGACTTGAAGCTTAAACTTGAGGACTTGCAACTTGACTTGGACTTGTCTGTCTTGACTCGGGACTTGACTTGGGACTTGAATACAAAGCTTCGAGACTTACTTGTGACTTGCAAAACAATGACTTGGTCTCACCTCTGTGAATGAGAGTATAGTTCCTATATCAGCCTAGAAAATCACAACTTTACATTTTCCGTCTGTCTTAGTGCACGATGTAACTATAGAAGAGTCAAGTTTTAAATAGGAAAAATATCAAAACACTTTGGTCATTTTTTTGGGAGAAATGCTAATGGTCATGTCAACTTCCCTGATGTATGCTAAGCTATGCTAAAAGTGGTACCGGCAGAACCGGAGATCACCTGAATGGATTCAAAAAAGGTAAAACTCAACAGTTTAACTCTGGAGGAGTTGTAAAATGAGCATATTTCCAAAAAAAAGTGGAGTATCCCTTTAAGCCATGTCACAAAAAAGAACGTATCCCTTGGTGCCGAGAAAATGACAGAGCAAGATAAAAGTATGTTTGCATGATTATTTATGGTATGTTTTGAGCAGCAATTGAACCATTCCTATCCACGGCAAGCGCAGAGGGGAAAAAAATACATTGCATACACACATACAACGAGCACCAGGACATCATTACCGGTATTATAGTAACAGACTTTGTTGGATTCTGCATTGTACAATCTTTATGATGGATGAATGTGCTTTTTAGGCCTCAAAATCTCAGTTGCTATTCACTTCCATTATCAAGCTTGCAAGAGCCAGGATATTTTGCAGTATAACTCCGATTGACTGAGAGTGTTTGGCTGAAAGAAGAAAGTCGTATACACAGAATATTTTCATATTTGGGTAAACCATCCCGTTAAATTAAAGAAAAAGAAGCCATAGTACTCAATTGAGTAGGAGCTATTGTGATGGAAGAAACAAAGCTTTTTGACACAGGAAACCAACTATGAATCACTTCAACCATTTACTTTACAACATGATTCACTGTGTCAAAGCGCTCAAAACACAGGTGACATCTGCTGGTGACGTGTGTAAATGCAAGTAAAAGACATGCAGACACAATGACACAATGTTTTGAAACATACTGCCATATATTTTCTTTTAAGTCTGATAAAGTATTCTTGTGGTTTTATATATTACAATATATTGTCTATTTAAAAAAAAAAAAAACACTTGTCAACGAAAGTGCAAATGAATGAATGTAACTGAAGGATTCAAAATGACAAACCACTCAAAGCCAGACTAAAAACACAAGATGAGTTTTTATCATGTGTTTTCTGTTACAAAATAAGCTTATATACACCTGACATTACAAATTTATCTCTGTAAACCTGCATCCATGTGTCTTTACAAATCACAAAAATATCATTATTTCTATTTTTAATGTTGCGTTTATTGTATGTTTAGGGCTTTTAGATGATCTTTCATCAAAATAAAACAACTTTTCACAGGATAAAATTAAGTCCCGCCATTTTTCTTACAATGAGTTGCAAATGCCGAACTGCATCTCATGTTGAATTTAAATAGCAGAAATACATTTATGATTATGTGTAACTTCACTATTTGCTCATGCCATCCTTTAAGAAGAGCGTGTGTGTGTGAGGGAACTGTGAGGGTCTGCGTGAGCCCCCTACGGATGTATCTTAGACTCTGTCATTCGTTTTTCTAAACTTAATTATGACAGAAGAGTCTGTGCTGGAGCAATTCATCTGCTCTGAATCATTTTTCCATAATCAATTTAATAATAGAGCTTCCTGAGAAGTGAGCAGACTGTTGTTAACAGAGCGTCGTCGCATGGCTGTTTGCACATAGAGAGATTGAGCAGAGGCCAGCGCGCGGGGGACAGGGGGGGGTTTCTGGCGGCACAGCTGTGAAATTCTGCTTCAATTACAGTTCACCTTTAGTGTCTCTCTCTCTTTCTCTCTGTGGATGCATCGGAAGCGCTGTGATGTGTTGGAATTCTCTGTTAGATTCCTTGACGGGTTTGTTTAGAGAACGGTGGCAGATAAGGATGATGGATAGTTCAATGAAAGTGCACATCACAGTCACATCAAAGAGATTATTTGTATTTTTTTTTTGTAGGTTGGAGGCTTGATGTAGGTGATGAGCAGAGAAATGAATAGCGAGTTTCTGATTTATGCACTTTCATGTGTCCCCATTAAAAAACCCTGTTGACAGAATGGTTCCTTGCACAAATTAGACAGTAAATATGTTGTGTGTATTTTTCAGTGTTAAAATCAGGGTGTGTATATTCCACATGTAATTTTAGTGTAATCAGTGTAAAAAGAAATTAATAAAATAATTTAATTGAAAAAATACCACTATAAAACAGAATTTAACACAATGCAGTGGTCTCAAGACATCAGCGTCTTAACAATGTGGCACTCATGACACGAGATGCTAAAAACATAGCGTGATGTGACACAACAGTCACAACAGTGTTTCATCATGCCACAATTTATTTTTATTTTTTTTAATTTGGGGATTTGTTTTCAGCAAATAGTGATATTTGTTAACAACAGCAATTATTTAATCAGCACACATACATGTAATTAATTTAAATATTTAAAATACTTTATTCTATCCCAACATATTAAACCGGTCTCTGTAATGCGTGATTGCGATTATTCTTATATAATTTTAAGAAAGTAATTTTTCAAGGCACAAAAAAAATCTGAAAATCTCCCCCTTGTGAAAAAGTGCACTTAATTGTGTTGAGTGTGCACTTGTGTATAATTCGAATCTTAAAGGTGCTATATGTATTTTTTAGCGGCCTCTATCGGTGATGTTTCAGAATGCAACCAATTTTTACAAGAGCGCTCATGGTCTTGCGCGTGCTCAAACACAAGAGCGAACACTCATGGTACTAGGGTGACCACCCATCCCGCTTTGCGTTGTACTGCACAGCACTTTCACCTCTTGTCCCGCACGTCGCATATTGAGGAAATGTCCCACATTTTCATCAGTCTATTAGTTTTTAATATCATTAAGAAAACATGCATGCGTTCTTTTGCCTTATTAGTTTTGCTGCGTAGTTTGCAGCACTTCGTCATAAGTAAACACGGTCACTCGTTGGTTGTGACGACTGTCAATCAAAATGTGGACCAGTGATTCGTTTCATATATGTTCCCTGTCGGAAAACAAAGAATTTATCTGTTGTTTAACCTGCAGAGGTTGTTTTAATTCACATCCTTTCTAAAAATTTGAACGTTTTTGGTTTTGGTTTTTAATATATTCTTAATATATAAGACTGTCTATGTAATTTCATGTTGTTTTATATTTTATTTGTTCATTGTTTTTTGTTGGACTTCGTCAGAACTGTTTCTAAAATGTTTGTATACATGATTCGTGCTGCCTTTGGGCTCAGTGATGAGTTTTATCAACTGAAAGGCAGAATATAAATGTTTTTATCAAGTTAGATAGACATTATATAACAGTTTCATGGTATGTTTTAGTGTTGGTAACATGTCCCACATACACATGCCTAGTTCCTGCCCAATACCTAAACTTAACAACTAATAAACCATTGATAAGCCGTAATTAGGAGTTTATTGAGGGAAAAGTTTTAGTTAATAGTTAGTTAATAGTGAGAATTGAACCCTAAAATGTGACCGACATTTATGTTTTCGTTTTTTTTTTTTTTTCATTTCCATTTTGTGCTTTTAGCTATTTTTCTATCTAATTTATTTAACTTTTTTATCCTGTAACCATCAGTCAAGGACAAAACCGCGGGGATCTTGTAGCAAACATTTCCTTCTCGTCTGAATAAATAGACACCTAGTTATTAAAATGAATGCATATTCCATTTGAGTGCTTGCATATTGTTTTCCAGGTGGTGATTCTGTACTTCCAGCCGAGTGTTTTCCGCTGTATCCTGCTGCGATGGGTTCGTCTGCTCGGGTTTGCCACGGTCTATGGAACGGTCACCCTCAAACTTTTCAGGTACTGGTGTTGTTATTATTTTGGTCACAGTCTTAGTAATAATTATCTTGATTGATACAAATCTTAATCCTAGGAATGGCTAGAATGAGATATTGAGAACGACTTACATTCTGTGAGCGGAGAATGACACATTGTAATCTCTGAGAGTTTTGAGATTGGTGCCTCTGAGAAATAGATATGCTGCTCAGACAAACACACATTCTGGATGACTCACCACCCCACAATGTTATTAAATGTCACAACTTGTACTTTCCTAATATGGCAGATGAGGTGGATCCTGCTGAGATCTTTGCCATTTCAGAATCAACACTGAAAAAAACACCAAGGCTGGACAGGTTTTTGGTAGCAGATTGGATAGCGGGCGAAAGAGTCAAAGGCTAGGCTGTAGAGAGTCTGAACAGTTAACAAGAATTCATCTGTTCCTCATGGGCTGCAATTAGTGCTAATCCAAAAATAATAATATTGATTAAAGCAACTTAACATTTTTGACATATTCAACATGAATTTCTGTTTGGAATAATTATAATTTGTCAATATTATTAAAACAATATATTTTTTCTAGGGCTGTGAAATGATTAATCGTGATTAATCGCATCCAAAATAAAGGTTTGTGTTTACATAATATACAGTATGTGTGTGTAGTGTGTATAATTATTTTGTATATATAAATACACACACATGCATGTATATATTGAAGAAATATTTGCATGTATATACTTTATACATTTGTAAAAAAAAAAATAATAATATTATACAAAAATATAAATATTTGATATATTAATAACACATTTTTCTTAAATATATACATGCATATGTGTGTATTTATATATACAAAATAATTGTACACACCACACACACATATATTATGTAAACAAACTTTAATTTTGGATGTGATTAATCGCGATTAATCGTTTCACAGCCCTAATTTTTTCATAAAATATATATTTAAACTAGACTCCTGACAATTTTCTAAACAGAGCAGTTTATTTTTTGATACACACTGTTATTCAATTTAAATATTCTGACCCTCCAGAACTTGTGGAAAAGAAGTGCCCTCAGTTGTACTGGATGTGTATTTCTAATGTACTTCAATTCTTAAAAGTATAATTTAGAAAAACTATACTTGCAGATAAATCACAAATTTCTTGATTATAATTGTAAATGTAGTTTGTTATTCTTTTTACATATAGTGTCCTGAATTACTTCACAATAATACATATTTTAGCCGATCATAAACGCTTGTCAGTACAGCATAAAGTCCTATTTCAGGGGTCAAACAGCTAAAAATCAGCTAACTGCACTTAATATAATTTTAACTATTGTATATTTTCATTTAATTGTAATTATTAACATGCATTTAAGTGTCTGAAAACATTACTTTCAGATTTCAAGTATATTCTTTTAACGTGCCCCTGTCATGCTATTTTAAAGATTTCTAATTTTGTTTTAAAGGTCTCCTACAATAAGTTTACATATATCAATGGTCAAAAAACACTTTAATTTTCTTATAAACATTTCACATCAGCTCATTTTTCATAGAGTCTGAAAATGGTTAGTTTGAAGATTTAGGGCTCTATCTTGCACCCGGCGCAAATTTCCCTCCACAGATGCACGTCGGTAAACTAGGGAATGAACTTGCGCTCCCTGGGCGGACCGGCGCAAAAAGGAGGCGTGTTTCGGCGCAAACATTCCCTGGTGCTATTTTACACTTCCAGAAAACAATTGCGCCACTGTCAGTGAAAAAGTCGCTAAAGTCAGTGGCGTGTTGCGCGTTGTTCATTATGCTATTTTAAGCGCGCATGGTTGGCCATAATGTAGCGGGTGCACAACGCGCATACCCTGATTCTCTCATCAACACAGATGCAGTAGTTTTTATTTTTGCAAATCATACTTTATAACAAGGAAAAATATTATCACATGAGGGAAATCATTGTGGTTTACTTGAAGATGAAAAAAAACTTTTTTAAGGCTAATTGTAGTACTGAAGGATCAGACCTGTTTGCCCAATAGTGGCAAGAAACATACTACAGGCTATAATGTTTAACCGACGATGCAAGAGTTTCTCCCATTCCCATACAACGTCACCTCTCCGTCGGTCTCATCGACTGTGAACGCTCCTGGTAAACCCGCCGTTATAATAACAATCCATCATGCTACATGCGCTCCTGTTCTTAAAGGGTATGTTGGATGGCGCTCGGATTGGTTTATTTCACGTTACGCCCAAACCACACCTATGAATAATGAAGCTACTTCAGACCAACCTCTTTTAGATTTGCGCCAGACGCAGGAGGCATTTATCCCGCCGGGAAAATAGCAAAAGCGCCGGGATCCGCCCACAAAGTTACTTGCGCCATGCGCTTTGACACTTGCGTTTCAGATCGTTAAAATAGGGCCCTTAGTCTTTCTAATCTCCTCCTCCTTTGATTGGTTAGACGGCCCAGTCTGTTGTGATTGGTCTACCGAATACAGTGCGAATTGGAAACCAAACGCCTATTACCATATCTGAATTCTCAGCTCCTCACCACATGGACACGCAGTGATACTGATTGTAACTATGGTGTCGGTTTTATATCAGTTTGTGTCCTCATCCAAAAGTGGATTCGCAACTCAGAAAACAGCATCTTCTCACCATGACGACAACACCAAATTCTTCCAGACTTCAGTTACTTAAGGGTTTGAGAGCGGGACACGGTAGATGTTGTTCACGAGCAGCCAATGAAAACCATAGGCTGACATTATGCAAATGTTTTACATTATTAGGTGCGTTCTATTCGTCAGGGTCCCTACACAGTGTTAACTGCTCCCTACTCCCTGAACACGGCATATCAGTTGAAGTGGACTTCACTGACTTCCTGTGAAGTGATGTATCGAAGTTCCCTTATTCCCTATCAGGGCCTGAAATTAACACCCGACCACCTGCCAAATGCGGGTGAATTTTGCTATTGGCGGGTAACACTGTCAATCTACCTGCCACATTGGCGGGTAGCCAATGAGAATTGAGTGATTCAGGATTTTTACATTTCAACGAAGTCCGCTATTGCGGTGGACTTTAGCTAAAATGTGGCGGCACATTACTGGGGTAAAGAGGCCAGCTGAAACAAAACAAACAGCCAACAAAAAGATGAGGATGAGAAAAATAAAAGTAAAGAAGACATTTTAATACAAAGTGAACAATCGGCGGCAATGGCAAGGTTCGTGAGCGGCTGATTTATGACAGCGACTGTTGTTTCGTAACGTTCATGCGATCAGAAAGAAGATGAGGCTCTTTTTCTGACTACGTGTGCGAGTATTAAACTGTTGATGAGATGGGATGAGATAATGTAACGCGTCGCTGTTGTAGGTTACAGTACAATGACAGTTGCACAGATGTGTGTGTGTGTGTGTGCGTGTGCAACTGTGCATGTTGGGAGTTGGGAACCGGTGAGAAAATGTCCGGTACCCGGTAATTTTATCAGTAATAACATTATTAATTTAGTTCATATTTAACCGTTCCTGAACGCTGTAACTAAAAGCTGTTAAGAGTAAGACCTGTACGTGACTAAATCCGCCATCAACACAGCCGCGTGTGATTTGTTTACGAGCTGCGGTAGGTCTATCTGTTGAGTATATACTAGCCTATGTTGTGTGTGTGTGTGTGTGTGTGTGTGTGTGTGTCTGTCAAAATCAATGAATAAAAATATTTTTTTTTTATGTATGTTATTAGAGTTATTATTACTTGACAGCACTAAAATGTGTGTTCTTACAAGTTAAAGAACAATATTGTGAAATTCCCTGTTTTTTTTTTTTGTTTTTTTTTACGTTTATGAGGCAAAAAAAAAAATGGCTGGTAAAAAGTCTCTGTGGCGGGTGAATTTTTAAATCCACCTGCCACAGTGGCCGGTGGCCGAAAAAATTAACTTCAGGCCCTGTTCCCTATGCCGTTTGCAGTGCCCTTCGAACTGAACATGTTTGTTCCCTTCGAATTGGAATCTCGCTTAAGATGGCGAAATACCCTGTGAAGTCCACTTCGCAGTCCACTTACGGTCGAATGGAACGCACCTATTGTGTAGGTTTGTAACAGGAAGTGAGACTGGAATTGATTGTTGGAACAACAACTTTATTCGTGTATTTTCTGCATGAAAGGTAATATTCGAAAAAGCATTATGAGGCACTTTAAAGTTTTATTTCTGTGATAAAATTATGTCTGTTTTAAAAGTGTGCTAAAGTGTACTTTTTCACAGGGGTACATGATATATCTAGAAGCATGTATTGCTTGTTCTTTTGAAAATACTCCTTAAATAAACATTATACTTTAGCTTTGTCATCACTATTATTTCATAACAAGTTCAGATTCAATACAGACTATTATTCCATAAAGACTTAAGATGCTATAAAGAAGGTCAGTATATCTAGAGTGGCTCTATAATGCACTTTTTCTTACTCTTACATGGACTTCGTTTCCTGTATGACCTTGCAGCATTAGCCTCTCCTGATTTAATTGTGATACCCTTTTAAGCACAGTTAATGTTTGTATTATCCCTAATTTTCCATTAAAGTAAACGTCCTGTAAAGTGCCAGAGCTGCTTGTTCCACGGCTAGTAAAGTCAGGGGTAAAGTACTTTAAAAAAAAAAAAAAAAAAAAAGATTCACTACATCGTGAAACTACACAGCTAAATGTTTTTTTTTTAACAGGAGGTGCATAGGACAATATAACCACTGTGTGTTGCATTTAATTGGTTTGGACAACAAAAGCTGAAAATGAACAATGGAGGAAGGAGGATAAGTGGAGGATCTTTAGGAACATTTACAGAAGATAATGTGGGCTTGACAGCGCTGGAAATGACATAATGGCATTCGTATTTAAGACTTCAGACATCAGTCTGATGAGTCTCGATTTCTGTTGAGACATTCAGATGGTGGAGTCAGAATTTGGTGTAAACAGAATGAGAACATGGATCCATCATGCCTTGTTACCACTGTGCAGGCTGGTGGTGGTGGTGTAATGGTGTGGGGGATGTTTTCTTGGCACACTTTAAGCCCCTTAGTGCCAATTGGGCATCGTTTAAATGCCACAGCCTACCTGGGCATTGTTTCTTACCATGTCCATCCCTTTATGGCCACCATGTACTCATCCTCTGATGGCTACTTCCTGCAGGATAATGCACCATGTCCCAAAGCTCGAATCATTTCAAATTGGTTTCTTGAACATGACAATGAGTTCACTGTACTAAAATGGCCCCCACAGTCACCAGATCTCAACCCAATAGAGCATCTTTGGGATGTGGTGGAACGGGAGCTTCGTGCCCTGGATGTGCATCCCACAAATCTCCATCAACTGCAAGATGCTATCCTATCAATATGGGTCAAAATTTCTAAAGAATGCTTTCAGCACCTTGTTGAATCAATGCCACGTAGAATTAGGCAGTCCTGAAGGGGAAAGGGGGTCAAACACAGTATTATGGTGTTCCTAATAATCCTTTAGGTCAGTGTATGTTGTATTTGTTAACATTAGTTAATGCACAGTGAATTAACATGAACATACAGTACAATGAACAGCTGATTTTTATTAACTAACATTAACAAAGATAATAAATATTCTAACAAATGTATTGTTCATTGTTAGTTAATACATTAAGTAATGTCAACTTATTAAGCTTCTTGTAAAATGTTTCCAGAAAAATAATTATTAATATGCCTAGTAAAATTCAAATTTACCTTAGCTTTCGTAATACACATTCATGATTTTATCAGTTATTTTAAAACTTTAACAAACGTTTTTTTTTTTAATAATAATAATAATAATAATAAAATAATAATAACTTTCCTATTCAATCAATCATTTTGAATATCATGTTCATTCGAAATTACACCACATTATGGAAGTAAAATGCTTTACAAATGCAGACTTTAATAAATGTCAACAATTGTACACTTCTACAAGGTGCTATTTTAAGTCCACATCAGTTCCAGTATTGAGGTGATAATGACACAATCAGGGCGTAATATTCACTTTTTGCCTCACCTGCCAATGGTAAAGAAAATTTACCAGCCATAAATATATTTTTTAACCGGCCATGAAACCGGCAGTTATGACACCAAAAATTTAGATACCAGTGAAAATTCACAATTCTCTATTCTAAATGTTGATACCACAACTCAAACTACTAACCTAACTATACATTTAAATATATATATATATATATATATATATATATATAGGAACAAGGAACAGTAATTTTCAGGTAGATTAATCCTTATTAAAGGTACAAAAGTTATTCAGTCAAAAGCAGTGAATGATTTTTTTCTTGGTTCTTTGTTGTTGATTAATATAGCAGACATATTAGGCTGCTGTCACTTTAAGACCTACTTCATGGATCCAATACACACACCAGTACACATCTTTCTCTACTGTTAATGTGTTAATGTTCACTCAAGACATAACCGACTATGTTTACTCATATACTCATTAAGATGGGCATTTTTGAAACTTTGTGAGTTTGACCGTTTAAGTGCAAGAAGACGTGAAAAAGAGCTCAATTCAGTATTTGCGCACTGTCTGAGATGCAGCGGCACTCACGTTTGCGTACATGTTTTCACAACACTGCATTGTTGGAATTTTACAAAATATTACCAGCCGACTGGCGATTGACCCCGTTTCATATACTGTTATTTATAGTGTTAATTTTAGGCCATGGATACAATGGTTGTTTTCATTGTTTTCCAGGGTTCTCAAGGTGTTCCTGTCACGTACAGCCCAACGGATCCCCTACATGACCAGCTGGAGGGTGTTACGTCTACTGTGTATAATCCTGCTGATTGTGTTATGGTTCGCAATAGCCTGGACCGCCGCTGTTTGTCAGAATCCAAACCGACATCTCGCTCTCATCACTGTGGGCTTCACCACTGATAGGCTGCAGTTCAGCATGTGTCTGCTGGACCGCTGGGACTACATGATTGCTGTGGGTGAGTGAATCTGTTACCTAAGAGCTTCCTTTATGACTATTTGGCATTTTAATGAGCACCAGCTTGAATATATTATCAAACAGAATCAAAGAGTCTGGATGAAATGTTCCCAAAAATGGATACTTGTTTAAAGAAAGAAAGTAGAGAGAATATCTTCAAGGCACTATTTAAAAGAAAAAAATTCAACTTATGGCATCATTCAAACTCGAGCTGCTCTAATGTTTTGCATGGAACACAAAAAGCAAATGTTTACTAGAATGTTCAGTAGAATTTATTTGAATGTAAAAAAAATAACAAGAAACACTATAAATGCTGTACGCACGCAAAAGTTTCTCGTGCACACGTGAAAGTCTGCATATTTTTATTTTTGCAAAGGTCCCTTTAGGGGCTCCGTAGAAATGTGCACTTATAGTTTACTTCAAACATTCAAAATATATAATAAAATATCAAATAAAAGGGCACTTAAAGCTACACTGTGTAACTCTTTTAGTTTATTTTTAGCTAAAAACACTTAGTTCTTTCAAAAACATATGTGCTCATTAATGTACATTTACTTCGTTCAAGTAATAAATACTCGTGAGTGTATAATATGCCATTGAAAATACATACGGGTTAGGGGTTCTAATGTCGGTCGCCATTTGTCCCTCCATCTTGAAAGTACATTAGCCAAAGAGGGACATACCCGTCAATTTCGCGTTTACGTTTGAGTTAACGCTCATGGATGAGATCGAACTGGAAGCCATGTTAATCTTGGACTACATTGGCCACCGTAGGAGTTAAAACGAAATCGGAATTGAGAGGAACAGAAACTAATATTCACTGGATGATCACCTTTTCACCGATAGATGGGGGTAAAAATCACACAGTGTAGTTTTAAGTGTACTTTTTTCATGCTTTATAGAAGGATACTTATTTGACTAATTAAAAAAAAAAACATGTGAATTATTTTAACTATATTTTGTTATTCAATATTACATATAATATGTTCTAAAGTGCTACTAAAGTGGGTCAAAAAGCACTCAAAACTTCCATTCCAGACTCTTTATAAAAGTGTGCTCAATTGTAGTTCTTTTTTAAAGAACCTTTCAACCTTTAAATAGCTGAGTTTGTAATCTGTAACATCTGTGATCATCTTTGATGTAACAAAAATGACTTATTATAATCGTATGACTTGATTATAAGTATTTTGTGCTTGAGTTTTCAGTAAGTGAAGACAAAACTAGAATCTGTTCCTCTTAGATACTGGGTCCTGACAAATGAAGTGCATCTAAGTGGCATTGCCTAAATTGTAAGAGTAATCTGGTAGCATGCTAATCCGGACATTGCAATCGTGGTAGACCATTGCAGGCCATTATGTTTGAAATACAAGCCAAGGAAGTGATTAATCAAGTCTGGCTTGGCACTAATTGCAGACATATAGCGGAGCTCACAGGAAGCATCAGCCAGGCTGTGACAAATCGAATTCAACACAAATGTTTATCCTGATGTATTTTTCTCAAGCATGGCAAATTAGAATGTGCCCGATCTAACACCTGGATCAGTAAACATCACATTGATGATGACAGATTTTCACTGGGGGAACACATGTTTATTGATGTCAGGCCAGCTGACTGGATGACATTGTTTAGGGTATGCCAATAGGGGATGGGGAACTTTAAAATCTTTGGACTACCTTCCACAGCTTCATTTGTAATTGTCTGTCAAGCAGTCTCCAGGGAATACAAGCAATCTAGAAATCTTTTATTGCATTCATTGAATGTCTTTTTCTCTATCTTTCTGCTATTTTCAATTTAGCGCTATATTGGTTTGTAACAGAAAGGTATTGACATCCACATCATTCTCTGGTTGATCTGGTAACTGGTATGTCCTAGGTACTAGTCATTTGGGTTTTAACTCCTTACTATCTCTCACAAACAGCTGAATTCCTGTTCCTTCTGTGGGGTGTGTATCTTTGTTTTGCTGTGAGGACCGTCCCCTCAGCGTTTCATGAGCCTCGCTACATGGCCATCGCAGTGCACAATGAGCTCATCCTCTCTTTCATATTCCACATTTTAAGGTGAGTGACTTCCTCCTTTCCCTCCTCATAAATGTCTTATCATGATTAAAAGGGACCTAGTGTGCTCCTTTTTACAAGATGTAATATAAATCTCTCAGGTGTCCCCAGAATGTGTCAGCGAAGTTTCAGCTCAAAATACCCCACAGATAATTTATCGTACCACGTTGTAAATGCCCATTTTTGAGTGAAAGCATGTTTTGTGCGTGTATCTTTAAATGCAAATGAACTGCTGCTCCCTGCCCCCTATCCAGGGTAGTGATGTGCCTTTATAGCTTGTGGTCTATCCTCAAACTAATGCGATCACACTCATGTGACATTGCAGTTCTTCATCATCATTTGAAGTCAAACCATTTTAACTTCTGATATGTGGTTTTCTGAGCACACACATCCGAAGCACGCACACAGAAAGCTGTCTGTCAGACGGCTCGCTCGTCCTGTGAGTATTAGGGTGTGCGGTAACACTTTAGAATACGGTTCCTTCGTTAATGAATAACTACACAAGAACTAATGAGTAACACAATATTAACAATCTAGTATTAACAATCTAGTAACTACTATTAACTAAAAGAAACTCTTATTAACGAATTAGTAAGTAATAGCTCACAGATGAAAGTGTTACTAGGAATTACTAATTATTTGGATTCGTATTATAAAATGAAGATCATTGGAACTAACTAGTTATTACTCAAGTGTTACTAAAGACATTTTCTAAAAGTTATTAAAGTTCACCAAAAAATCTCAAACATTTGCACAAATCATGACTAGATCATGTAGTAACACTTGAGTAATTACTAGTTAGTTCCAATGATCTTCACTTTATAATACGGATCCAAATAATTAGTAATTCCCACAGAAGTATCTAGTAACACTTTCATCTATGAGCTATTACTTACTAATTATTTGGATCCGTATTATAAAGTGAAGATCATTGGAACTAACTAGTAATTACTCAAGTGTTACTAAAGACATTTTCTAAAAGTTACTAAAGTTCACCAAAAATCTCAAACATTTGCACAAATCATGACTAGATCATGTAGTAACACTTGAGTAATTACTAGTTAGTTCCAATGATCTTCACTTTATAATACGGATCCAAATAATTAGTAATTCCCACAGAAGTATCTAGTAACACTTTCATCTATGAGCTATTACTTACTAATTATTTGGATCCGTATTATAAAGTGAAGATCATTGGAACTAACTAGTAATTACTCAAGTGTTACTAAAGACATTTTCTAAAAGTTACTAAAGTTCACCAAAAATCTCAAACATTTGCACAAATCATGACTAGATCATGTAGTAACACTTGAGTAATTACTAGTTAGTTCCAATGATCTTCACTTTATAATACGGATCCAAATAATTAGTAATTCCCACAGAAGTATCTAGTTACACTTTCATCTGTGAGCTATTACTTATTAATTCGTTAATAAGAGTTTCTTTTAGTTAATAGTAGTTAATAGATTATTAATAAACTTTTTCAGTAGTTCTCTGGGAAGTATTAAAAAATAGTAGTTATTGATTACTTAATAGTGAACTACCACTTTCGTCTGTGCGCTATTACTTACTAGTTCGTTAATCAGAGTTTCTTGTTATTTAATAATAGTTACTAGATTGTTAATATTGTGTTACTCATTAGTTCTTGTGTAGTTATTCATTAACGAAGGAACCGTATTCTAAAGTGTTACCGGGTGTGCTCACACTACGAGCACTATCAAGCCCGACGCAAGTGTTTTTTTTTTTGCCAGTTTTAGCTATATGCATTTATCATTTAGCTCTATGCATGTCCTGCGCCACGTTATTTAAATAGCAAATACATTTGCACCCATTTGTGCAAAAAAAAAAAAATGCTGGTAGAAAAAAAAAACAAGCCAACAATGTTGGAAAATTGCTATTTTGAGGCAACTGAAATATACTGTGCCATTGACCAACAAAAACTTGGTCTAAAGTCAATGGCACTATTTATTTTTATTTTTAAAGAGTGCGATAGTAATGTGTGCCTATAAGCGGGTCCACAATGTGCGTACACTCTGCTTATTACACACATGCCCAGCAGCACACAAACTAGCCAAATAATAAAAATAACTGGATAACAATGTAAAATATTAATATTGTGTACATAAAGATATGGTGGAATCCGGCTTGTCCCGTAGATGGTCTGCTTATGCGTTTTAACCTCGACCCTGAGCTGATACGTTACGCCCAAAACACACCGATTACTTATTAAGAGAATAGGGACCATCCTTTTAGACCATGCGCTAAGTATGCCAACCATTTTTCCTGTCGTTGAACAAGCAAAAGTGGATTCAGACGCGCCCTAAGTGCACCATAGATCGTTAAAATAATACGGTTCAGATCGCCTACTGTGAGTACACTTTTAAACTAAGTTCTCTTTCCCATCTTATTGAGCTTAAACTGTTATATACACAGAAAGTTATGTCAAAAACACACTGAGTTCACACATAAACATTGGTTGGTTATTGTGCATATATATAAATATATTAGGGCTGTGCAAAAGTTAATTGCGATTAATCGCATCCAAAATAAAAGTCTGTGTTTACATAATATATAGTGTGCTGTATATAATTATTTTGTATATATAAATACCTATGCATGCATGTATGTATTTAAGAATTATTTGCGCTTAAATTCTGTATATATATATAAATACATAATCTATATTATATAAATATAAATATTTTATATATGAATAACACATTTTCTTAAATATATACATGCATGTGTGTGTATTTATATATAGAACATAATTATATACAGCACACACAAATATATTATGTAAACACAGACTTTTATTTTGGATGCGATTAATCGCAATTAATTTTTGCACAGCCCTAATATATATATATTAGATCTGTGTATTAAATTCACAACAGCGTAATATAAAGTAACTATTATACAATTTTTAGTAGCTTTACTAAGAATACATTTCTTACTTGAATGCTGCTGTTAATTGCCCTGGGGAGGAGATAAACCAACCCGATCTCATGAGAATTCGTACGAATTTTACGAGGTGGTTCTCACTCGTACGAATTAGTATGTTTTTGCTAAATCGTACATATTTTACGAATTGGCCAATTCGTATTAATTCGTACGAATGACCTACCCCTGACACCACCCCTAAATCTACCCATCACGTGGGTTTGGACAAATCGTACGAACTCGTACGAGTGAGGTCGTATGAATTAGTACGAATTAGCCACTTTTTAATCACTCGCAATTGGTCGTGAGATAGCGTAGGATAAACATGACGGACAGTGTACAGCTCACTTAAGTGGAGCACCTAAGCTAATAGGGAAGGTTTTGTCGCCAGTGGTGACATCACATTGGGAGCACATTCCTTAACGGCTTATTTTGAGACACTTTCAGATTTACTGGGAAAATAACAAATGGACTGGATGGATTTTTACCATATTGGGGTGATTGTGTACACAGTGCCGGCACGTAATTATGATCAAAAACAATATAAAAGTAAATTTTGCACAATAGGTCCCCTTTAAGTCAATATCTCTCGCACTTGCCTTCACTTGAATACACTAGACTAAAAGCCATATGGTGTTGGTATATGGACTCCCAGCTGAAAAAAAACTCTGCTGCATATCATGTGTTGTGTTTTGGAAGATCGTCCCTTGCATGGGATGCTTGTGATCTCAACACATTGGGTCTCATTCATGAAACACGAGCAGAACGAATTTTTGTGTAAATCGTGTGTAAAGTGGTTCTGGCGTAAATTTTTGGATTCATTCAAATGTTCGTATTTTCCAAATGTTAGTTGGTACGCAAGAAATCTACACCTGCTCCCAGCCACGCGTAAATGGTGCGCTTAACATCCGAACGTTTTGCTTATTAATAAGGCTGCATTTTAATTCACCTTAATCGGGTACATATTAAAAATATTTTATACAATTACATACGGTTTTTCTTTTTACTTTTATTATGAGAGCCAGTAATAGCAGATCTAATGATCGATGGTGGTCCTTCTCCAGTTTGAATACGATTTTTCCGAAGTGAATTAATTCGTTTTTTGCTGTCAAGCTTAATGTCAAACCATTTTCTTCTAACTTCTGAGACTGTTCGATTAACAGATGAAACTCCATTAAATACATCTATGCTGCCAAGCTTCCTTTTTTTTAGGACCTGATAGGCCACTATGAAAATAAAATGTGGCGTTTTGAATGAACTTCTGATAATAAAACTTCAATTTCTGCATCCGAGAAATCTTTCTTTTTCATTCGCATTCACGTTATTATATGAATATATAGAGATGTCAGTCAGATATAATGGGCGGGATTTATGGTAATTGAGAATGAACGTGCACGCGCATCCCGTTTACGACTGGTTGGAATTCATTAACACACACACATTTCACTATCACATCTGACGTTTACGAAATATTTGTGAATCATCAGAAGAGTTTTTGGGAAGGTCTCTTTACGCGCAAATCACGCTCATATTTACTCGTATATTTACGAATGTTTCATGAATGAGACCCACTGTTTAAGTTAATCTCTGTGAGCAGCTCTTGCCTGATTTCCCACTGAAGCTAAGCAGGATTGATCGATCCTGAACGGTACTTGAAACGGTACTCTCTAATAAGAGTTAGATGACAAAAATACTTGCAAAAATACTTACAGTTACTAGAATGTCTAAAATGGACCATTGAAATAAAGTGCAAATGAATATCCACTCTGATTGTTCAGTTTACTATAATACTATGATATTATAGTTTAAATGCTGTTATTCTTCTCTAGAATCAATCATTTTGAATTCATCTTAAGGAAAATCTCTCTTGTCCGACGGACCGCCACTGCCTTCTAAAAAATCAGTTTAGGGCTGTGGAGTGAATGAATAACTTCAGTGGTAATGAGGCACTCATTCAGGCAGGGACTTAGCTTGAACTTTTACACAAGATAAAGGCGGTTGACTTCAAAGGCAGGTCATGTGATTTGTAGAAGTGTTGCGTTGCTTGATGCTTTCTCCACTTTTTCTACAGTAATTAATCGTAGTACAGAGCCATGGGATAGTGTTAGTTAAGTATCTGCATTCTTGTGTAACAGCACCCATGTCCTTTCATCATAAACGTTAATTAGTGTATTGTGGCAGCCAGTGCTTTCAGCATACACACGCAGTTTTTAGCATACACACACTTCACCTCAGCAATCTCAGAAGGTGATGTAAGAGGAAAACTTTTATTTTCTTCATATGTACAGACATGTCCATATTCAGTATCAGTCATCTCAGAGGGACCATCAATTTCCAACCAGATTAAAAGACCTGAAGTCAACAGAGCTGCAAACATAGTCCCAGGTGAAGACAGTCTCCCAGCACAGATAAACCTGGGGGAAAAAATAGCTATGCGGAGAAAAACACAGCATAAATCTAAATATAAATCTGCTATATGTGGACAAGCTCTGACGTTGTTGAGCCATAGTGGTCATTGCAGTTTCAAATTTCAATTGTTTTCACTAAAGATGGCAGACAAAGCTGAAGGAAATATTCTCTTTCTCTTACGAGAGGTTCTCTCGTATTGCGGAAGTTTAGCTTACGCTACCGGAAAGATTCATCTTTTCGAGATATTGAAGCCAAAAAATTATCCATAATTTTGTATTAATTGTCATTGCAGTGCAGCAGCTAGCAGACCTAGAGCAGGCTGTCTAGCATGCTCATAGTCTCCCAGCAGCCTACCACTGAACCCGATGTGACATCACATCCAATGAAGGGGGTGCTTGCGCCTTCACAGCATCATAGCCCGTCAGTATGGGCGTGGCTTAGCATATATAAGCAGGGCTCGGAGGATGTTTCTCTGAGTTTCATCTCTTCAGCGAAGCTCTACGCATCGCTGGATCTAGAAATAAGCCGCCGCCGCCAAGAAAGCGACAAGCCAGCTTAGGACAGCACCTGAAGAAACCAGCCGTCTTCGCTACCTTCAGCCATCCATGTGAGCTACGCTATCGGGCCACGTATCCAAAGCGCCGTTCCACGTAAACAAAGCGCCGTTCTCAAAGGCCTCCGGAGCCTGTGGCCACCGCAACGCTCTCGACGGACTCCCTCCCTCAAGCTTCGCTCTAGTCTTTTCCGCCTCCCCTCGCAGACGCACAGCTGACCGCTCACGAGCCACACTGCCGTCATTTCTGAATGGGGTCACGCCGCTGACAGCTGTTCTAACCGCGGCTAGCTTTATTTACATTACATTAGCTTTATTTACGTTAGTCCGTCGAGGCCGGATTAACCCCCATTTTCTCAAACATTTCTCAGCTCCTCCTAGTTCGAGCGGCTCTAAATGTCAATATTGCAGCAAGTAGCCTGTTAAATAACACGCACACCTGCAAACAAACGCCGACACACAAAAATTGTGATGACGCTCTCTTTTATGCTCGCACTAACTACCAGGGCTTTCGCGCTAGAGAAACGAGCTTGTAATCCGCTTCCTTAGAGGAGCCAGAAGGATGAACCTTCCGCGCCCCCGTCGGTTCCTATGTGGGATCTTTCATTGGTCCTCGAGGCCCTGAAAGCTTTTCCCTTTGATTCCATGGAGTTAAATTACATGTCACTCAAAACCGTTTTTCTGACAGCTGTTATCAGTTAAACATGTGGGAGACTTACACGCGTTGTTCGTCAGCGCTGCTTGTCTTGAGTTCGGGCCAAATGACTCAAAAATCATCCTCAAACCTAGACATGGCTATGTCCCTAAAGTGATTGGCACTCCTTTATCGTTTCTCTGTCGGTACTGACATCATCCGATAGCGAGAGCAATGTTAATCTCCTCTGCCCAGTCAGGGCGCTGAGGGTTTACACTGCATGCTCCGCCCCTTTCAGGTGTCCGAACCAGCATTTCGTTTCATTTGGTGGGCGCACCAAGGGTCTTGCCGCCTCAAAACAAAACCTGTCCAAATGGATTGTGGACACTATAGCTGCTGCTTACGCGTCAAAAGGTCTGCAATGCCCCTTGGGCACCAGGGCTCAGTTCACTGGCATGGCCTCATCGTGGGCATGGTCCAGTGGAATTTCTATTCTGGTCCAGCGGAATTTCTATTCACGACACATGTGTGGCGGCGGGCTGGGCCTCCCCGTCCACCTTTGTCAGGTTTTATAACCTAGAAGTTCCCGCTCTGCAGGCAAAACTTCTGTCAGTTTAAGTGAGATGTACGTTCTGTCCAAATATGATCGTGCACAGGCTACTCTCACGTGTCCTAGCTCTTCTGGTTGCGCTGCACTAATAGGTATGTGCTTTATACCAGCGCCGCCGCTCTGTATTCCCTATGAGTGCTTACAGTATGTACAAGTGCTGAATTCCCGTAGCATAAGCTAAACTTACGCAATACGAGAGAACCTCTCCTATTAGAATGTATCAGTTACCTAATGGAACCTTGGATCTCTCTAGAAGAGGGAACGAGTATTGTGTAACTTGTCATGAGCGATTTTCGCTTCAGTCGATGAAAACCATAGAAACAGCCTTCGAGCCCTGCTTATATATGCTAAGCCACGCCCATACTGGCAGGCTATGACGCTGTGAAGGCGTAAGCCCCCTTCATTGGACGTGATGTCACATCGGGCTCAGTGGTAGGCTGCTGCAGTTCCCATTAAGGACATTTTTTTGGCTTCAATTTCTTGAAAAGATGAATCTTTCCCATGGCGAAAGCTAAACTTACGTAATACTCGTTCTCTCTTCTAGAGAGAACCAAGGTTATAGGTAACCGATACGTTTTATTTAGTAAAAAAAAGTAGAAACAGTGTTGGTACGAAACAGATGCATCTCGGTGAAATATTTCAAGTTGTCAACTAAGAGAATCCTAGAATATAAAGTACCACCATGTTAGCTTAGCTACATGCTAATCAGAAGTCAGAGTTAACTTTTGACACTTTTCACAGCATTGTAAATGCAACCCAAATTGTTGTTCATATAGATTTAATATTTTTTAGCATTTAGTAATGTATTTTTAATAAACTCTATTAGGTGCTTTTTATATGTTGAATTGTTGTTTTTAAAACATACTCGCAGTGTGTGACATCATATTGTGACAGTTGCAGTGTCCATCAAAAAGAATTTGCACTCTCAACTCCTGTTTTGTTGTTATTTTTTTCTTCATTTCTGTCCTGTCCCTGTGTAGGCTCTTTTATTCCATGTGACAGTATAAACAGCTCAAAAACCCTTTGATTTTAAGGCTTAATTTATGGCCTGTAGACCGGTCCCTTGCGATACGACTGCAAGCAGTATCAATAGGCTAATGTCAAAAATGTGATGTTCAGTAAAATGTCCTGGTGTGTATGATGTTTAAACGAGTGTCCTCACCGATTTGCTTGTTGTGAGTGCAGTCTTCATTCTGATTAAAAAAAAAAATTCTTCCAATGTCTGTGAGGGAGAAGAGTGAGGAAAACTTGTTACAATAGATGCTGCTTCAAAGCTGGACAAAGTTTTTGAACATTCTCCCTATCACTCACGATGGCTATAGCGATACCATATTTTGAAATGTCATGATTCAATCACAATTGCATCAGTATGTTTATTTATTTTGTTAGTATGGTTATGTTTATTTATTAGAAGTTGGTTGTCTGAATAAGCATTTCTGAATGTGACCAGAGTCACTTCTATGATGCACATGTACCAGACAAAAGCGAAGAGAAAGATAAATTCTGATTCTGCATATTCACTCTCTCCTTTTGTTACCTTAACCCTAACCTTGGTAACATAGGACTCTTTGTCTTGTGCTCATTATATGCCATTTAAATCTAGGTAACACAGGGCCCTGGAAACATAGGAATGTCTCATCTTACGCAGACTTTTCACAGTTTCAGCCACGATCCAAATATGACAACGAATTGAATTGTTTTGGGAAGTACCCAAATTTGTATTGTTAAGAAATTGTAATGGTTTTATTTTGTTCTGCCTTTTGCCAAGGTGATTATAATTTTTTTCTGTAAATCCTCCCACAGGTTCACTCTAGCCCCTGAGCTGCACCCAGATTGGATGCTAATGCTATTCTTTGCTCATACACACTTGACAGTGACTGTCACTTTGGGGTTACTGCTTGTGCCAAAGGTAAACCCACCAATGAGCCATAATTTTGGATTATTTGTTGGCTAAAATCCAATTTTACAGAATTTCTTAAATATCCATGCCTTTTCCACAGTTCTTGTTTGCAGGTACACATCTAAGGGATGACATTGCTACAGAGGCCTATGAAGATGAATTGGACATGGGGCGGTCTGGGTCATACCTGAATAGCAGCATCACGTCTGCCTGGAGTGAGCACAGTCTGGATCCAGAGGATATTCGGGTAGGTGCCCTGTTTTCTTTCCTGCTTCTTTTTCCTCTCGACACTCTCCTGCCTTAGTAATTAACTAAAATTTCATAATCTGCAAATAACTTTTGACCCCTTGTCCTATATCCGATGAAGATACTGAGCCATGGCAGTTTTTTATTGCAGACACCAGAGGAAATGGGCCAGCTAAGTTCTATTAATGGCTGTGGCGTAAGGTCTTGCGACAGTCTTTGGGAAAAACGTACCAACGTGAGCAGAGGTTTTTGTTTGTTTGTTAGAGCTGAAGAAGTCTCTCACAGAAGACCCAAATTTAGTTCATAGGAAGGACACTTTGCTAATAGGATAAAGCTCTGCACTTGGTATAATATTGTTGATTGACTTTGACACGGCTGTTATAAATGCTTTGAAGTTCTTCAGAGGCTGTTTCAGACCTAACAATAAAACACAAAATTTTCATATTTGACACTGTCCCAGACTGTCCTGTCTTTAATTAGTGTAAAACCGCATGTTGGTTTGGTCTAACGTCTTCGAGGCACTGTCTGTAGTTGCAAAAAATGACTTCTGCATGTTTTCTGTGCAATAGAGCGTCTGCTTCAGTGTAACTAGAATCATTTTATTTTTAAAATTTCCACATGTAGACCTCTTTTGTGAATGAATGGCCGTTTTGTCTTTAAATCTACAGGAAGAGCTGAAGAAACTCTACTCCCAGCTGGAGATATATAAGAGGAAAAAGATGCTGGCCAACAATCCTCACCTGCAGAAGAAGCGCAGCTCCAAAAAGGGCCTAGGCCGCTCTCTCATGCGCCGCATAACTGAGATTCCAGAGTCAATGGGTCGTCAGTGTAGCCGTGAGGACAAGGAACTGGGTGAACATGGGAGTACCCGCAACAGCATCTGTGTCCTGAGAAAGAACCCTTTTGACCCCTCACAGTCTGTTAAGCCTGCCAAAGACGAATCCTTGAAGAGCAAAGTGTTCTCCCTTAAAAAGTCCCACAGCAGTTATGACCATGTTCGAGACCACAGTGAGGATTCCAGCAGTTCAATGACAGACAAGATGGAAGTCGCGACCACAGAAGGCTCCCTCCTTGAAACCCTAATGGGAAAGAAGCTTGCCAAAAAGTCCTCTGAGAAGATTGATACAGCCAGTGAGTCAACAGAGTCAGTTCCCTTGGTGTGCAAGTCAGCTAGCGCTCACAACCTGACAGCTGATAAGAAACCTATTCACCCTAGAACATCCATGCTGCAGAAATCTCTAAGCGTTATCGCCAGTGCCAAAGAGAAAACACTTGGCCTCACGGGAAAGGCGCAAGCAGTGGAAGACTCAACAAAGAAAGCTAATCAACACAACAAGGATGTCAAGACCTCAGCTGAAGCTGAAGAAAAGGAGGGTTATCCAAAGATGATTGTCAGCCAATCAGTGGAGTACAAGCAGACAGCTGCCAAAACCGGTATAATGAAGCCACAAATGAGCGGAAGCCAGCCCTCTATTTGCTCAGAAGCAGGCAAGGGGAAAGATCTGTACGATCTTTCAGAGGTGTGCCCTTGGGAACTGGAGGACTTGCCGACTCCCTCCGAAAACAAGGTCCATAAACACGTGTCCATTGCCCCTGAGCAGACCACCACAGTCCATGGAAGTAGCAACAAAGCGACAAAGTCGCAAAAGCAAAAAGGCACAGAGCAGTCACCCTCTATGGCCAGGCATCCAAACCAGAAACTTGCAGATAGAACAGACATATGTCCATGGGAGGAAGGAAATATGGACCACAGTACGGCAATGGTGTCGAAACCTAACTCCACTAGTAAGCCTGCCATACCCCAACCCCAGTCTTCCGGTGAGGTCCCCAAAGTTCTAAAAGCTGACGTCTGTCCATGGGACTTTGAGGAAGTGTCGAGCAAGCCAAAGGATTCAGCTTGCTCCGCTGATAAGAGCAGACCAAAAAAGGGCACCACATCAGCTGAAATCAAAGGCAAAATAAGCTCCTCGCCTACTGAAATCAAGGGCAATACACCTACAGAGGGCAAAGTAAAGAGTGTTCTCCCCGAGCCTACTAAATCCACAGGCCGCTCACTGCAGCCGCCCCCTAGTGCAGAAGTGTGTCCATGGGACTATGAGACTGTCTCGGGTCCAATCTCTGAAAAGACCCCTTATTCCCCTCAGGTTTCTAAAACAAAGGAGACCCCTGCTATAAAGAAGGGAGCTTCCCCTGTCAGAATATTAGAGAAGGAAAGAGAGAACACAAAGGATCCAGATGATGATAAAAAGAAATCAAACACAAAATACAGGTTCACCTCTGGCAAGACAAAAGAAAGACCTGTCAGCCAGTCCACACAGGGTGAGGTTTGTCCATGGGATGTTGAGAGAAGTCAGGAAATTGTCTCAATGGAAAAACAAAAAAGCCCAAATGTTGCATTAGCAAAAGGCAAGCAAGCAGACGTATGCCCTTGGGATTTTGAAGATGCCGCAACTGGTAAAGAAGTCAACAGGAGCACCAGTTCATCTACTAGCAAACAGATAAGTTCAAATTCCAAAGGCAGAGTTACTAGTAGTGTTAAAATGGCAGATGTCTGTCCTTGGGAATTTGACGACCAATCATCAACAAAAAAAGCATGACACTTTACCTGAGTGAACCATTAGTTAGTTCTCATTATATGTGCTTTTTCTTTCATAAATACACCATAGAATATAAACTTTAATAGAATTTTTGGTGATTTGGAGAAGAAAATCAACAAGTCGCACAAGCTGCCTTTCTCTTCAACCCTTTGTTTTCCCTTTGTGTTTTTTTTTTTTTTTTTTTTTTTTTGGAATAAAAATACAAAAATACAAAAATGCAACAACTCACCAGGCATTCCAGATTCTAAAGTATTGGTTGAACCTTTAAATAGAAACGGTAGTTTACAATTATGCAACTCTTTATGTGCAATGTAAACAAGATGCCTATACTCACCACATGTATACATTTGAACCCTCATAACAGCTGCATCTGTAGCCCCTCCTTGACTGTGGCTTCCATAAAAGATTGTACAACTTCCTGTGGGTGTGGACCATGCATGAAGTATCCATTTCCTTGTTTTGATTTGATTCATACATTCTCGTTTGGTTTGAGTAAAACATTTTTGCCAAAGATAGCGGTGAAATCCAATAAATCTAAGAACTCAAACCTCAACAGCATAATAGAGTACCACTACATTTGTACAGTGAGCCGAATATGGCTGCTAGAAATTAGCCTGTAGCACTTTAGTAAAGAAGAAAGACAGATGTAAACTGGATATAACTCCATTCACATTTTCCCTTTTTTTGTCTTTTTGGCCTTGATGTTTTATGCCGTTCCGCAGTGAGATCATATGTGCACATTTGCAACATTTTTTTTTTTTTTAGATTTCTTGACTAGAAAGAAAGCTAGTAAAAAAAATAATAAAACATAAACATTTCCAATGCTTCCAAATTTGCTGATATATTATCCTGAATGTGCCTATTTAAATAGTCCAGTCTTACTTTGTATTGGGAGATGTGAAACCTTTGTCATAGCCCATACATGTTTATTGAAACACTTGATGAAAATCAGCATCTTATTTTTGAAAAGAAATGAAGTTAAGTTTTTTCTATATTAGCAATGTTGCAAAATTGTAAATGCTTTTTTGAATGGGGTATGCTTGGGGAAAAGTCCACTACTGAGTTCATGGGACCATAGATATAATTTCTCTCAGCGTAGGGCACAATCAGTATGGTTTCTGCCTCTATAATGTCTTTCCTTTTGTCAAAATTACAATTAGAACACTTATCAAACTCATATAAAATTCTGACCCAATTAAGCATCAATTTCTTTATCATGTGTCTGGTATCTTTAACATTTTTGGGGGGTGATTACATCAGTTTACAAATAAAGATTTAGCTTTTACTATATTGTTACTTATTTATTTATTTGAAATTGTATAGATTTCTTAGAAGAAAGTTTTGAAACATCCCCAGAGACAACTGATGTGAATTCAACAATCTATCTATATTATTGTTGGATTGTTACCATATCTTGTATGCCTTCACACATGGTATTTGGTAATCAGTAATGATGTCAAGGTAATGGTGTCACAACACATGAGGCATGAACTGCTGTACAGTAAGATGCCCAGTAATGAAATATTCATATAAATGTTGACATATTGCAATTGCAAATGGTTTTGACTCAACCCTGCAGTAACTAAATGTTTTTTAATGTATTGACAGGTTCTTGTGTTTTGTATGTGCACACTATGAATTAGCAAGAATACAGAAGAAAAGGTCATACCATGTATATATGTTACATGAACCAAAGAGGTAAAAAGAAAAAAAAGAAAATGTACCTAAATATATCATTCTTAACATTCTGTGAAAGAATCAAATGATGTCACACTCCCATCTCTCTAAGTGGGGTAAATTTACCAATGATCTCTGGGTATCTTCCCAAGTTATATTAACACAGTGGGTCATTCCTGTTCTGCACTACTTTTAGTCTTTAACCAGACTTTCAGAAATATGCTCCTGTCAAGCTTGACATGATTAATTATCATTAAAGAATTTAAGGTCAAATGGGTTTCTTGTGGGGTGCACGATATATCGGCCACCATATCGGTATCGGCCGATATCTGCTCATTTTTATGTTATCGTTATCGGCCCGATAATAAAATTTGGCTGATATATTAAAGCTGATAAATAATGAATTATTTCCTTCAACACTTGACACCTGAGACACTTAAGATGTGCACTGTTCAACATTATTGATCTTAATTGCTTGAAATATGATTGGAATCAAAAAGGAAAATATAGTTAAGTGCAAAATGTGCTGTCATATCAGTTACATGAAATTATAATGAGAACATTACAATGATTACTGATTTGCAATCAGGCTTTCAAAAATTATATAAAAATTGCATTTAGATTTATCGGCCGATATATCGGTTATCGGCTTTCAAACATAAAGAATTATCGGTTATGGGTATCGGCCAAAATGTTCATATCGGTGCATCCCTAGGGTTTGACTCAATTCTTTAAGAGCCTTTTGTGTCAAAAAAGGTTCTTTGTAAGGAGAAATGTGTTTAATACTTGCATAATACTTTCATGGTTAATGTGTTATTTCCAAAAATGAATTAAAACTAAATTAATTCAAAGTAAAATTCATCTAATATGATTTCCATCTTTAAACATTGTGAGTTTAATATTTTATACAAACTGTACAGCGGAGTAAGAATGACCCAGGTAGTATTTTATCGACTACAAAGCAGCAATCAAGAGAGTATCACCACCTTCCAAAATTTATATAATCTGCTTATAATTTAGAATTTCTGGATATGTGCTCATGGATTTCTAGGTACACTAAAGGGATCTTTCAGCAACCTATAGACTGCTCCTAAACTGTCGAGTCATCTCATGCTCTGGTAAGAATAATACACTCTCCAGAGTCCGTTCTTAATGTATGCCTAGATGGATGTGTAAAATTGACCAACTTTGTTACATAGAGAATGTTTCTGGGAATGGTTGTTGTATCGTAGTGCATCCCTCTAGTTTACAAGTTTTACTCATCAGCAGGTTTATTTCTATGTAGTATGATGTAAGCACTCAGCTCATGACCTGTTAATGTTAATGGTAACCTTGCCTATTACATTGTCTTAGTGCAATGTTTAGTTCAGTTTTTGGAGTTTACAAAAGTGATTATTTATCTATTTATGAATTGGTTTTGGTTATTTAGCTCGTTTACTTGGGCCCCGCGCGTCATGTGTAGGGGGAACACTCCTACTACTCAACGCGGTATTGTCTTAGCTCTAACTCTCGTTGCTTCTGCATGATAATGAGAAATTAGTAAGACTGATGTTTCACTGCCCTTGATAGAACTTTAAAAAGAATCTTTGATCTTTTTTGGACTGTTACAAGTTGTATAGTGAGTGAAACTGTACCCTACCCACTGTATTATGTGCTTGTTATATTAAATGCTCTATGACAAGCTTATAGCATACACATATGGAGATATTTGGTAGATTTATATTGTGTAATATTGTGATAGCATGTACATAAAAATACCTCCTCTGCAATAAATATTTCTACAAAAAGTAATTTTGTGTTGGCTGAATGTTGACACATTTTTCACTGGTTATGTTTTTTTTAAAATGTCGGAATTTCAATACATTTTTGTTCACACTCTGAGAAATAATTTTGAGGATTCACTCACACATTTAAAGTTGCCATTATTGTGAACAATCTTTCTCTCTTTATTTATTTATTTTTTGACCTTATAATTTTGAATCAAGATTTCATAACTCTATATTTTCTATAGTAGTGAACTTGTGATCAATAAGACATCTCCTCATTTACTGCTACAATGGTCAGATAAGTATGATTTAAACCATGCTAATACAATTCCACTAATGGCAACACAATTTTTGAGACTATTTAAAAGAATGTTGTGGTCATTAGTATCAAATGCAGCACTGTGATCTAGCAATTTTAAAGGGGAAATGAAGCAGTCAATCAAGTTTACATGATTTACAAGATGGATTTCCACTATAATCAACAATTATATAAGAAACATGACAGATGTAAACATATAAAAGAAAAAAAGAAAAACGTTATATCTTACGCCGCCATTGTGCAGTATTCTAACATGTGACGTCATGGGGTTGGTTGGCTTTAGTTTAACAAGCTCTGGGCTGTGAATATGCCGACATCAAACTGTTTACACCACAGTGTTTTGACCGTGAACAGCTGTAAGCATGAACTAGCTAATGCTAACTTAGTGAAGTTTATTAGCACCAGATAAAAAGACGACGTCTTATTTTATATGTTAACAAACTGCACGTAGAAACAATGTTCACGATGTCTGCCATCATCTGCCCGTCTCGTCAACACCATGTAAGTTAGCATGTATTTTTTGAAGGGGAAATGAAAAGTCCATGTTTTCGCACTGGCAGTGCTAGTAGCTACATTTAATAGGAAAAAGTGTCTTCGCTCTGACATCCTTCAGGGAAAGCATTGCCGCTTCCAACACATCAACCTCCCGGCACAGTTCACCACCAGCAGCAGCCATTTTTTGTTTTCAAATAGCAGTGATCCGTCGTCTTTCTGTCGTCATTATGTTAAAGGGATATTCCACTTTTTTTTTTTTTGGAAATAGGCTCATTTTACCACTCCCCCAGAGTTAAACAGTTGAGTTTTACTGTTTTCAAATCCATTCAGCCGATTTTCTGACATTTATGACTAATATCAGTAACCAGACAGTTTCTGCTAATTGTAAATTCTCTAAGGCTCAATCCCAATTCACCCCTTGGCCCTATCCCTTGTTTTCGAGTGTACGCCTTGGCCCTTAAAACAGAGTTACATGGGCCAAGGGGTTGACCAAAACTCATATTAATTCCAGGTGTAAACAGGGCCATTGATGAAACCTTTAAAACAGTTCCGTACAGAGCCATGATAATTGCATCATAGCCTACAGTGGTTCAAATTTGTTGCATTTGCAAAAATATCTTGGTTGGTTTTGCCTTGTCAGCATTTTTGCTTTCATCAATAATGACTGATCTCCCCACAAAGGCTCCAGTTAAGTGGTCATGGCCTATTCTCAAAGTAAATTTGTATCCTGGCAGTCTTAGTTCTCTGCAAGGTTTGTTTACTTTAAACTTAAAGGAAGCCTTTTAAAGCCTTCTACATTGTAACCACTTTAGGATATTCATATGCACGTTTGGCTCAGCTCCGGGAAAGCTTTTATGGAGATGCTGTAGTCTTTCTGACAGGGATCAATTGGTGCTCAGTATGGGGAAAGTGGATAAGATGATATCGGGTTCTTCCTCATATTTCTGTCAATAGCCAAGCTGCTGAAGATCAGTCCAGCCAACTGCCTTTTGCATGTGGTGCAAATACTTGATTTCTGTTCAACCAGGAAGTTTGCTTTTGCAAGCTGTTTCAATCTGCCAAAACAAACTCCAAATGAACTTTGCTTTTGCCTGATTTTCTTCTGAAATTTACACACCAATTAGTTTTTCGATATCGGGGCCTTAAGCTTTATAGCACAATTCTCTCAGGCCCACTTATGCACAAAAGAAACACTCAGAGGTGGAAAGAGTACTGAAAATTTGTACTCAAGTACAAGTACAAGTAGTTGCTAAAATAATACTCGATTACAAGCAAAAGTACTGGTGTTAAAAATGTACTTAAGTAAAAGTACAAAGTACCCCTCTCAAAAACTACTCAAGTACTAATTACTAATTACTTGCCTGTGATATTTATTTACTTTTATGGAAACCAAGTTATAAAAATGGTCTAATATGATTATTATTATTAATGAATTATAATGCAAAATAAACAAGCTTATTGGGTTATTTTATTTATAAACTTCTTTTTTTTTCTTTCTTTTTTTTTTTACAATAAAGATTTCCAAAAGTACCCTACTAATATTTCAAAAGTTTCAAAAGTTATCAGCATTTAGCACTGACACAAATGTGCCATCTAGACAGACTGTCAATCAGTGCAGTTACACTGTTATGCCAGTGGGTCGTGGCCGGCAAGATACTGTTTTTATGAAAGAGTTATTATTAAACTCTTCATTTTAAGCTTAAAACACGGATTCAATATTAATAAAACAATGACATACAATATAACTTTTTTATCTAAGTTTACAATGCTAAATCTTTATTACGGTATATGTGCTTGTCACCTGAGTAACGCTGAAGCTCATGTTTCAAGTGATGTTTTTAGTCAAATTATCGTGAGGTCTACCCATCTTTAAAAACAAAAACAACTGAACTATCACATATCACCGCAGAAACAAAGTTTCTATAAAACGTCTCCTTTCCTTCCTCTGTATAAGAACAACTCCTCCATGTGGGGTCATGGGCACTCGTCATCTCGTATTTCTTCGGAATTTTCAATGAATTCAGTGTCTCGAATGTCCATGTCCATTACGGCAAAGTTCTTTGATAACACTAAAATACAAACTGAAGGACGTGTGAGGACGAATATAGCTCTCCAGGAACCGGGCTTTTTTCCCGCTCCAAATACAAGGGTTTTTAATTATTGGCCCGCCCATGATCAGTTATTTCCATTGGATACCCAAATGCTGGTCAAAAAAACTGTATGAGTGTTCGTTAAAAAGGCCGTCCCGTCCCTCTGCTGTAAATGCCACCAAGCCAAAGTGACCGTTGAAACGTATATGAACAATATAGGTTGGAGATGTGTGTTCGGTTGCTCAAACGCTCAAGTTTTATTTACATTTTCCAATACAACCAACGTTGGTTAAGAAAGAAATGGCTAGTATTTATTTACACCTTTACTATAGAATCCAACGTATCATCAGCGCTCAGATTTGCTTCCATGGTGCTGTCAAATATTACTTGCAGACTGCGAGGTAAACTAAACGTTATTGGCTATAAAGGAGGAGGAGCCGTTCAATATGTCCCACCTTAGCTTCCTGTGTCAGGGGAAATTACGCCAACACATCAAACAACTCTGCGCATTCCACTTCAGTGGGCCTTTAAAGCATTTTCTTCAGTTAAAACACCACTAAAAAATACTACAAAAACTGTGTAAGTGCATAATTACATATTAACGGGGGAAGATAATGGGGTGACCAAACTGAAGTCTATTTGGCTACTGTAACATTTTTCCTCTCCTTCCAACAAACACTGTAGCCCAAGCTTCATCCATCCTTCGATACTAAAGGTTTAATGACCTAAGGTCGCTGTAAACTCTTTGGATTGTGAGTCCTGATGAGCTGTAATGTAAGGTAAAAGCATACTAAAAGAGTATAAACAAATCACTTTAGCATTGATTTCTCTTTTCAAGAGCACTCTGTCAGTGGAACGAACGGCCAATCAATATAGTGAGACTGGCTTCTCTCTTCACTGGCAGAAATGGAGAAGAATGTAGTTTCAGATTCACTGTATCACATCTGTGTACCTGCAGAGGTCATTTCATATTTCGTAAATGTTTCATACGTGTCATAAAATATGAGGAGCCTGTTATTTTCAGTATATTCAATTAAAATGTTAGTGATGTCATAACCGTGACTTCGCGTTTCGCACACATCCTCCAGAGAGGATGAGTGGGAGACACAGGTTTGATTCTGGCCTGTGTTATGACTCACTTCCTCATTCCCAAAACCAGAAGGGAAGTAGATGAATTAGGTTACTTAGTATTTCGAAATCTCTAAATATCTTCATCAACTAAACCTGATGATCATGTTCTCCAGCATGACTTCAGAGTGTTCCAAAGAGCATCAAATTAAATCTGAATGAATCTTCAATTTGTACAAAGTACATTTATTTAGATTTTACAAAGTCATTCATGTTTTAGATTTGAATTCTAATTTTATTTTCAGGGTTAAATTAGATATTATATTCCATATGGTATTATAGAATGAAATACGAATATAAGAGATGACAGAGGATGTGAAATCCACAGTAGACACTGTTATTATTAGTGTTTTTAACAAAGGTGATATCTCGCGTTTTTTGTTTTGTTTTGTTTTTTTTTAAATCATGTTCTATACTTTCAAATTTAGCTTGAGCTGCTTGGTAATTTATTTGTTTAATTGTTTGTTTTATATAATGATGTAGTCGTTCATCTAGCAGAGCAGTGGGAGGAGCCAGCCTGATCTCAATCAGTCTCTATAGCTAGCATTGTATTTATCGTGCAATTCACACAGGATTTTTTTTTTTTTTAACGTGCGTATAGGCTACACAGTTTCCGCGTGCATATAATACGCATGCACTGGTGTGTAATACACATGTACCCTACACCGATAATCTTACCCAAGGGGTTTACATTGCATATAATATGCACGTAAAACACATTTTTGTGTATAAATTGCACAATAAATACAATGCATGCACTAGAGACGCATTCATGAGTTCGGTTACACTCTCAGGGAAAAAAAGGTACAAAAGTAGTACATGTACCTAATATGTACAATTTTAGGAGGTTCTAATTTGTAGCTTTAAAGGGTAAATATCATGCTTTTAAATCATTCATTTTTACATAAATCACACTGTTGTGGTCTATATAAAACATAACTGCAATGCTTGGGTCTGAATTCCTCATTATTATAGCTCCACGGGCCCCTTTTCTACCCCTTTTCTGATGTGCGTCTTTGAGCGACCCGTTTCAAAGCGACCTCTTAAAATAAAAAGGCGATGCGTCATACCCCGCCCGCTCTCCAGGTCGATGAGTTCACGGTCAGTTCAACTCCCCTCGTTCGGCCATTATTGTAGTTTGATTAGAGATATACGATACCTTCAAAGAACATTTTTATTCACACTTCAATAAAATGTCAACAACAGAAGACTTGTCCATCAAGCCTTAGGCCTACATTTTCGAGCCAGAGCGAGCGAGTTGATAAAGACGACGACGAACCTGCAGAACAACCACTTCTTCATATGAATATATTGGTATGGGAGTTAACTGTTTTGTGTTATTAGTGAAAGTCGACTATTTCTCTTGTTAAAACAAGCACACTGACAAGATAAATGACTTCGGTCTAATCTTACCACAAAAAAAATCTGTATTGACAATATGATACGTTTAGAAAAGCATCATAAAACAACGCAGCTAAATGACCATTGATAATACTGCAGACGTGTAACGTTACTTTAAAACAAAAACAAAGAAAGACAAGCCGGTACTGCTAAACCATGACCACCATGTGTGTTAAGAAAGTAAAGTACTTTATTTTTATTAACGATATTTACAGCTTATCGAAATGCTCTGTTCGTCATCTTCAAAGATAGAAGGAATTTACCTCTCATTCAGACGAAGTCTATCGGCAAACCCTTCTTTATACTGGCGGAGGTTGTTGAAGTGGGAATCCTTGAAGTGCTTCAGGTCACTAACGTATATCCAACAACCGAACATTTTGACTTGCCCTCTCGTAACTTCTGCATCATTGAGCTTGGACTACAAAATCGGAGCGAGAAATAATAATGGCGGATTGCTCGAAGTGTTGGACCGGTAGTCAATGTCCTTATTTGGCAGTTCCGCTGCAAATACGGTGACGCACTTGCTCAAAAAACATCATAGAGAACAGAAAAATCTAAACAGGTTGAAAAATATGACCAAAACGGAATATAAAGATATAAACGAATCACCTGAAGAGAATAATTTCATCTTTTCTGTACTTATAAACACTCCAAATATACAACAAAATGCATTTAAGGGCTAAAAAAGTGGATTTTGCATGACATGTCCCCTTTAAAGTAGAACTCCTGCGCAAAATGACCCTTTCTAATAAAACATCAGTACCTGGTCAACCGTTCTCTGAGATTTGTTTTCATGATAATTGAATGTAAAGAGTTGTATCTGTAAAAACTGTTTAGCGTATAATGCCAGTAATGGGGGCATTTAATAATTAAAAAAAGAAATCGCTACTTTACCAATAATAAGGCTCAAAATAGCCCCACACTGACACACAGTAACATAATGAGGGTCCCTACATGCAAACCGAAGCATTGAGAACTTTGTAAGAGTACAGACCGTGTAATAAGAAGATACTTTATAAAGACAGCTCACTTCGTGTATACAGACAGGAGCCATCTTAAAAAATAGTCTCGATAAGTCAAACCACGAACGTCGTGCTGAGTGATCTGAACTGTATGAAGTTCAGCGAACTTCTGAACTGTATGAACGGCGTTCGTAGTTCGATTTATCGAGACTGTTTTCCAAGATGGCTTCTGTCTGTATACACGAAGTGAACTGTCTTCATAAAGTTTCTTCTTATTAAACGGTCTGTACACTTACAAAGTTCTCAATGCTTCGTTTTGCATGTAGGGACACTCATTGTGTTACTGTGTTAGTGTGGGGCTATTTTGAGCCTTGTTAGGGGTATAAACTAGCGATTTCTTTTTACTTATTAAATCCCCCCCATTAATAGCGTTATACACTAAACAGTTTTTACAGATAAAACTCTTTACATTCGATTATCATGAAAACAAATCTTACTAATGTTTTATTAGACCAAAGGTTCATTTTGCGCCGGAGTTCTCCTTTAATGTACCAGTATGCACCCTTTAGGTACAAAAGTGTACCTTTTGAAAAGGTACGGCCCCAGTGACAGCTTTCTCCTAGGTGGCACCAGTGCCGATTGTGCAGGTGTTAGACGGGATTTTTCCCAATTAGCTGTTGCCTACCTGTCATGGATCACCAGCTTCCTGACTGACAGGTAACAGCAGGTATGAGCTAGGAAAGAGAGCTGGGTTAATTTAGTCCGGAGGAGTGCTAGGATGATATTGAAAGCCGAACCGAACTGTTTTATCTAGATGTTTTCAGGACATAATGCAGCCACGTGTTGACTGCATCATCCACTGACATGTGTGGTCTCCAGTTTCCAATGCAGAAACACAAAAACCCTGCAGTCTTCGGAGCTAATTCGTAAACATTTCATTAATAAAGAATTGCATTAAGCTTCTGTCTATTATCCAGAGATGTATTATTGCTGGTGGTTTTAAAAATTAGTCACATATTCGTTTTTTATAAAATAAAAGCATTGCACATTCAAAGTATTTAAATGTTTGGATGTCTTATCATCCTAAATTATCAAGAACAGCTTTTGAATGTCTTTTTTGACAGTCACAGTGGGTGGTCTAATGCCCAAAGAGCTCAGGGGTATAGCTAAATCCCTGCTAGCTCTGGCTGTGCTCAGAAGATAAATCCAGCACAAGACACCCACACAAGCTTTTCATTCCCCTAGGCAGCATACAGCGGGCCACGCATTTGTATTAGGACAATTCGTGACTCATCAAGGTGTTCCGCAGGCGATGTGACAAATCCTACTAGGCTAAGGTCATGAATATGAATTAGGTCATGCTGACGTACCTTGGTAAACTTCCACCAAAATTCATGAGCCAAGATTATAACTTTTTAACTTTAAAGATTTAACTTGCATAACCAACTGTTCAATTACCAATTGTCTGTCAGTAAATTCGTTATTCATACCTAACATTTCAGGATTTAGCTGGTTTGTTTCAGCAGTTAGCTCCTACTGCTAGATACTGTATCTATCTTTCACTCTCAGAAGAAAATTTCTAAAGCGTTACGTATTTGGAACCCCTAAAATTTTCTATATCAAAATTCAAGATATGGTGGTTAGAAAATGTATATATTTATATAATTTTATGTAGTTAATCAATATACCACGAAGAGTGCCATTTCAGATTTTCTTCTCCAAAAATCAGCATGATTAAAATGTGATATTAAGTTTAATAAACAATAATTTAATTACAACTACAAAATATTGCAGAATAATGTAATATATGAATGAATAATAGCCTATAAAGAACCTTTGTGCCAAACGGGTTCTTTCTTGTCATTATAGAACCTTTTTCAGCATAAAATGTCATTTGGAGTTGAGTAAAGAACCCTATGCTACATATATAGAACCCTTTCTTCTAAGAGTGTACTACATGGAAAAAGTAGCCATGTATTCTGACTAAACAGTATTTTAAATGTCATTAAAGCAGATACAGAATATTACCAGTGAGACACTTTGTTCTGGAGAAAACTGTAATATTTTGAGACTCAATTGCTTCTAAAGGATTTGCGACTGTTTTCTAGTGGTTCCATCAGCCAATCAGCATCATATTCAGAGTAATTAGTCACATGACATTTATGGCTCAGGTGATTGTCTTAAAAAAATGGTTATTTGGGTGAAGGTTATATTAGGCCTTATTAATACTCATGAGCAAAAGTATTTTTATTATTATTATTATTATTGTAGTTAAATGTAAGACGCAATTGCATGTTAATTATGCCTTCTTGATTTTATTCATAATTCTTTCAAATAAAATCTCATCTAAATGAGTCATTATTAGGGGTGCACGATATATCGGCCACCATATCGGTATATTTGCTCATTTTTATGTTATCGTTATCGGCCCGATAATAAAATTTGGCTGATATATTAAAGCTGATAAATAATAAATTATTTCCTTCAACTTGACACCTGAGACACTTAAGATGCGCACTGTTCAACATGATTGATTTTAATTGCTTGAAATAGGATTGGAATCAAAAAGGAAAATATAGTTAAGTGCAAAATGTGCTGTCATATCGGCTACATGAAATTATATGAGAACATTACAATGATTACTGATTTGCAATCAGGCTTTCAAAAATTATATAAAAATTGGATTTAGATTTATCGGCCGATATATCGGTTATCGGCTTTCAAACATAAAGATTTATCGGTTATCGGTATCAGCCAAAATGTTCATATCGGTGCATCCCTAGTCATTATTGACCATACAGGCTTACAGTGTTACGTCTATGCTGCTAGTGTAAATAAAATGGCACTCTTTATCATCTAAGAGGCATTAAAGGCTTCAAAAAGCTCTTGCTTCCATCACATAAATGAGAAACATCCAGTTATCTACAAAACTCAGTCACCAATTACATATGGCACGCATTGCTAAAGCCCAACTATATAACAGCCTACATTCTTCACCATTTCCCAAACGACCCAAACTTCCTCTCAGCCATCCTCTATTTGCTATGATTAACTGTGAGGCCTTATGACATATTCACCCAATTAAAGGCCCTCTCTACACTGAGGATCATTACCATGAGAAATTCCTCAGCGCCTGGCTGTCAGCACCAACGCTACAACTCCACTATTCCACCCACGCCACACACACAGGGTACGTTTATTCACCGAATATTCACTTATGAATACAGCACAGTGTGCATGTAAACTACTGTGTTAAAAACAAATCTAAGGTTAAACCTGCCCATCCAGTCCTGATAAATGATGGTAAAGAAATTTGGCTTGCTTGAAAGAGGGGGTCGGTCCCAACATCATGACAACATCGGCTCAAGATCTGACCTAATTAACCCCTCAGACTACGGGATTGGAAAGAATGAGGTAATTTTAATCTAATTGTATTAGAATAAAGGAATAAATGAGGTGCTGAAGGGATGCTGGAAAAGCTGGCGCTGCAGCATCTCAAAGACTGCTAGTTATACCCAGCAGGCCACTGTGAGACGTTGCTCTTTGATACAGGTTCTAATGTCGAGTGACTAAAATTTAATTTCAGGACCATATCTTAAAACAGCTGACATTGATATTTTGTTGGTTTAAATTGAGTTATCATATTAACTCTTTCCCTGCAATGGGCTCTATGCACGGCGTTATTTCCGGTGAAGGATTAAGGATGCTCGATAACTTCCGCCGATCATAGAGTCCAATGCAATACCGAGAATTTATATTGAATTTTAAACTCCATGGTTATACTAATGAAACGTTGGTCACAAAAACAGATAAAACAGACACCCCTCATTGTGTTTATGCTTCTTTTTAAAATTATATTAAATAAACATAACTATATATAAAATTACATCTAAACGTATGTACGTTTCGTTTCAAAGACAGGAGGACAGTAAATATTGAAGACTCTGCCATAATCCCGTTTTCTCCGGTTTTCCTCCGCTTTAAAGTCCCCGTGAACCGGAAGTTGCAAACGATTTTTCTCTAGTGCTGTGACGTATTTCCAAGTGAAACGGAATATTGAACAGAGGGCAGGGTTTTACTCTAGCGCTCCTCCTCTCCATCTCTCGCTCATAGCAAACTAACGGTTTGAGGGGAGTGGTTAAGCGTTTCCCCACCCAAGCTGTGAAACCTACGTCATCAGAAAAAGAAACCGTTCCAGACCGGAAGTAACTTTTCAGATTTTGATTAAAGATTACTAAGGTAAAACATTTTTTTAATATATATTCACTTGCACGGATTAATTGTTCACCACAAGACTAGTAATATGCGCTAACAAAGTAAATAGGTTCAATTTTGATTTCACGGGGACTTTAATCTACACAACCGGAAATGGACGAGCATCCTTACGTCAAATGCGGAACTTATGCGTGCATATAGCCCATTCACTGACATGTCCGGCTTTCCGTGTTTTCACTGTTATACGGTAGGGGGCGTTATTTATAAATTTATAAATTATAAATCTATAAATTTCCCCCCTGGGATTAATAAAGTAAAGTAAATTATTACGCATCTTCTGAAAGAGTACTGAATCTCCTGATCAAAACACAAGTGAAGAAGAAGCAGAAACAAGCGATAGCATTTGTAAGCATGTAAAATAACGTGATCATCAACATTGAACAGCATATCAAAACTGCTTAACGTAGTTGAAATGTCTACCCAGGATAATGTATAGGACTGTAAGCTTTGGGTATGTTGAATCTAACGTTAATGGACTCAATGTGTGTTTGTGATTTACGAGGACATTTCATATGAATACACACAACACATTTTGAATTATGGGGACATGACCAGTGTCCTCATAATTCTATCAGTGTAGAAGTGCTTCTATACGAGGGAGCTCAAATCCAAATTTTTCCACAAGTACCCATAGTTCACATTTACATGATTTTGTGTAAAACGCATAGGTAAAACGTGTGTTTCGAGACAGTGCCCATTGACTCTGTGCACGAGAAAAATGCTAACTTCCGCCTTGAGGACGGATGTTGGGTACTTCGGTTCCGGTTGCCGTTGTTTACATCCTACATCAGTGGACCGGCTATCTAAAGCTTAGCTATCTAAATATATTTGTCTAAAACTATGTTCGTTTGTTCATTGTCAAGTCAACCAACACAGTTTTCACTCATATTTGGGTGGAGCCAGGCGCTGCTGCATTGTGAAAAGTAAACGATATTTCACATTTTGTCACCGCACCCAAGCAGTCGCTTTACAGAGTGGAGCGTTGCGTATCCATGACAACTAGAAGGAAGTTTTTAGGCTACTAATTATTTATTATATTATACCCTTTAACCAGGAGAAGCCCCTGGGTTTAGAACCTATTTTGCAAGGGAGACCTGTTTAGAAATATGTGTGAACAGCCTAATATGTGTTAAACAGCCTAACTTGATGAACGAACGAACCAACGTCGGATACCTTTACTCCCTGTATGACATGTATAGTGGTTGTCAACACTGATCTATATGACATTCTATATAGATAGTGGTTGTCAACAACATATCCTCTGAACAACATCATAAACAAAACAATGGCCAACACAAACTGTTCTGGAAAATGCACTTTCTAACGCATGATTTCGCATTTTATAATGTATAACAGTTACCAAATCGCATAGCTTGAGCATGTAGCATGGCAACATTAATGTTCGAGTGATTCCACGTGTACCGCGTATAGACGCCGTCAAATGTCCGAGCGAAACAAAACAAAATGTAGATCTACATCTGGGGAGCGATATTTATTTTTTCCTAGGATGGTAGGAGTGACGGGTAGGTTGGGGTTGAGGTAGGTCATATGCTATACACTGTATATATATATATATATATATATATATATATACACACAATAATAACGTTAAGTCAACGGTATTCATAAACACGCTGAAAAGAGATTATGCGTGTTGATAGCATGCCAAAAATACGTGATACGTGTCATACACGCAATTTCATGAGATCAGTCTGAGCATGGATGTTGTGACTTAACGTTCCCTTCAAAATGATGCAAATACTGAGAGATGTAATATTTAAACCCCTTCTCTCTTGCTCTGGGGAGCTGGAGGAAAATCATTAGCCAGTCGATGAACATAATCGACTGTAATATTCGGCAAATGTTCAAGACATCTGGAGAAACATACATCCTCTACGTCGTCCATCAGGCTACCGGAAACTAGACACCCCATATCGGTTTCGCAGCCGGAACTAGCATATGCTAACGTGCACATAGTCCATTGGGTCTGGGGTACTGCACATCCTCATGAATATTCACACTTGTGCATGAAATCGCAGCTTGTGATTGGCTGTGACCGCTGGAAGTCCTCATAATTTCGGATTTTGTCAGACCACTGATGATTGCCTCATACAAGTGGTTAATGCAGTTTATTAACTATTTAAACATTATTGTTTATAATTTATCAATTGTCAAGGAAATATATAAATGCAGAGTGACCCTGCAATGAAAAGTAATCTTTAAATATCATAATGAAAATAGTTTGAAAGCTGTACAAATCAGTTTAATGAAGAAACGCGACCCTAACCACACTGTTAACTGCTTAGACTATATCATATTATGGCTATTTACATACATAATGGTATTATTATTTTACAGTCTCGTTTATTATAATCCATAATCAGAGTTTAGCGTCTATTTCCTGTTTGGACCGGGTGGAAACTGCAGCTTTAAAGACACCTGTGATTTGGACCTGTTTAAAGTCACTAACGTTATTACTGGAAAGGTATGCTTTACTGCTGTTTAATCGCTTGTAGGTCAGTTTGTCTTGTTTGTACGTGTCTTGTAAGCTCTTTGCTGCTCGTGCTCGGTTTACTGTCATGAAGCCGCTAGCGCCTGATGCTAACGATGCTAACGGCCTCGCAGTGATCGCCATTCTGTTTACAGACTGTCAGAAGGGAATATGAGATGTTTGACAATTTAACTAGTTTTAGTTTGCAATATAATTGTAATTCTAACATAAAATAAGCTAGCCATGATCAGAATAAGGAGATGTCATGACTACAGTCTGTGAAGGGGAGGGGAGGGGTTTCCCAAGTACAGTATCCAGAGATGCTAACGTTACTGTAAATATTACTGCACTTTAAGAGATTAGTCAAGATGTGCTCTTATTCCTCCTGCATGTAATTACATATAATCTGTACCAATAGAACTGTCAGTCTTAATGTTTATACTGAAAACAAACCTGCTGAATATGTCAAATGAAATGCAATATTGAGTATTAATGAGGGTCTTTTCTATGACAGCAGACACTGGTTACAGTGAGAGAGCCCAAGTCACTGGATGAGGCGTAGTTTTCACTTCAGAACAAAGACAAATTCATCAATGATTTTAAAGGTGAGGCAAATGGTTTGATAGAGTTAAGTTTAAGTGAAATTAATGTGTTTAATAAAGCTGTGTCATGTACATGATATGTTATTTACAGTGATGGTGTTTCTTCTCTGTTGTTGTGTAGGAAGAGGAGTGTTCAGTTGGGAGATTTCCTGCTTGAATATGGAGGAGACTAAGAAAAGAAGAAGAATGAGAGCGAAGGCAAAGAGCATCTCATAATGACGAGTTTCATTACGATGGAAAACTCGATGGTATGTACAAGTGTTTGATGCCTATGTAAGTTTGTACTTATAGCCCAGATTCGATCACAAGTGGATGAGGGACACACATTCCTGTTTACACCTGCTGTTTTAATCCATCTTTTGCCACTTTTAAAGGGGTCATGAACTGGCTTTTTACATTTTATTTTTTTGTTGTCTGAGCTGAGGTCAATTTATGACGTTCGGTTGGTTTTTGCATTCAAAAACATCAAAATGAATAAGTAATAGGTTATTTTCTACCCTAGTTTTAAGCCCAGCTCAGAAACGCTCTGTTTTTACAGGCGTCTCGCACTGAAGACTTGGAAGTAAACGCCCACTGGTGTGAGTGGATAACAGTTTTGCATATTATAATGAGTTTCAACTCACCCATCGATGCACTTGGGGGAAATCGTTTTGAAAACGTCCAATGTTGTAAAATGGCAACCGGAATGATTCGACCATACATGTTCGACCCAGAGTCCTTGTGTTGCACAATTCCTGTTAGATCCAATATAGATGGCACAGCACCGTTCTTTAAGCTTAATCGGTCTGCAAATCCAGTCTTGTTTACAAATCAATCCTCAGTGAAATGAAGCGAACAGACGGACAATGTCTTACCCTCATCAGCTGGAACGTCATTAAAAATAAAGTTTATCCATGCAGTCCTATTGGAACCCAGAGGAAGCTCATGCAGCGACTGTCTTCTTCCACAACCAGGCGCTGCACAATATTTTGAAATGCTCGGTAGCTCGATCCGTTTTGTCATTTTGAGGTAGGCCTATGATATTTAGCTATGCGTGTAATGCGCGAATCTGTGGGCGGGGCTAAACCGGTCGTGTTGAAGTAGGCGTTGATCTTCTTCTGTGGGGGTGGACAGTGTTTTATCGTCTTTGACGTCATAGTTTCCCACTTTGAAAAACGAGCCGTTTGCTGAGCCTGGTGTCAATAAAGCTTTTATTGGACTAACAAGGACGTTTTCAGTTCTGAAACTTACAGGATATTCTTATAATATGATGACCTCTTAGATGTCAAAAGCTCAAGGAAAATTTGATTTCTCAGTTCATCACCCCTTTAACCACTTCAGTCCTGATTTCTTTGTGGTGAGGGTAGATCTTTTTCGATGTAATTGATGAAAGCTTACGCAATTTACATATGAGCGTGACCAACATACACACGTGTTTTATTTTCAACTGTTTACGTTCACTTAAGACATAACCGACTGTGTTTCATTTTGACATAATTAGTGTGAATTTGTCTGTTCAAGCACAATAACACATGGAAGATTACTCGATTCAATTCTCTCTCTCTCCCCAGTTAACATTAGTAATATGCTCCTCGTTTTACTTCTTTTGCCATTGCCTTAACTGACTAAATTACAAACTTCCCAGCGATGTGTGTGTGAAAAAAAAATAGCATGACTATTTAATTTCGTTAATATTCTGATAATTATATAAATTTCCTTCATAGACATCTTTCTGTGATATTTACATTGTGCTCTATGTTTGCTCTGTTGTCTGTGTTTCTTTGTGTGGACACACACATTACACACTGAGTATAAGCACACGAGTGCATTACAGGGCCTAAATTACATAATTCAGAATGTGGCAGTGGACATGTCAATTGGCTATTAAACTAATAGATGATTGGTGATCACAAAGAATATGATATTTGATGGTACTAGATTTGCAGCACTGATATTGTTTTTTAATGTGTAACAGGAATCACAGAAGGTTGAACTGTCATTTGTTTAGTGTCGATCAGCCTGAGATGACGGTTCCCTTGGTCAACCAAATGAACCCGACCTGCAGGATGAAGACTATCCCTGTGGATGTGATCCTTAATGGCCAAGTGATGCACGGTATGGAAACTTTACATTAACTATTTTTAATTTGTTGGATCATTTTAAAGGTTAATGTTACCCAAGGTAATGTTTATGTGTGTCAGAGTTAGTGTGTGACTTACACCTGATTTATGACAACATCATCATCATAGGATGTTCTTGATGTTTGACTTGACTGAAGAATCGGTGTGTGTGTGTGTTTGACAAAAGCCTGCTTTATGAGGACACTATAGAAGACGGTGTCATCTGCAAACTGACTGAGGCGAAATTCGTTATCCAAAAAAAAAAAAATAAATAAAATGATAGCCTGAAAATTTGGATGATTTAATATCAGATATGCTAGTAGCTGTGTACATAAAATGAACAACTTGGGACTAATTGGACACCCTTGCCTTATTCCGCAAGTTATATTTATTCTAGGTGTTAGTCCTGGGTTTAAGGAGACATAACTGTAAATATCAGTATAAAACATTTTGATCACTGAACAAAAACTTTTGTCGAATCCAACATTTTCTAAAGTAGAAAAGAAAAAATCGTGCTCTATCGGGCCCAGTCTATAACTATTATAGGCTCACCATTGTGGTTTAGTGTAAGGTAAAACACGGTATGGAAAGTGGCTTTATGATGTACTCGCGCATTGTTGACATTTCATTAATTTTTTACATTTGAGTGGTGTTCTCACATGAAGGATCATAATGTTTTTCTTCTTCTGATTTTTGATACAGGTCAACTTTATTAGCATGCATTAAAAGGGTCAGTATACACTGCATTGGTTAAAAATCTCCTTACATTTTTCTATATAATATTGCTATTTTTCAAACTGTGCAGGAGCTTTATGTTAAGTAAAGTGTATTGCTCACATCATTTCAGATGTCATATGACTCGTATCAGCACTTTTGAATTGCACCTGCTCAAACTGGATTTTTCATCATTTCTGTCTGAAAATGTAGTCCTAGCCCAATGCATACCCCTAAACCCAACCCTTCCCATAATTATCCCTAAAATCAGAGGGAATTGATACGTGAATAACATGTAGAAGCACCTAACTCTGGTTGTAAGCCTAAACTTGACATAAAATAAACTTGTCCCTCAAACTTGACTGATTGATGGGAATGTTGTTCCAGGATTAACAAAGATGTTGATGCAGGAACATGTTGCACTTGGTGAAATCAGTCATGTCATAGAAGGAAGGAGTCATAGAAGTTGAGAGAAGACCTGGCATTGAGTGAGCAGCGCCCTCTACTGTTTGTCTTTTAACAAGATGAGAGATTTGTTCAGGTAAATTCTCATATTTGGCAATTGACAGTATATAGTAGAATAAAAGTATGTGTGTAAGTTCACAGCACAGACCTTGGCTTACACAACAGCTGGTGGATTAAAAGACAAGCAGGAAATTTAATTATTAGTAATTATTAGTGTGAAGATGAAAAGGTCAATCGATCCAAAATATCTGTTTGTGAAAGACAATGTCAAATGCAGATCAGTCTTCATAAGGTAATGAAAATATTAAAAATAGAAAACTTTATAAATAATTTGCATTAAACTAATACATACACATAAAAAACACATTCTTTACATACATACACGCATACATATTCTATTTACTTTAAACACTTTTTGTGCTTTGAGCTAGATGTGAAATAAAAAAATCTATAAAAAAATATAGAATAAAATCTGTGTTTTTATCAGATTATGTGAAGGAATAATCAACAGATTAATGAATTATCGTTAGTTGCAGCCCTCGATATTATGAATTATTATATTAACTTATATTAACTTATATCATTATATTTGGTCAGCTATTGGACATTTACAGAGCTAGAAAAATAACAAGAAAAGGATGAAAACTAAAACAAATAAGAATGTAAAAAACTATATGTATGTGCATCTGAATATTCATTCTCCAACCGGATTTAATCAGATTCCAGAGTTATTTAGTAGATTCACAACCAACCAAATGCTTCTTCACAGGCCGCATTCCAATAAAACTGGCTTGTGCTCTATTCTGTGGAGGAAGGAAAAGCCACCAAAGCAGTTGAGCTCTTCAAAAATAAGACACTTTAGTGAACAAAAGAAATAAGTCGATGGATGAATGGTGTGTTCACTTTAAAGATGAATTTCAACAGAGATTCATTCATGAACCCAGTTCCTAACAGTGATGCTGGCCTTAACAAATATGTGTATATATATATACATAGAGGAATAAATGAAGATGATAATGATAATTGGAGAATTATATAATACATGTAACATAGAGTTCTAGCTGACTTCTGCTGATATCAACTGTTGTTTACATTTAAATCATCCTCAGCACTGCATGTCAGTCCAGTAGCTTGTGTTTATTTTTGAAATCATCACAACTCTTTCTGAAGCCTTGAAGCCTGAACACACTTGCTGCAAGCTCTCACAACTCAATTAAACTCTTCACAACTCGATCAAGCTCTTCACAACTCGATCAAGCTCTTCACAACTTACGAAATTGGTAAGTCTTAGTGATTTGTCCAGTCTTTGTAAGTTGTACTTGATCCACTATCATGGAGCTGCATTGGTCAAGAAGATCCGTCGCTGTCCTTCCCGACATCTGTCCAGCCGTCGCTCTCCTTCCCGACATCTGTCCGGCCGTCGCTCTCCTTCCCGACATCTGTCCGGCCGTCGCTCTCCTTCCCGACATCTGTCCGGCTGTCGCTCTCCTTCCCGACATCTGTCCGGCCGTCGCTGTCCTTCCCGACATCTGTCCGGCCGTCTCAGTGTCTTCAGTGGACGCCTGTCAGGAGGATGATCCAGTCACCATCCACGGCCACAGCATAGAAGCCTACCAGGACATCTACCGCTCTGTGGTGGAGGCCATGCTGAAGACAACCAGTGGTCGGCGGCGTCCCTACAGCCTTGAGCAGCGACTGTGGGAGACACTCAACTGCCCTTCAGAGGAGGAGATGGAGCAGCCTGACGGACGTGTCCTGATCACAGAGAGCTTCTCCACACCCAGCAGACGCCTCGCTCCTCGGTTCCACGTGGACATCAGCGAAGAGCCCCTGCCTGAGGAACCCAGAAGAAAGAAGCCCAGACACTGAGTCATCACAGTGTCACATGGAGCCCGGAGTATCACACAGCGGGACCACTGAATGTAAATAGTTACTATAGAGTAAGTTTAGAGTTTTATGAGTAAGTTTTATTTTGTACAGTTTACAGTTTTATGAGTAAGTTTTATTTTCTTGAGGTGTTCGGATGTTTTTGCTCATTGTCAATGCGTTGATACGGTGCGTAATGCGGTTCACGGGTTGTTCTAGGTGCTTTGCTCGGTAGGCGTCGGGTTGTTTTGGGCGGTTTCCTGTGTGTTGGTATTGTTTGAAGGATTTTTGTGCGGTTGTCAGCGTGTTGTTTTACGGTTGCTGGACTTTTCTGAGTAGTTGTTCATGCTTTGATGTCGTTGTCAGGAAGTTTAGAGCGGTTGGTTGATTTGCGGTTGGTTTTAAGCAGTTGTTGTTGTTGGTTAGGGTAGGTTAGGGTCCCTCACTCGGTTTGCAGCTTGACGTGCTGTGAGGGCTTGTGTGCATCAGTGATGCTGAGAGCTACGCCTCTGGTACTTCACAACTACTGGTAGGGTCACCCATAGAGGACAGGTCTCAGCTGAGATGCCAGACGAAGACAAACCACCTGATTCTGGACAAGAGCAGACTGACCTGATGTTTCTGGCAGAAGATCTCAGTCTAGTAGCTGGAGATGGAGATGCAGAAAAGATGGAGATGCAGAGGAGATGGAGATGGAAAGGAGATGGAGATGAAGAAGAGATGGAGATGCAGAGAAGATGGAGATGGAGATGGAAAGGAGATGGAGATGCAGAAGAGATGGAGATGAAGAAGAGATGGAGATGCAGAGGAGATGGAAAGGAGATGGAGATGCAGAGGAGATGGAGATGCAGAGGAGATGGAGATGGAAAGGAGATGGAGATGCAGAGGAGATGGAGATGGAAAGGAGATGGAGATGCAGAGGAGATGGAGATGGAAAGGAGATGGAGATGCAGAGGAGATGGAGATGGAAAGGAGATGGAGATGGAGATGCAGAGGAGATGGAGATGGAAAGGAGATGGAGATGCAGAGGAGATGGAGATGCAGAAGAGATGGAGATGCAGAAGAGATGGAGATGCAGAGAAGATGGAGATGGAAAGGAGATGGAGATGCAAAAGAGATGGAGATGCAGAAGATATGGAGATGCAGAGGAGATGGAGATGCAGAGGAGATGGAGATGGAAAGGAGATTGAGATGCAGAGGAGATGGAGATGGAAAGGAGATGGAGATGCAGAAGAGATGGAGATGCAGAGAAGATGGAGATGCTGAAGAGATGGAGATGCAGAGGAGATGGAGATGCAGAGGAGATGGAGATGGAAAGGAGATGGAGATGCAGAGGAGATGGAGATGCAGAGAAGATGGAGATGCTGAAGAGATGGAGATGCAGAGGAGATGGAGATGCAGAGAAGATGGAGATGCAGAGGAGATGGAGATGGAAAGGAGATGGAGATGCAGAGGAGATGCAGATGCGGAGGAGATGGAGATTCAGAGGAAATGGAGATTCAGAGGAGATGACCATCGGCAGGCTAAGTATCTTGTCAAATCTCTTAAGATGGAGATTCAGGGAAGATGGAGATTCAGAGGAGATGAAGATGCAGAGGAGATGGAGATTCAGAGGATATGACCATCGGCAGGCTAAGTATCTTGTCAAATCTCTTAAGATGGAGATGGAGAGGCAGAGGAGATGGAAATGCAGAGGAGATGGAGAGGAGATGGAGATTCAGAGGAGATGACCATCGGCAGGTTAAGTATCTTCTCAAATCTCTTAAAATGGAGATTCAGGGAAGATGGAGATGGAGATTCAGAGGAGATGGAGATGGAGATTCAGAGGAGATGAAGATGCAGAGGAGATGGAGATTCAGAGGAGATGGAGATGCAGAGAAGATGGAGATGGAGAGGAGATGGAGATTCAGATGAGATGGAGATGGAGAGGAGATGGAGATGCAGAGGAGATGGAGATTCAGAGGAGATGGAGATGCAGAGAAGATGGAGATGGAGAGGAGATGGAGATTCAGAGGAGATGGAGAGGAGATGGAGATTCAGAGGAGATGACCATCGGCAGGTTAAGTATCTTCTCAAATCTCTTAAAATGGAGATTCAGGGAAGATGGAGATGGAGATTCAGAGGAGATGGAGATGGAGATTCAGAGGAGATGAAGATGCAGAGGAGATGGAGATTCAGAGGAGATGGAGATGCAGAGAAGATGGAGATGGAGAGGAGATGGAGATTCAGAGGAGATGGAGATTCAGAGGAGATGAAGATGCAGAGGAGATGGAGATTCAGAGGAGATGAAGATGCAGAGGAGATGGAGATTCAGAGGAGATGGAGATGCAGAGGAGATGGAGATTCAGAGGAGATGGAGATGCAGAGAAGATGGAGATGGAGAGGAGATGGAGATTCAGAGGAGATGGAGATTCAGAGGAGATGAAGATGCAGAGGAGATGGAGATTCAGAGGAGATGAAGATGCAGAGGAGATGGAGATTCAGAGGAGATGGAGATGCAGAGGAGATGGAGATTCAGAGGAGATGGAGATGCAGAGAAGATGGAGATGGAGAGGAGATGGAGATTCAGAGGAGATGGAGAGGAGATGGAGATTCAGAGGAGATGGAGAGGCTTTTCAAGTCGAAGTCGAAGCAGACTGAAGAGATGAAGATGCTGCCTCAGAAGTTACTGGTAAGTTTAAGTTGCTGTTTGCATAAATAAAGAAGTTCACTGTTTAGATTTTTAATCTTAATAAATCTTTTTAAAATCTACGTGGAGACATTTGTTTGTCTTAAAACAAATACAAAACATTGTCCAATGCATCTGCAAAAAAACAACAACATAATTAGCCATTATAACATGTACAACATTAACATTATTTTTATTTGTAAAATAAAGCTGTGTCTTTATTTCTGATTTCCTGAAAAATTTGACTTCATTATGTAAATGATCTTTCTAAAAATACACATTTTATGAACAAAGTTACTTTGTCTTGAGCTGACCAATAATGGTAGTGTGTGTTGATTTGGTGTTTATAGTTGTTCAACCTTATTGCCGTGCATATATAACTCTTTTATTTTTCTTCATATTAATATTAGTTGTTTTTCAGACAGCTGCTACAGAAGAAAAACTGAAATCTGAGTGCAGAGACAAGCGAAGAAGAGAGTAGTAAGTATGTTTTGATCTCATATCGCCTCTGTTATGGAGATTTTGAATCAGGCCTATTGAGCGGCGGGTGACAGTTAGGAAAATGTTAGCAACGTGTCCATTTCAGGCGTCTAATTTGTGCTGCCTTTGAGTCATTCATGTAAAAATCTGTTTATTTGTTTTGTTTTTTAGCAATTTCTAATTTCCTTAAATCTTTAGATCTTTCTTTACAATAGACAGGTTCATGGGAAATACCCTAGGTTTTAAATAAACCACAATTATCAATATAAAACATATCAAGAAAAGAAAAAAAAAAATTGTTTTCCACATCTAGCTCAAAGCACTGAAAGCTTTTAAAGCAAATAGAATATGTATGTGTGTATGTATGTACAGTATGTGTTTTATATGTGGTGCTGCATGAAGGAAATTGTCATCATCATCTGCCACTCAATCATGATGTTAAATTATTTATTTATTTGCAAATTCTTTATAAAGTTTTCTGTTTTTACTATTTTCATTATTTATTTTCACATCTTTATGAAGACTGATCTGATTTTTATGTTTGGCCATTGTCTTTCACTATCAGATATTTTTGGTCTATTGACTTTTTCATCTTCACACTAAAAATTACTAATAAAACTAGCCTACTAATATTTAGCCAAGGTCTGTGCTGTGAACTTACACACATACTTTTATTCTACTATATAGTGTCAATTGCCAAATATGCCAAATTTACCTGAACAAATCTCTCATCTTGTTAAAAGACAAACAGTAGAGGGCGCTGCTCACTCAATGCCAGGTCTTCTCTCAACTTCTATGACTCCTTCCTTCTATGACATGACTGATTTCACCAAGTGCAACATGTTCCTGCATCAACATCTTTGTTAATCCTGGAACAACATTCCCATCAACCAGTCAAGTTTGAGGGACAAGTTTATTTTATGTCAAGTTTAGGCTTACAACCAGAGTTAGGTGCTTCTACATGTTATTGACCTATCAATTCCCTCTGATTTTATAGGGATAATTATGAGAAGGGTTAGGTTTAGGGGTATGCATTGGGCTATGCGTGGGCTTTCGTTGCCAAAGTCATAAAATTACAAGTTATTCAGCCTTTTAAAAAGTTTTTACTCCAGTAGGAGCGCTTGACACATCCATTTTAAATCAATAAAATAGGTTCCATTTCATTTATCCAAAAAGGAAGCTTTCATTATGACACCTGCTGTCAAGCTGTATAGCCTATACACCTGCTGTATATTAGGCTGTATATTTATGGCATAATTTATCAAAATAAATATTTATGAACATATATTTAGAGATTTAGTTTTTTTGTTTGGATATATACTTCAATAGAAAAGCAAATCTAGTGAGACATGCACCAAAGAAGCTTCCTAAAATTAGTTATTGTGTGTGTGTGTCTGTGAAATCTGCTCCAGCCCAGTGTCTTTCCTCCTCAGATCATCAATCTCCTGCTCCTGTTGCTTCAAGCGTCCTTCAGCTTGACTCACCGCAGCCTCTTCCTGATCTCTGATCAGCTGTGAGCGGATCGGCTCAGTAAATATCCACTCACTTTCCTCCACTGAGGCCAGTGCTGTTAGGCCACATCACAAATCACCTCATATTGCTGCTCACACTAGACACACGTCTAAAACTGCTCTTCTGTCTGTTAGCTGTTGTTCCACTCAATGAGAGTCCACAGCCTGTGTCAGCTCCTGAAGCTCCTGGATGGATTCTCTCATCATAAAATCTGCTTTGAGTCTCTTTCAGAATCAATCTTCTGTTGGAAAATCAGATAACCACAATCTTCAGCTATACAGCATGAACCAGTATTTTTCAAAATTCATTTATTGTATCTCCGCGCCCGTTACCGTATCATGGTTTTTGTGTTCATCCATTGTACACAGTTAACAAATGCACTCCTGGTCAGATTTTTAGTTCATCATATTTTATGAAGATCATCTCTTGAAGTCCCCGGGGAGGCGTCCAGGAGGTATCCGGAACAGATGCCCGAGCCACCTCAGCTGACCCCTCTCGATGTGGAGGAGCAGCGGCTCGACTCTGAGCTCCTCCCGAGTGACCGAGCTTCTCACCCTAGGGATCGCCCAGCCACCCTGCGGAGAAAGCTCATTTCGGCCGCCTGTATCCGGGATCTTGTCCTTTCGGTTATGACCCAAAGCTCATGACCGTAGGTGAGAGTAGGAACGTAGATTGACCGGTAAATCGAGAGCTTTAGCAAGACTATGACCTATACAAATCTATGTTTCATACATCTTGTTTGGTCTCACTGCTGTGTCTTTAAGTAGTATGGGCTATATGAACGCATAAGTTCCGCATTTGACGCAAGGATGCTCGTCTATTTCCGGTTGTGGAGATTAAAGCGGAGGAAAACCGGAGAAAACGGGATTATGGCAGAGTCTTCAATATTTACTGTCCTCCCGTCTTTGAAACGAAACGTACATACGTTTAGATGTAATTTTATATACAGTTATGTTTATTTAATATAATTTTAAAAAGAAGCATAAACACAACGAGGGGTGTCTGTTTTATCTGTTTTTGTGACCAACGTTTCTTTATTATAACCATGGAGTATAAAATTCAATATAAATTCTCGCTATTGCATTGGACTCTATGATCGGCGGAAGTTATCGAGCATCCTTACACCTTCACCGGAAATACCGCCGTGCATAGAGCCCATAAGGCAATACAAGGAAATAATAATAATATTAATGAACAAGGCAGTATGCTGTGAGAAAACCACTGAGATCAAGGTAACCTTCAAATCTTTTGCTATTTTAATATGAAATATAAACTGTAAAACATTTAAGGAATATTTTGAGGAAGACTTGAAGGGACTTTTATTATATAAAATAACATTTCTGAAATACTTTAATGTTCCTGTCCATTACAATGGAAGTTAATGAACATTATTAATATGTTCATATTATAAACATGAAGTTAAATGTTGAAATGATTTGTTGTCTAAATAAATGTGACAACTTGAAACTGTTGATTTCATTAAATGTTAATTAAATGGCAATGATAAAGTTCAGGTTGTTTGATTAATCTAGATACCACCAGAATATTAAATAATGGAATAAACTTATACTTATAAGAATATCAGAAAACTGACTACATCCGGTTTATTTTGACTAGAAAAGTCTACTGTGTCATTCGACTGGATTACACCAGTGTCCATTGAGGAAACAGCCCACTCAAAATTATTATTTCCTACCTAAAGCAGTGAAAGGCAATAATCGCGCTACCTTTTGCCCCGCCCATTGTGTGACTTCATTCTGTCTGCTAATTCTATTCAATGGGCGTGTCTTCAGAGACTATTGTTGAGCAATTACCTGCGCTCAGGTGTTGAATTTCAGGAAGAGTTAGGTTGGTGTTTTGAATTGAATCTGAAAAGCAGAAAAGCAGGATCTCTCGCGATCCTTCTAAGAATTGTAATTTCAAGCACGTTGGATCTTTAACTAGAGAATTACAAGCAATAGCATACCTTCGGGGGGAAAAAATGAGTAAAATTTCAAAGATTTTTAAAGTGAGCTCATCAAGCTCGTCCAGCTCCAGACCCAGTTCTAGTTCTGGATCCAGTTCTAGATCTAAGCACCGGTCCCGGTCGGGTGCATCACCACAGGAGGCCATCAACAAACTGAGAGAGACCGAGGCCATGTTAACGAAAAAACAGCAATACCTGGAGAGCAGAATCGAGCAGGAGCTCACCATTGCCAAAAAGAATGGAACAAAAAACAAAAGAGGTATGTAGAATGGGACTTTTGTGGTCTTTACATTATAGTCTTATTATGTCATTTGTATATTTTAGTACCCTTGAAAGTTTATGACCGCGATGGAAATGACATTTGGAATAAAAAAGCCGCCTCGTTTGTCGTGCTGGGTTAATATTTTGCGTAGCCTTGATAAAATTACATTGCTTAATACAATTATTATATAAGTAATATATTTTCCTTTGATCATATTTATCTCAGTCAATATCTTGTTGTCTGCATAAACCAGTAGGCCACACAACAAACGTTTGTGTGTGGCGGAAATGACACAATAACAACTGCTGACACCAGAAATGTGAAGGTTTTTTTTTTTTTTAAATTTCACTTAAGTACACAATTAATGGTTTATTCCACATTTAATTTAGATATGAAAGTTTTAAACATGTTATTCATATTTTTATGATGTATATTCATAGTTTATTTTAAAAAGAGGTCACAGTACAGCACTTCAAATAATAATAAAAATTCTCCAAAGACCTTTTGTTTTGCTGTTTTGTATTAAACTAAATGATTATGAGAAAACTGTCAGTTACATAATTTGTCTTTTGAAGTGTAACAACACCCCACTGAAACATGTCGGAGAAACATGTCTTTTGTTTATGTGGAGTGACGCCCAGCTGTTCCTCCTAAAACAGGCATTTGGACACGTCTCATTTACAGTTGTGCATTACTACAGCATGTAGTTTACACCCAGGCATCACAGGTGGAGCCAGGTGTAAAGAGTACCTGAAAAGTAACTATACTTGAGTAAAAGTACTGATAGAGGTTAAATTAGGAGTACTGGGTACTGATAGCGTACTGATAGTTAAATTAGGACACTTAAGTAGCTTTTATAACATTACTGTGAGTGTGCATCTTAAAGGGATAGTTCACTTTGAAATTAATTTTTGGTATGTTTTAGTTTAGTTTATGTTTTAGGTGTCTTTGTTTCCGCAGTATTTACAATTTTGATGTTTTTAGGTCAAACCGTCTTGTCTGTCAGTCATATAATGGAGGTCTATGGGGTCCACCTCAAAGAGCATGCACAGAGAAGTCCAAATTAAACATGATTTAATGACTCGTAAATGTAAGTACACATTGATGGCCTAAGACTCGAAACGTTTGTGTGAGAAAACAAACAGTATTTATATCGTTTTTACCTCGTGTAACCACAGCGACGTCCAAGTTATCTGAGGGTAACGCTTCAGTCTGCGCAAGCGCCATAAAGTGCTGAAAGTGATCTAAATTTGGTTGTGAAAAGAATTCAAAGTTGTCTGTTGATATATCGTAATCGTCTTCCATTGCGATTTCCTGTATATCTAAATATGTTTAGATCTTCACAGTGATAGGTAAAACTTCCAAAATCTCTGTGTAAACAATGAGGGACGTACACGTGCGAGAGATTACTTACGGGGCTTGCCGGCGCGCTTGCACAGACAGAAGCGCCCTCAGAGTACTTGGACGTGACTGTGATTACAAGAGGTAAAAACTATATAAATACTGTTTGTTTTCTCACACAAACCGCTCGTTTCGTGTCTTAGGCCATCAATGTGTATTTACATTTATGAGTCATTAAATCATGTTTAATTTGGACTTCTCTGTGCATGCTCTTTGAGGTGGACCCCATAGACCTCCATTATATGACTGACAGACAAGAACGGTTTGACCTAAAAATATCAAAATTGAAAATACTGTGGAAACAAAGACACCTACATCTTGGATGCCCTTGAGGTAAGCTAAAACATATCAAAAAGTGAACTATCCATTTAAGACAAAACATTCCCACTGACATTTTAAGATATCATTGCAAGTTGCTTTCAGTTAAAACAGCTCAAACATGCATTTGAATCTAGGACTAGCTTAAGATTTTAATAACAGTTCTTAAGTATTTTACTTGTTCTGAATGTATGCTCAAAGATGAGCTTAAGTGCTCAAAATGGGCATAGTATACCAATATCCTTCAAAAAGCTTCTACATAACGTGTAAATAAAATTATATGAAATGCCTGTGATTTAGCAACTACCTGCTTATGCACTCGCATTTATGTAAAGTAGCCTTGACAAGTTTTGGTAAGTAAGCTTTGCGCATAAGTTATAGCACCTTCAATGCCCTATAGATGATGATATCGCTACTTTATAGCAGAAATAAACTGCAAAATGTAACGAGTAATACAAATATACTGTAGTATAGAAACATGTAGTCAAGTTGAGAGTAAAAGTTGTGAATATCTTTGATATTCAGTAAAAGTAGCCAGCAAGATACTTAAGTACAGTAACTAATTACATTTACTCAAATACTTTGAGCATTAATTTTAAAGATTAAAAAAATGTCTAAAGAGTCCCTGGTCATGTGAAGTCAAACAATAATTTTACTTTCTTCTCACATGTCCTAGATAAACTTCTATGAGCTTATCTGATCTTTAATTTTGTGTGTAATATATTATCCATTTTTTCTAAAAAATAAAATAAAAATAAAAATCCCCATTTTTGTTTGTTCTCAAGAAATTCAGTTTCTTTAGTTTCCTTTTGTTGTTGATTTAAACCAATTGAGAGATACCATTAACTCGAAATGATGTGTAGCCAGTTTCTTTTGTTTGCTTTTCTCTTTCGAAAAAGAACAGGTTAAACTAATGTGTCTTCCAATTTTTCTTCACGCAGGTATACAGCTTAAACAGAGGCACATTGTATTCAAAGTGCTAGTATGCTACATAAAATGCAGTTGATCATGTTGCAGGATGCACGTTAATGTATGATTAACAGAATGAATCCCTAAAAATGAGGGAAAATATCATTTGAATGAAGTATTTGACTTCTGCAGTGAAATATTTGATGATTATGATCACACTGAAATTTTTTTTTTCTTCAGCTGCACTTCAGGCTCTGAAGAGGAAGAAACGTTTCGAGCAACAGCTGACTCAGATCGACGGGACCCTGTCCACTATTGAGTTCCAGCGAGAGGCCCTTGAGAATGCCACCACAAACACAGAGGTTCTGAAGAACATGGGTTACGCAGCTAAAGCCATCAAAGGGGTTCACCAGAACATGTACGTTTCATCATGTGCTGCATTCACGCCTTGTCGTAATTACCGTAATATCGAGATGGCAACACGTGACGTTCTATTCAGAGCTGTCCATTTCCTCGGACTGGGAATTATGCATTTCTATGGCAACACTGTCAATGCCTAAATTAATCTGCAGTGGTGCAGCAATCACATAGTACAAGTAGGAGTAATCTGAAAATTTGTAATTATGAGCTCTGAAATTTCATAATTATGGTAATTACGACAACCTGAATGCGCCTATTGCTGTATTTTACACTCAGTTATTCACAAAAAAAAAAAAAAACATATCATTGCTTATTACATGGTTCTCAGGAATACATGATTTTGATTGATCAATACTACAAAACTACAGATATCTGAAGTAAAATATTTTGTATAATGCCGATAAATGACTGTTGCATACATCTATAATTGAGACCAGTGGATTGAACAGTTGTTAGCAAATGTCATCAAATAACCAATCATTCTGTTTCTCTCACTTTCAGAGATCTGGATAACATTGACTCCCTCATGCAGGACATTACAGAACAACAGGAAGTAGCTCAGGAGATCAGTGATGCCATCTCAAAACCTTTTGGTGATCAGTTTGATGAGGTATGTATTACAAATAGGGATGTTAAACTCCAACTCTCAACTCTAACCATACAAGTCGACAGAATTGACTCCTCGAATCAATTTACTTCACATCAAAACAGGGTCAGAAATACACGATTGTATTCGTTTTTTACACACTAAATCATATTTTTGATGATTTAGAGGACATTAATCTTATCCTGTCTTCCATGGGCGGTGTCAGAAATATGCTAATACGGGACAGGCTGTCAGTGGTCGTGGGCGCAGCATGAGCATTACGACATCATAAATCCAAACGACCTGATTATTGAGCGTTTACACTTGTCGCGGATTAAATGAAGTGAATGGATTTTTTTTTTCATTGTATGGTGGTTGTCCACACACTGCAAAGACGCATTTATATGCAAACACCATATAAAAGTAAATTTTGCTTCCGATGACCCCTTTAAAGGGATAGTTCACCCAAAAATGAAAATTCTGTCAGTATTTACTCACCCTCATGTTGTTCCAACCCCGTAAGACCTTCGTTCATGTTCGGAACACAAATTAAGATATTTAAGATATTAAGATCGCTCCTGCATACTAGTCCATAGGCTTCTTGAGGGATTGAAACTTGCCGGCCTCGAAAAGTTATTAAAGACACTGTTAAAATAGTCCAAGTGACTACAGTGGCTCAAACTTCATCAAGCGACGAGAATACTATTTAAAACGATGTCTTTAATAACTTTTCGAGGCTGGCAACTAAGTTTCAATCCCTCAAGAAGCCTATGGACTAGTATGGAGGAGTGATCCAGCTCTTAGATTTCTTATTTATTATGTATAAATATATATAAAGGATGTAAATGCAAATATTTCTTAAATGTATACATTCATGTGTGTGTATTTATATGTACAAATTAATTATACACACTACACACACATATTATGTAAACACAAACTTTTATTTTGGATGCGATTAATCCCTAGTAAGAGAGTTCAAGATACTAAAAATGAATACAATACATACAGAAATGCATACAATAATATACATGTATTGATGTTTATTCTTGAAGTGAGTTTTTAATGATTTATGATTAGTTAAATGATATGAACACAAATTAGATTAGTCATGGAAAGCCAAAATAATATTTATTGCATTAATATAACATTAATTAAACTACAAAGATGGCATAGAGATATGTATAATTACAATCTAAATGTACTCTGACTGTTTTTTTTCTAAAGTAAGCTACATGTAGGATAACATGTAGTATGTCAAGTCACCTTCATTTATATTGCACTTTTTACAATACAGATTATTTAAAAGCAGCTTTACAGAGATAGCAGGGAAATAATGCAACAAAGTTTGTTCTGACTGTACAGCAGATCTAAAAGAAAATAGCGCCATAGTTCAGCTTAAAGGGATAGTTCAATTTGAAATTAATTTTTGATATGTTTTAGCTTACCTCGAGGGCATCCAAGATGTAGGTGTCTTTGTTTCCACAGTATTTTCAATTTTGATATTTTTAGGTCAAACCGTTCTTGTCTGTCAGACAATGGAGGTATATGGGGTCCACCTCAAAGAGCATGCACAGAGAAGTCCAAATTAAACATGATTTAATGACTCGTAAATGTAATGGCCTAAGACACGAAACGAGCGGTTTGTGTGAGAAAACGAACTTTGTGTGAGTATTTATATCGTTTTTACCTCTTGTAACCACGGCCAGAAAGCGCCCACACCCTCAGATCAAGATCGACAATAACGGTTTGACCTAAAAATATCAAAAAATGAAAATACTGTGTAAACAAAGACACCTACATCTTGGATGCCCTTGAGGTAAGCTAAAACATATCAAAAATTAATTTCAAAATGAACTATCCCTTTAAGTAAGTGAAGTGACAGTCCATTTTTGTTAATTTTATTAATTTAGTTCATATATCTCTGCTATTGAGAAACTATGAGCTGACTTTGACAGTAGGGCTATTTGGAGTCTTTGAGAGAATTGACTCTTTTGGAAATTCCCCATTACTAATTACAAATAAAAAAGAGGAATTAATGGACTACTTGTACTGAGCTTTGTGACTTCCATTTTGAAATAGTACAACTCATTTATTTCCCGTTATGTATTTTTTCAATGTGCTGTAGTCACCTAGTTGACTAAACTCCACTTAAAATGAGTGTCCTCAAGATGATTTAAAAATCTGGACATTTTCAGAGACAGGCGAAGAGATAATCTGATGATTACTGTGTAAAGATTTTCCTAACTCAACGGAACCTGAAGTTTTATTCCAACCCAAGCTCATCTTACAAAGTAGAAGTTGTTAAATATACGCGATGAATAAGATCAGTACGGACATTTATTTATTTGAATGAAATATTTGAATCACTATTCTAATTTATATGTTTATGCCCAAAATGCTTCATTAATATTCAAGGTAGTTGACTGTCATTCTACTCTACCCTGTGTGTGTTTATGTTTTAGATGAATTAAATATTTATCGTTAAATCTATTTAAGGCACCTCATTCATTCAATCAATTCATTTTTATCAGTGAAATTCATTTAAAAAAAAAAAAGTAAACTCAAATATGATCAGTATATATTTCAGCATTTTCAAGATAATTTATGTTAAAACGCAGAACGTGATTCTTTGTTTTAATCAATTGACGTTCTGTACTCATTGTTATGTTTTTACAGGATGAATTGTTGGCTGAGCTGGCAGAGTTGGAACAGGAAGAACTTGAAGAAAGTATGAAGAATATGGCCAGATTACCAAGTGTACCAACCACCAAACTGCCTAGCACAAGACCAAGCCGCCATGCAAGTAAGTATGCAATGACACCAACACATTCAGCATTTACAAATGCTTTAAAATTTGGCTAAAGACCAGTCAGGCCCTACAGTCTGTGTTTTATTGAAATGCCTATAATTTCATTCTTTCAGCCTCCAAGAAGAGAGCGGAGGATGATCATGATATGAAGAGGTTGGCTGCCTGGGCTTCATAAGCAGCAGTGCACACAAATGCTCATTCTCCTTTCTACTTTACATTCACTTTCATTTTTAGATCTACATCCTGCAAAGAATTGCAAGAGCTTTTTGAAAGACAGAAAAAAAGTAAAGAAATCAATCTTAAAATTTGTATATTGTATTAAAAAAAAAATGTTTTTTTATGTGTTGATCTTTAAGATGAAGGATTACTTTGCTGGCAACTTGGTGTAAATAGTAGCAATTAATGATTAAATGATTAAAATGATATTGAAATGTAAATGTTAAATACTGGGGTTTGTATGAAAAAAAAAAACTTCAAATATCAAATGTATTGCATGTCAAATACATTAAGAGTGATTTTATAATGTTTTATTCAATATTATAAAGTCTTGGTTTTGATTAAAATATCTTGCGGAAAATACGAAAGTGTTTCTAGTAATTATTTTAACCATAGTAGTATGTTGGTTTTGAAAAATAACAGAGCTTGTTAAACTATAGATGCCTCAGCGGCTGTTTATATAGGCATATCTAAGCCATCCGCCATATTGGAACGGTCAAAGCCGATTAATGGATAGTTCAGGCCGATGGTTTTACAAAACTGACACAATACAATGAGATGGAGTCGTCAGTTAACACGACTTTTAAAAGTTACTGTAAACGTAAAATCATAAGCTGTAAAATCCTACAAGTCAATACATATAAAAAACAATCCAACACCTTCTCACCTATGAAAGATAATCAATTGCTTTGGGAATTAATAATCGGCGGTTTACAGCCAGAAGCTGAGTAATGTGGCATGATTCTTGTGATTGAGGACACGTAGACCGTTCCAAGATGGCGGGCGCACCGACGTGTCTGGTACTGTCATATGTGTACTACGGGTACATTTCTATGTTCTGAACCCTTGCGCCAGGCTTGTTCTGAATCGGTTCTTTTGAATAATCTTTTAAGTACGCGATTACGTGGTCGCTTAAATGCTACAGTAAATAATATTTACTGTAATATTTAAATTAATTCCACATGTGCTAGTTCAGTTCGGCCATGATTACGCTAAAAAAAAAAAACTAAAATAATTTATTTTAAACAAATTGAAAGAAATACTGCCATGTCCACCTCGGTGTTGAAAATATGTGTGTTGATAACAGTTACACATTCAAGCGATAAGCATATTTAACATATTTTGTTCGCAACATCTTGACCAAAAACCGTGAACTATGGTTCAACCGATTCATTGAAAAGATCCGAATCAATGACTTGTTCACGAATGTATGTAGACATCTCCCTCCCGCGCCCTTCAAGAAGCAAGCAAGCAGGAAATCGCGCTTTTCTCCCGGATTACTGACACGACTAAAGTTTACAAACCCGGCATCGTCATGAGCTCAAATGGACCAAATTCAACTGGTAAGTTGTTTTAAAATATACTGTTGAACAATGCTTATAACGCAAGATTCATACTTAATTTGGCTTTGTGCGCACTACTGTGGCCGGTGTGTGTTTCGGGTGAATGTGACACGTCTCACTGTTTCCGCTGCCCGTTTAGACAGGTATATGACGTTCACAGGTGGACTAAAGTCACAACAGATCCTCTCACATGGCGAAAAACACGTGAAAAGTAGTTACATGTGAAAGGAGTTTCTTTATCAACGAAATATATGCTTTAAAGAGTCATTTACAGTGACTTATGTAGACTAGACACACCTTTTAGTTCTTTCGGTGTAAGACTGTATAAAAGTTAAATGCAATCTCCAAATAGCGAATTTTATTGGAATAACTTAAGTGTTTTGCTTTAATATGAATGTTGTTTGGCTGTTTAGATTAATATTGGTCTTGGTCATCTATTTCCTCCTTGCTCAAGTCTGAAGGAGAAACAAGATATCACTTTTCAGATAAAAACATCACTGGGAAAATCCATGGGCAATGCTTGTTTGACGTATGTTTTGTGTTTTCCCAGTGAGTTTACATTATATTATATCCAAAAGTCTTCCAATATATTATAGGCTACATAATGATTAAAATATTAAGCGATATTAAAATATTAACCTACATTGTTGTTCAGAAGTTTGGGGTCAGTAAGTTAAAAACAAGTGTTTTATTTATTATTATTTCATTAAAGAATCCTGAAAGTAACTTTTATAATGAAAATAAATGATTATTGAGCACCAAATCATCATTCTACTAGAATAATTTTTGAAGGATCATGTCACACTGAAGACTGGAGTAATTGCTGCTGACTTTGTCATCACACGAGTAAATATATATTATAAATGTATATATATATACTGTATATAAAAGTGAAAACAGATATTTTAAATTGCAATAATATTTCACAATATAGCCTAATTGTCTTTACTGTATTTTTTAAGTAAATGTAGCCTTGATGAGTACCACAATCTCATAAAATTATGAATAAAAAATTAAAAGGTAATTTTGACTTTATCTCCCAATTATGACATTTCTTGCAATCAAAGTTTTAGTAAATACTTTTTTAATTGATAGTTCATCTAATTTTTAAAAAAAACTTCATAAAGGTAAAATTCTTGTTTCATCTTCATGCCTTTGATAACCTGTATGACTTTTTTTCTGAAATTCTGAAGAATTTACTGGCAGCCATTCATGGAAGCTTGTTTCCACCACAGAATAAAACGTTTTAAAAGATAATTGGAACTTTATCTCACGACTTGTTTTCATGCATTTGCGAGTTTACATCTCTCTATTATGACTTTCTCAGAATTGTGAGTCATAAAGACCGAAATTCTAGTTTATATCTCATAATTCTGACTATAACTTGCAATTGGGAGTTTATGTCTCGCAATTCTGAGAATAACTGAGATGTAAACTCACAAATGCAAGAAAGAAAAAAAGTCAGAATTATGAGATTAAAAAGTCGTAATTACCTTTTTTTCATTCTATGGCAGAAACAAGCTTCCATATAAAAGAAATAAATTTGTAACAAAGAAAAAAAGCATCAATATGCATTAAAACACTTTTAAAAGCTGAACATTTTTATTACCAACCTCTAATTTTCCAGGGTGCCATTTTTGACCCTCTTAATAATAATGTATTGGTTCCCTAACAGCAGATAACCAACTCGACCCTGAGGAAGAGAAGCGGTTGGCGGCAGCCGCCCGTGAGGCTAACCGTCTGCCCGAGCTCCGTCTGATCCTGCTGGGCTGGAGGTGGCCGGGGAAAAGCCTCACCGGCAACACCATCCTGGGGCGTGAAGAGTTTCGTCTGGAGCGTGCTGCCGAATTCTCAGTGAAACGCGAAACCGAGGTGGATCGGCGCAAAGTAACAATAATAGACACTCCCGGCTGGTTTTCAGCCCAGACCACACCGGCAGACTATCAGCAGGAGATGGTCCGAAGTGTAAGTATGTGCGCACCTGGACCCCACGCATTCCTGCTGGTCATACCGGTGGGCATGTTCACCGAAACGGACCGGGCTCGTATAGAGGAGAATTTGGCGCTGTTCGGAGAAGACGTGTGGAAGCAAACCTTGGTGGTGTTCACCTGGGCAGAGATTTTGAAGGACAAGTCCATAGAAAGGCATATACGAAGGGAAGGTCGTGACCTTCAGTGGGTGGTGGACAAGTGCAAGAAGAGGTACCACGTCATCAATAACTATATTTTTGGCGAGCACCCGCAGCTGCCTCAGCTGATGGAGAAGGTTGAGAAGATTGTAGCTGAAGAAGGTGGTTACTTCATCATGAAGGCAGATGAAACTAAAACACAAAGTCAAACTCCGAGTCTGAACACCAATTCGGTGAAAGAGAACAGGGAGCTTGGCGCTAGACCCAAACAGAACGGCTCCTGCAACTCGCTGCGGGCCATGGACGTGGATCAGAGTGAGTGCATGTCTGTCAGAGAATATAAAATACAAAATAGCATTGAAGGGTTTTTTTCTTCTTATTGCATACATTATTTACGTCTCCTGAACCTTTGTTCTAATTAAAGCAACATTAAGTGAGATTTTTTACCTTGAAGGTGCATTGCGCAACATTTCATGTTAAAAATACCAATTTTTCTAACCGATACATGCTTAAGTCCCCGTGAACCGGAAGTTGCAAACGATTTTTCTCCAGTGCTGTGACGTATTTCCAAGTGAAACGGAATATTGAACAGAGGGCAGGGTTTTACTCTAGCGCTCCTCCTCTCCATCTCTCGCTCATAGCAAACTAACGGTTTGAGGGGAGTGGTTAAGCGTTTCCCCACCCAAGCTGTGAAACCTACGTCATCAGAAAAAGAAACCGTTCCAGACCGGAAGTAACTTTTCAGATTTTGATTAAAGATTACTAAGGTAAAACATTTTTTTTTAATATATATTCACTTGCACGGATTAATTGTTCACCACAAGACTAGTAATATGCGCTAACAAAGTAAATAGGTTCAATTTTGATTTCACGGGGACTTTAAACAATTGCCGGATGGGCTGAATTACCCCTTCGCTGATCACTGCGATCGCCTCTATAATCCTGTACAGTAAAATAAATAAGAGGGATTCGGGACGGAATTTGAGACTGGGCGTGACGTCATGCGCGTTCGCGCTCACCTGGCTATATCTGGCAGGTTTGTTTATTCGCCGCCATTCTCCGTATCAGCGAAGACAACTCGAGCGACAAAACTTTAGTCAACTTTCGACAAAAGTAGAAGATGGATTCAAAGAGACCGGCTTGTAGTTTGTTCCAAACCCCAACGCAAACTCCACGTAAGACAAAGAAAATAAAACTTCTGTCTTGTGCCAGGCGTCGGAATAAGACGAATCAACATCGGGAAGCTTTCAACAAATGGAGAGATCTCCGGTCTGCTCTAGGGCTCAAACGGGATCCTACACAAAGTAATAACTTATATTGTTCATTAACATGTTTCCATAATAATACAATCATAAGTGGATACAGTAAGCAAGTAAAACAGTTCAACATGGAGATAAATAGAAACAAACTGAATTTTTCTACTACCCCCGTTTTCCCCTCACACACACATAAGTGTGTAATTTACTCAAATGCCTTTCCTTTCATATTTTTAAAATGATTTGCAGATGTATAACTTTATGACCTCTGAAGACATTATGACTGTATCAAAAGATGTGTGCGGCTGATGCTCCTTTGGTTATGAACAGCTTGTGCAAGCTTGTATACCTCTGGTTGCAGTTTCACTTGTCGCCAGAGGGGGCATAGTTCTGCAAAAACTCAGAGACTTGCGCAATAGTAGTTCTTCAAGTCGTGACATGGTGAAATATACTTATGCCATCGCTTTGTGGTCCTGTATCTGATATATCCACGATATGTAAGATTGCCAGATTAAGTCGCGTTTCTGTAGTCCAAATGAGTCCTAAGAAAACTACAAATCTGACTTGCTTTACGGCAAGCATTACAATTGCTGATAGGTGGCGCATACTCGACAGTAGACTACAACTCAGGGATGGAAATTAGCACCCGCCACCAGCCAAATACCGGTGATTTTTCGGTGTGGCGAGTAAACTCACTTCACCTACCGGCCACCGTGGTCGTGGTGGGTAAATAAAAATAACAAACTGTTTCACCCGGACGGCAGACACTTTTAGAGGAGGCATACCTTCAACACCAGTGCGCTTCTTCCGTCGAGGCTCGATGAGGCGGTTTGCCATCCAAAGGGAGAGCTAGCCGCAAGCGCATGGTGTATTTTTAGGGCGGGTAGCTCTCTTGTGTCATAAAGAGCTAGCTGCGCGAACATCTACTCGTGCGCTTCTTCCGTCGAGGCTTGAGCGCGAGAGGTGGGAGCTAGCCGCGAGCGCTTGATGTAAATAAGACAGAACAGGCATATCGTAAAACTTCAAATAATAGCCTGGGCTTTTATTTTCCCAAATCGTCGAACTGCACCGCCTTGTATTTGAGACAGGCCATTATTTACCCAAACCTGTCGCCACACCAGGCGTGTAAAAGAGACAGGCGACTATTTGGGACTTGGCTATTATTTGACGTTTTACGGTTCTCTCGCAGAGAGAGCAACCTCCAGCATAGACAGTCCCTCCAGAAAAACGCGATTATGCGATCGTTGAATTCAATGCAAAATCAGTCAAAGTCCGCATATTTATGCGGGGGCCGCATTTTTTCAAATACGTGCGCACTTTCGCCGCATAAATTGCCAATTTCCGTGCAAAATATGCGGGGTTTGCATAATTTCATAATCCTCGCATTTTCATTGCAAAAAAAGTCACATGTATATTAGCAGAAAGTTGAAAAATGTTGCGTTTGCTTCACACAAGAGCAGCCATTTCCCTCTGTTTCCATGGGAACGTTATGAAGTGACGCAATTACGCGACGCCAGACAGACAAATCGAACTCGTATAACTGTCTGTCACACGTTCTACCGTCACATCGTTGCTTAATAAACAACATAAGATAAAAGAAGTAGCATCAAACAGAAATTACCCGCACACATGGGGTGTTCGAGGCGCATATATAACACTGCAGAGAGTTCAACAGGGAGCGCGCATCTCTTAAAGGGGCCACACCTTATTTACACTCGTTACAGTCTGAAATAAAACAAGATGAGAAATTAAATATTCCCAGCACTTTCTATGATGTAGTACGCTTGCTTATCAAAGGAAGTAATAAGAAATGACTCTTACATTAGCCTAGTGAGAACAGGATGTTGGGGGAATCACTTTTTTTTCTCTTTTTCATCAAACCGCAATTTTTGCAAATTCCTGCAATTTCATTGCATAAAATTGCATAAATATCCTGCATATCCCATCGCATTTTTAAAGAAAACGGGCCGCGTAATCAATAAATTTTTGCCCGCAACAATCACAAAAAAAACTGCGTTTTTCTAGAAGGACTGAATACTGTTATGGTAAATGTTATATATAAATCGCAAATTTTTTCACAAATTTTTGGAAATTTCCACCACAAAATCAGTCATTTTGATCGCAAAAATCACAAAAAAAGATCGTGAAATCCTGGAGGGACTGCATAGAGTGCGGTTTAGCATCGGTTCAGTTTTTTGTTTTTAATCTGCCCTACTAATTTAACGAAATGTATATCAGTTCATGGTTTGTGTGTGTATAAGAGAGAAAGAGAAAATGTTAGTATTTCATTGAGACTTGAGATTAAATAAACTGGTTAAGTATTGTAGATCTTGTAGTAATATTTTTCACATGCAGTTACACATTGTAGGTTAAAAACAAGAAAGTGGCTGGTAAAAACATTGAGTGGCTGGTAGATCCACCAGCCGCAAAAAAGTTCATTTCCTTCCCATGCTACAACTACATGTAAGATACTTAGCAGCCGGGGTAGCTTTTGAATTGTCATCATGATTCCAAAGCCGGTGCTGGATAAACAGAGAGCATGTGCGTGTGTGCAACAGTAGGATGCGGTAGGCTAAATTATTTATTACGACAGCGGTAATGGACAATTTCGTTTCCAACCTGTAGGGCGACCGCAGAGGAAAAGTCACTTGGTGTTGCTTTAAAGCTTGAATTAATTTCCTCTTACATCATGTCATAGACAAAGTCATGCTGTTGTTTGTTACAATCTCGAAAACTGTTAGTGTCATTATCAAAACTTTTTTTTTTTTTGCATGATACAGTATAGCATTTGAATGATGTAATGTCTTTCTTTTTCTATCTCTGCAGGTTTGGTTGAAGGATTTAGTGACTAATGCTGTGTGAACAGTTCCAGTACTGCTGAATTCATTACCTCAGTTCCACTGCACTTAATAGTGTCTAAATTATTAGTCAAATACCCACATATCAGTCCAACAGTCCAAGCAGCTTCAGGTTGTAGGGTTTATAGTAAGCAATTGTCCCTCTTTAGCTTATTCTTCTCAACCTGAATATATAACGGATAAGACGCAGCACAAAATACTATCATCAAAAGACAAATTTGTGTGAGTAAACCAGTAGTACAATACTGATTAAAATTATATCACTACTATAGTTACACACTGACTTATGGGTGACCATGTCCTTATAAATTATTATATGTGACGCAGAGAAAATTGAGGTACAGTAATGATGTCTAGTAGATCAGAAACACTCCACACTCATAAATTATTTGCACTTAATTGCTTGTAAAGTGCCTCAATGAATGCACTAATATCAGAGATTGGAGTCTAGTCATTATAGCATGGGTTAGTTACGTTGGTGACAGTTATTGATTTCTTAATGGTCAAAAACCAATCACGGTTTTTATTTTATTTCACATCATAGCTGTTTAGGTGTTTTAGATATAGTACGTCCCCAATCCTTATCCAATGTATATTTATGGATGTTTTATAATGATATAATTTTCTAATAATATCATTATTGCTGTTTTTATTATTTGTGAAATATTTTCATCACGCTGAAGTTACTGATTGATTTAGGATTGCTGTGATGTTTTAGGATTGCTATGATGCTTTCTTAAAAAAATCTTTCTAAGTTCTTTTTTTTCTATTACATTCTGTCGATTAAATGTCTTTTACAAATGGTTTCCTCCTGAAACTGTTGCTGCTTAACTGTTTTGTTATAAGCACTTTGAATGAATTTCATCACTGTGTTTATTTTGGAATTTATGAATTCTTATGGAACTTGATTGACTTAATGATTTATTGCTTTTTATGAATGCATTCCTTTTTTTAGATATGTTGACCTTTCTGACAGCCATAAAAAAAAAAAAAAATCCTTCCCAGATGTTTATGTGACATTTTCTTATCATTAATGAGGATATAATGCTAACATGCCATCAAATACTTCATGGTTCACTTTTGACCTCAACAGATTTAACTAAATTATTCCTTTGAATTTAGCATTGTCAAAATACACATTTATTTTTTCTGATTTTTATTTGATTTTTTCAGATTTAACAATTTAAACTGTTAAATAAACAATTTAAATTGTTACACCTTTTGCGTTCGTGTCAATTTTGACCCGAAATTAAACTTGGACTTTACACATGGAAGTTTACTGCTGCTTTTTTTTTTTTGTATATTAGTTAGATTTGATTACTTAGATTTTATATTAGTTAGATTATAGATTACTTATGTACATTGACCCTCTTTCATACACTTTCACTCTCATTTTGGCTGCATTTTGTTTATAATCATGCATACACGCACTGTAATTCTGAATTTTTTTTAAAAAAAATACACACATTTATACATTTTTTTTAAAAAAAATACACACATTTATTTTTTTTTGTTTAAAAAAAAACAAAATTAATGTCTTAATGTGATTGTAGAACAAAAGTCCACATTTCACTTTGCTGCCACCTATTAATAATCCATTGCAGTGTAAAAAGGAGATTCAAAATGGTTTAACCATTTTTCTTTTTTTAAGTAAAAATAATATATTTTTTTTTTAGAAAATAATATGTAGGTTTCAATAAATTTGTCTGTTTTGAGCATTCATGAGTTGTAAGTTCTAAAATAATTTTATTACTTTCATTATGGTAATTCTCATTTTATATTTTTTTATAAATTTCATCTAATGATATATTCATATACAATTTCTTCATAGCCTAACACTTTAGTTAACTTTAGCTAATAATGAACTGTACTTCTACAGCATTTTTTTGTTAATCTTTGTTAATGTTAATTTCATAATACATATAACTCATAATTTCATAAACAAAACATGAAAATCAAAAGTTGTATTTGTTAACATTTAATGCACTGTGCTAACATGAACAAACAATGAACAGCTGAATATTTTATTAACTAGCCTTAACAAAGATTAAAAATACTGTTTCAATGGGTTGCTCATGGTTAGTTATGTACATTAATTAATGTTAACTAATGAACCTTATTGTAAAGTGTAAACAAAATGTCTCATAAATATTGATAATATATCTTTTCTTGCAACAGACTGTTTTTGCTACATTTCTTGAAAAATGTTACATTTCGAAGAATAAAAAAAATGTAATTAATAAAAATGTGGTAAATTAAGTAATTAGCAGATAAGACATGGTAACATTCAAACCGTTAAAACTTTTGTGCATTCATGAATGAGAAGTCAATATGGAATACAATATGGAATTAAATAAAAAAAAATGTTATGATTGTTTAAACAGCTTTTAAACTGTTTTACAGGTTGAATTTTCTTTTATTATTTTCAAAAGGACCTATTTCCATCATCTTGCATCACAGAAATTGAAATGTTTTTTTATCTATACCACTTACAACCACAAGGTGGCGATATTAATTATCAAAATGTTAAAATAAATACAAAACGTGAAATAATATGTCCGTAAAAACGAAGAGGACAAACTACTGAAGTCTGCGACTTCACTTCAGACTTTGTGTGTATTGTGACCGTATGCCATATGCTGTAAACAAAGATCATTTGTAAACTAGACCCCTTTAGAACAGCAAGACAAATCTATAGTCCATTAGGATTAGGACCTCTAAAATTACAGAAACATTTTCCACTCCACTGTATTGAAATCAATGCATAGGCACTCTACACATAACTGTCTCTCTCTGCAGTGTATTGATTAATCTCAGCAGTGTTTGATGGAATAGCAGTGTATTGTAATTATTGTGGATATCATAAATAAGTGGATAGAAAGATGAAAACAACGGGGGTTATTTGGCTAAGCAGTGCTTAGTAAGCACACACGGTAGGCCTATCGATGGGCTACCTTAAAGTTAAAAATAAGTTAAAACCAATGCAAACAGAACTGTACCCTGTTTACCATGTGTATTAGCCTACATGTTATATTTGTGTAGCTAAAATCCTTATTTTTAAAATGAATGCCCTGTTGCATGTTAAATGTCAATAGCACTCTGTTGTCTTATATCGAATGCTTCTCTAGCCGAAGGATTCCACGATACCATCAACATTCCAGCTTTTTTTTTTTTTTTTTTTTTTTTTAGCCCGGAGACGAGGGAAGCCGTTTAGTAATTGGCAAGAGGAATTCAAATATTTCTATGAGACTGGGATTATAGGAAGGGCCAACCCATGCAGCAAACAAATTTAGGTTTTGGGGACGTTGGTTTTTGGTTCCCAGAACGTTTCTAGAACTTTCCCTTGTGGTTAAGGGAACGTTCCCGGAACATTCTCCTTACGTTATAAAAATGGAACCTAAAAAAACCAACACAGTCGCATGAAGATGCGTATCTATACCACGAATGTCATTTCTCGTGGCATTTATACGCCAAAAAATGGTTTTCGCGTGCTTATGCTACGCACTAAAAAACCCTGGTGTAGGTTTAGGGGGGAGGGGTGGGGAGTTCGTGCGTAGGCTATAGTAGCCTACGCCAAAAACTGCGTATCATATGCACGCGAAAAACGCGTAGGCCTGCTGGTCAAACGCGTACATGGTCTTATACAAGCAAAAAACTGTTTTTGGCTTATAAATGCCACGAGAAATGACATTCGTGCTATAGATACGAGCTTTCATGAGATCGGGCTGAAATAGCCTAACCTACATGGAACGTTCCTATAACGTTCTTGTTTGGCTCGGGAACCATTCGGGAACGTTCTGTGTTTGCTGGGAAGAATATTTTGATATCTAGATATCAACACAAATCTCTCAATTGGCAAATGGGGCCTGGTCATGGAAAATTATAAGATGGATGGAAAAATTATATTTTGGTGCTTTTGACTTAGCTTGCAAAACGTTTGCGTATCACAGAGAAATTGATTTCGCTTGCAAAACCTTTGTGTTCTCTCTCTCTCTCTCTCTCTCTCTCTCTCCCAATTGTGTTCACTCGAGACATTTAAAAACAAAGAAAATTTTAATCTTACATTTTTTTTAAACTGCCAACTGCTATAGAGAGGTAAAATGAAAAAAAAAATCTAATAATTTAGACTCAAATCAATATTTTAATGACCAAATATTTACTTATTTGATGAATAGTTAGCCTACATAACTGCCAAGCTCAGAGAAAATACCCAGAGACAACCTCCTCTGACCCCCAGTTCCCCACCCCGTCCCCTATCCCGTCTGAGTCAGCACAGACAAAACATTTACTTTTAACTATGGTCCTTCCCAATAAAACTGTCGGAAAATTACAGGTTCCAGGAACCCCTCAGCCTCAGCAGTTCCTCTTTAGATGTGTTATCATCTTGGCTTTATAAATAATTCTTTCTGACTGGTCACAAATTTGTAACCCTCTAAAAAAAAAAAAAAAAAAAAAAAAACAGGAAAATGACACATGATACAGAATGGAAAAATACCAGTGTAGTGTGACTTCATTGGAGAAAATAATATAATAGGTATGTGATGTGTATTGAATCACAATGGGATTTATCTTCATGATCTTCATGAAGGCCAACTGCGCATAAGTAAAGTATTTAAAAAAAAACTCTATGGTAGAAATGTGTCAGTTCAGTTTTAAGTGCACAATCTGAACAGAAATGCTGAACAAATACTGAATCTAATATTGTTATTCTACAAAGAGTCAAGCATGACCCTGTGCCCCATCCAACACATGTGTGGTATATCACTCTGCGTGAGCGTGAGGGTACTTCACTTGAGAAGGCACATGTTTACACAGATCTCACATATCCTGTCCCAGGTCTCCTGGATTTCCGTAGTTCCTGAGTCATTAGGTTCTGGATCCTGTAGCCATTGTAACATGCTATTTTTCAGCACACATGGTCGCTTCTCCCTTCCTCTCCGAGGATAATATCCCAACACCCACTAAACTCACTGAAGAGAGCATGGCAGCAGAACTCAGGGATTAATCTTGGTGAGTAGCATATTTCTGTTAAGGTTACATGTATTATTGTACTTTACATGTAGGCTACTTTACATGCAAATCTCTTGAATGAAAGGTTTTCATAAATTAAGTTTAAGTTCAAAAATCTAGAGCAGAGCAAATTATGAAAAATATAACTTTCTTGTGAGTCAAGTTGGATTTATTTGTTTTAGGCCTATAAGGTTAGGAATGTAAGTAAAGATAGGTCTGTAAAGAAAGAGCTCATCCATTATGATCTGTGTTTTTCCCCCATTAAAGCTACAAGCTGAAGTCATGAGATCATCATCCTCTCGTCTCAGTTTTTCCTCGAAGGAACCAATATGGAACCGGTAAGGAGTTCTGCTTTTAGATATATTAGTGGTCAAATGACTTAACACTAAATATATTGATAAAATGTGTGATAACTTTCCGTTTTTTTACAGTAATGTGTCAAAATTACAATTCATCAAGTAAACTTTACATGCATTTCACCATTTGACCTGTAGAAGTCACACTTGTTACATTCACAATACTGGATAAATATGTAAACATACATAAACTAAAGCTCAAATTAATGATTTATAACAAAACTAATACTACTTACACATTTATTCCATTTCCAAAAGATTCTACAGTAATGTTACAATCATATCGTACGGTAAGATACTGTAGGCCTAAATCAAAGTCATTTTCTGTCATAAAACAAAGTAAATGGGTGAAAATTTGAAAAATAAAACTGGAAAACTTAATTTATTCTAGTTTCTGTAATAGTGTCACAGTGTTTATAGGCTAACTTTTAGTGTGGATATCTAAAGGATTCCATTCTTTTTTTTTAGTGTATTTACATCTAATTAAAACCAATTTCTACAGACTTGACTCTAGAAAACCAATTTGCCAGTTTCGAAGCAAATGTTTTAGCTATTTAGATTCTTTTTAAGAATGTTACTTTTGACGATATAAAATATAAAATGCGGTATAAAAATGTCTAAAAAAGGGATAGTTAACTTTACATGCATTTCACCATTTGACCTGCAGAAGTCACACTTCATTCACATTCACAATACATATGTAATCATACAAAAAATAAAGCTCAAATTAATGATTTATAACAAAACTAATACTATAAACACATTTATTCCATTTCCACAAAGATTCTACAGTAATGTTTCAGTCATATCGTACGGTAAGATACTGTAGGCCTAAATCAAAGTCATTTTCTGTTATAAATGGAGGAAATTTTGAAAAATAAAACTGGAAAACTTAATTTATTCTAATTTCTGTAATAGTGTTACAGGTTGTATTTAATATGCAGAAAATGAGCTATGCCTGACTCTTGAATGACTATGACTAAAATTAGCTACCTTTTAGAGTAAATATCTGAACCAGGATTCCATTCACTTTTTTAGTGTATTTATATCTAATTAAAACCAATTTCTATAGACTTGACTCTAGAAAACCAACTTGCCACTTTAGAAGCAAATGCTATTTAGATTCTTTTTAAGAATGTTACTTTGACAATACAAAATGCGGCATAAAAATGTCTAAAAAGGGATAGTTGACCCCAATATAAATATTCTGTCATCTTTTATTCACCCTTAAGTTGTCCCAAACCTGCATAAATGTCTTTCTTCTGCTGAACACAAAATAAGATACTTTGAAGAATGTTGGAAACCAAGCAGTTTACAATTGACTTCCATAGTTTTTTTTTTTTCCTGCTAGAAAGTAAATTGCTACCGTCAACTGTTTGGGCACCCTAAAAAATATTGTTGGTTTAACTTAAAAAAAAAAGTAACCTGGTTGCCTTAAAATTTTAAGTTCATTGGAATGGAAAAATTGAGTTAATACAATGAAGGAGATAAATTTAATCATCAGAAACTCAAAATATTATGTTATCTGAACTAAATCAATGATCTAAGTTGATTTGACAAAAGAAAAAAAATGTTGTGATTACAAATCATGAAAATATGTTTTTTACAGCGTACCAACATTCTTCTGTTCAGCAGAAGAAAGAATACAGGTTTTTTTTTTTTTTTTTCATTGTTTGGGTGAAGCATCCGTTTAACTTCTAGTGACATTTGATCAAGAGTTTTCCCCACAAAAGTCTAGCTATGTGCACATTTATAACGTTTATAACCTACATGATGCCAACCACTGGACTCCTGCCCACGGAGCCTGGCTGTGTGGGTAGCGAGAGTCGAAGCATGCGCAGAGGGGTGGGTGGGCGAATGTAGAGCAGAGCGCGCGAGTGTGAGTGTGTGTGTGCGCGCGGATGTCACACACACACTCCGCGTTGCGCATTTCACACGGTCTGAGTGCAGAGAGCGATCAGGCAACCGCGGAGTATGAATGCATTCACTGACACCTATGCACTGCAACATAATCCGACGCTTGTTTAAAACAGCAGTGTTTGTCGTAAACATCACGCGGGGGAACGTTATGTGGGCATCATTTCACGGCGCGTGCTGTTGGAATCGCAACTAAACAACTCCGATCAACTCCGAGCTTCATGTTCGAGGGGTAAGGGGTGAGACAGCGTGCTATCCCAGTCCCTGGGGGAGCGACTGAACCCAAATATATACAGGTCGTTGTGTTTTTCGGAGAGAGAATCGCATAGCGCGTGCTAGTAACGTTAGTTTGTTCTGTGCGTGCGTGCTGCTGCAGTTAGACATCTCTCGCGCACCGTTAGCTCAACATCTCTACGGCCTCGGAAGTTCGTTTGTTTTTCTCCTTTTAATGCTTTCGGTGGTCTGAACACTCATTTCTATCTATTCTCTGGACAAACCCACGCTCTAGGATGCCAGATCAAATATCAGTGTCGGAGTTTCTGTCGGAAACAACAGAGGATTACAACTCTCCCACTACATCCAGCTTCACCACCCGCTTGCAGAGCTGCAGGAATACAGTCGGCGTGTTGGAGGAGGTACGAAACTGCTTTTCTCGTGCTTAGTGGATTGCATTTGTTTACACTGGTACAGTGTCTGTTTATATTAGGACCTCTTTACGTTTATAAATACATCGCAGTAGTTTGTGTGTGCATCTGTTTGTGCTTTGCATTTATTTACTAGCCTAATACATTGCGTTAATAAATTTTTTTTTGCTCGGAGTGCATAAGTACATACAATTAGTTATTATTAGTGCACTACTGTTTACATTTGTCTTTTACATCTGTTCATTGCATCTTGCATTTGTCAGCTGCGTGTTTGGTGCATTACTAAATCGGATCTGTCTTTATTTGCATTTGTTTACATGTTCATTGCATTTAATAACTTTTTCTATTTTGAATTGGTCCATTTCATGTGTTTACTGTGTTTCTTTGAGTTTGCATCAATGTATTGTAGCGCTTTGCATTAGCACATTGCATCTGTTTACGTTGTACATATTGCGTACATTTTGTCTTTGGTACTTTAAGGGCATTTGCATATTATTGCATTGCCATTAATGCATCTTTTTACTTTAGTACTTTGCATCTCTTTATATTGGAGCATTGTGCCAGTTAATCTTGTTTTGTTTTAATCTGGTTGCAATGGTGTTTTGCATTTGTACATGCATGCATTGCTTTACATTGGGACATCATAGTTCATTAATATGTTGCATATTTTCAGTGCATATGAAATCTGAGAGGCAGAGCAACAGTCTGCAGTGTGGGATGCAGTTTTGTTCAGCCAGCTGGTCTGGCTTCTGATTCCACTGATGATTCATTGAGAGTATACAACAGTTTAAAGTCTATGCCAGCTTTGAGAGTCATACATTGGATGGATATGGATGTTTTTGCGATCCATAATAAGCAACTGAGGTATAGAATGGTTGAGTTTAATTTATGGTAAAAGGCTCCTGAGAGCATGTTTTTGTGCATGAATCACTTTAAAATGCTTGAGGTTTTGTTGAGATTCATGAGCTACTCCCTTTTCAGAAGACATCTCTTACTCATAAGATCTCATTTTGTGACGTTCTGTAATTTAAAAGCAGGAAAAGTTTACTTGGGTGCATTCTTTCTTAGTTGTGTGTTTGTTTGGCATGGGTTTGCTTAAAATAGCCTATTGAGTCAGATTTTTTTTTGAACACCTGCTCTGATCGCAAAAGGCATTCTGCCTGTTTATTCTAGACAAGATTTGGGCCATGCAAACCATCTAAAATATTGACCATATATGTGGGTTTTAAGAGGGTGGATAATGTTTCAAGAAATTTCACACTAGAACCATCATGGCATCTTTATAACTTTTAGCAGCATGCAATTGTACCACTTCTGCATATGCGAAAGACAGGAAGCTGTTCTTGAACATAGTGATGAAATACTACTTTAATTACCACTTCCCCTTTAAAGTAAGTAGAGATGACCATCTTCAACAACATAAAGCCACTACAGGGTTTTTTTTTCTCCACTGAAAATATTTTTACTGCTGACAAAATAAATCTTTGTCCCACCAGGTTTATTTGATTTATTTGAACCTGCGGTTCTGCTGTACCAGTACCTGCTGATAGCCGGCTGCTTTAAAATGCTCCCTCGTGTGTTTGTGTGAAAGGTGAAGAGCGTCAAAGGTTTCAATTTACAATGTGTTTTTGCTGCATTGAGCTTTGAGAAGCCAATCACAGACATATCTGTTGAACATGTAAACACAATCAAATGTGTTTAAGTTAGTCCGAATCCGCTCAACAACTCTCAAAAGAGCAGACTTTGTCTAGCATAGGTTTCAATCTTTACTCATTATAATCAAAAAAGTAGCTTGTAACACATTGTCAATGAAAGATTCATTGCATAGACCACTTCATTCATTGATTATGAGGGGTGTAACGGTTCACAAAATTCATGGTCTGGTTCGATACGACACAGTGGTGTCACGGTTCGGTACGTTTTAAATACAGCAAAAAGAAAGAAATGCCAGATCTTAAAATTATAAAAATTTTAAATGTATTTATTATTATTATTATTATTATTTTAAATAAGTGCGAGTTGTCCTACATCTTGAAACTTAGTTTTATAAATGTGGGTAATCTTTAGATGATGGAAAAAGTAATGTTTTGGTCATCACGTTAAAAATAACATTTATATATAATAATATTTGAGTTTTGAAGTGCTGGTAAAAGATGTGTGACGTACTTGAACGATTTTAAATGATTTTAATGGCAGTGATCTTTAGTCGCGTATTGTTTATACTATATATTTTTCATGGCAAAGTTCTGGATTGACAATTACATATTTGAATGCGCGATTGAAACCAATTGAAACAATGGTAGGAAACAAAACAATCTCATGCTAATGTCTGTCAAATGATCTGTGCATGCTTTAAGTCTTGGAGTGTAAATGTAAAATAACAGACTAGGCACTTTTTTTCTGTATTGTAATTGTAATGTTAATTTGTTGTTCATTTTATTAATACATTTTCAAATCAGGCACTTAGTGACTTTCACTTTTTACATATGTAACCTCTCCAACCCGGGTCCTACTCGACCTGCTCCAAGCGGACCTCGAACCCGGGTCTCCGTCTGTCGCTGGAGCACCTGTTGAGAATGAGATCAGAGGAGTGAGGTTACCTTGCACAGCAACTACTAGCTACTCTGTTACACTCAGCCCCCTAAACCTTACTGTAATCCGGGTCACGGCACCAATGTAACCTCTCCACCCGGGTTCTACGCGACCCGCTCCAAGTGGGCCTCGAACCCGGGTCTCCGTCTGTCGCTAGAGCACCTATTGAGATCAGAGGAGTGAGGTTTACTTGCACAGCAACTACTAGCAGGACTCCGTTACACTCACCCCCCTAAACCTCACTCTAATCCGGGTCACGGCACCAATGTAACCTCTCCACCCGGGTTCTACTCGACTCGCTCCAAGCGGGCCTCGAACCCAGGTCTCCGTCTGTCACTAGAGCACCTATTGAGATCAGAGGAGTGAGGTTTACTTGCACAGCAACTACTAGCAGGACTCCGTTACACTCAGCCCCCTAAACCTCACTGTAATCCGGGTCACGGCACTAATGTAACCTCTCCACCCGGGTTCTACTCGACTCGCTCCAAGCGGGCCTCGAACCCGGGTCTCCGTCTGTCGCTAGAGCACCTATTGAGATCAGAGGAGTGAGGTTTACTTGCACAGATACTACTAGCAGGACTCCGTTACACTCACCCCCCTAAACCTCACTGTAATCCGGGTCACGGCACTAATGTAACCTCTCCACCCGGGTTCTACTCGACTCGCTCCAAGCGGGCCTCAAACCCGGGTCTCCGTCTGTCGCTAGAGCACCTATTGAGATCAGAGGAGTGAGGTTTACTTGCACAGCAACTAGTAGCTGGACTCCGTTACACTCACCCCCCTAAACCTCACTGTAATCCGGGTCACGGCACTAATGTAACCTCTCCACCTGGGTTCTACGCGACCCGCTCCAAGTGGGCCTCGAACCCAGGTCTCCGTCTGTCACTAGAGCACCTATTGAGATCAGAGGAGTGAGGTTTACTTGCACAGCAACTACTAGAAGGACTCCGTTACACTCACCCCCCTAAACCTCACTCTAATCCGGGTCACGGCACCAATGTAACCTCTCCACCCGGGTTCTACTCGACTCACTCCAAGCGGGCCTCGAACCCAGGTCTCCGTCTGTCGCTAGAGCACCTATTGAGATCATGGTACCAATGTAACCTCTCCACCTGGGTTCTACGCGACCCGCTCCAAGTGGGCCTCAAACCCGGGTCTCCGTCTGTCGCTAGAGCACCTATTGAGATCAGAGGAGTGAGGTTTACTTGCACAGCAACTAGTAGCTGGACTCCGTTACACTCACCCCCCTAAACCTCACTCTAATCCGGGTCACGGCACCAATGTAACCTCTCCACCCGGGTTCTACTCGACTCGCTCCAAGCGGGCCTCGAACCCGGGTCTCCGTCTGTCGCTAGAGCACCTATTGAGATCAGAGGAGTGAGGTTTACTTGCAAAGCAACTACTAGCTGACCTCCGTGACACTATACATTTACAGATTTTGAAATTTAAAATAGTTATAAGCACTTTGGTTTAGGATCTGTCCTGACAGTTATTATTTTTTAAGTTAATATTACAAATTGTTTCTTTGCATTTATTTAGGATTTATTGTCAGTACTGGGTTCGCAGTTGATGTGTTGGGTTTTTTGTACCGGATGGCCGTGTTTGTCCGCCACTACTGAACACCATTTTTGACCCAAGATAAACCCTGCAGTCTCAAAATGCATGCTTTCTTTAAAATCATACCTGTGGTGTCAAAAGCAAAAGGATTAAATTAAGTGAGGAACATGATTAGATTCCAATGGATAAGAATTTTTTTGATAGGATTCAGACACATCAGTCTTATCTTTCATTTAAAAGGCAATGCCTACCGGTATATTCATCGGATCAGTGTGTATCCCAAGCCCTTAATGTTGAGATTGGAGATGATGAAATTCCAGATGGATCCGAGCTGCAAATTAGAGTTTGTCATGTTATTGAATAGATTAATATTCAAAGTTTTTTTCTCAATTATCCCTCGTGGCTTACGATTTGAATCTGTATCAGTCTAATCAATGACATTGTGTGAACATTAAACATTGTTTACCTTGCATACATTGTCATCTTATCATTAATTGAGGCAATTGTGTGTCAAGTGCTGTGATACATTTGGAATCTGCGGTGTTGCCTATCGCATCCCTGGCATTGTGTTTATGTGGTGGTGTGTGTCCATGAAGTGTGCTGATGTTACAGACGCAAGGAGGGGGGATGTGTGCTGAAAGCTTCCAGCTTGGTCTGATGCTTTGCTCTATTACGCAACACACAGTCCTCACAGCAATGATCTATTCAGTGCCATCAAACCCAAAGCCTTAGCCAGAGCCAACCGACTGCAGGCAAGAGAGAGGAAACAGCAGAAACAGAAAAACAAATGCAGGATTCAGAAGGACTGATAGATATTGGTGGACACAACTGAGTTAACAGAATGTTATTAATGCACATTAGGAATGCACCTATGTGTGTTGGCTGATAAAAGCAAATATCTGCAATGCACTGTCGGACAGACACTTGCCAAGTGATTTAAAAACAGCCGATGGTGAGGGATAATTGTTGACCGGCCAGGTACGAAATCGGCGAGATTGAAATCGGCCCTCACCGGTAACCAACTGGTCAATCTCACGTCTTTCTGATTCCAAGCTTGTCCATTTAGTTGCCAACGGCACAGGCAATAACGTCAGCTGCGCATTCTTTCTTCGCTTCAACGGTGAAGTGACACACACCCGCCTCCTCTCACTCACTTGTCTCATTCGGTCCGTTCAATAGTGCTTGTGTTGCTCATAATTTGACTAAGTCCCGCAGGTTTGGGTCTCACAGAAAACGTGTGCACTACTGATCTGTATAAGTGCAGCGCACAAAAGTACCAAAATGAGTGGCTTACTGTGCGTAAACTGTCAAATACACACTAAATTATGTCAAAATGCCTGTCTTGGTGAGTATCCAGTTAAACACAGTCAGTTTTGGAACCTAATTATCTGAGAAAGATAACACACATCGTGTAACAGTATATTGGTGACAAAATTTTACAGGAAAACATCGCGATTCGTTGCGGTGTTGGACCAAGGGCAGCTGCACAACAATAGAGACGTACTGTATTGGCGCGCAAACAAAGGCCGCTTTCCATTGTGTGCACGGATTGCATGCAGGTATTTATTTATCTGCCCCAAGCACCAGCACAGACAGTTAGAAACTATTCAGTGCAGCTTCTTAATGAGAAGAGGAACCGTCTTTCCTGTCTAAAAGCTGAGCAACTTTTGTTCTTAAAGGGATAGTTCGACCAAAAATGATATTTAACACATTACTCACCCTCAAGCCATTCGAGATGCATACGTCAATCTTGTTTCAGACGAACACATTTTCAGTTATTTTAGAAAATGTCTTAGACCCTTCAGTGGATATAATGTGTAGAAATGGGGTCCAGCTCCTTCAAGTCCCAAAATGTGCATACATCCTTCACAAAAGTAATCCATCCGGCTCCAGTGGGATAAACGAAGGCCTTCTGAGGGTAATCCGTGCGGTATTGTCGTAAAAATATACATATTTAAAACTTTATAAATTAAAATATCTGACTTCCGGCAATTATCGACGCACGTTCACGGGTGATGGAAGTCGGCGTACGAGGTAGGACGTAGCGTAGGAAAAGTCGCGACGTCACGACGGTTCCTACGCTACGTACGCTGACTTCCAAAAAGGTTGTTAATCGCGTGATAAAAAAAAAAATACGCCGTTTTAATGGGTTTGCGTTAACGCATTTAACTGATAGCCCTAGCTTATACTAATATATTAGGATAAGTTTTTAAAAGAAGACATTTTTGGTATCGGCCGAGAATTTTTATTTCGGTGCATCACTACCGTAAACCTGTAAATCGAAAAGCCTTAAATACATGCCTGTTTGCATCCCTATGTCAAGGCTTCTCGTGTATCTCACTAGAGCCAGACCGATGTATCGGCTGGCCGATATTAGGCATTTTCCAAAATATCGGTATCGGCAGTTATAATGGCCGATAAATGAATATTTAAAAAATAAAATAAAAACGGATGAAACATGCTTCAATCATCTCTCCTTGGCCTGTTGTTTTGAAAATGTATGTTTTACAATTTGCATTATGATGTTATCTATTGCTAAATTATGGCTCATCATAGACTAGCTAACCACAAAGCTAGCTAATACCACTATTATCAGTGTAAGACCACTAACGTTAACATTAATGAGCTTGGAAACCACAATGAACTTTTTCTGCCTAAATAAAGTAATGATTACTGTATTTATAACTTGCATATCTCTAGTTACAGTCCCTACACTGTAAAATGTAAGTTATACTTGCAAGGAGTGAACATTTAGACATAGAGAAAAAGTATCAAACATATCTTGTGCAGAAAAGTTAGCTTTTCTTTTACACCTGTGTAAAATCCAACAATATTTAATAATAAAAATATATAGATGTATATATATTTGCCGATATATAATATATCGGATTTTAAAACCCAAAAATATTTTTTTTTATCGTATCGGCCTTCAAAACCCTTTATCGGTCGGGCTCTATATCTCACCAATGTTTTTGCAGAGCTTAACAAGTCGAAAATTCAATGCAAGGGAGAGATTTAAAGGGTTAGTTCACCCAAAAATGAAAATTCTGTCAGTATTTACTCATCCTCATGTTGTTCCAACCCCGTAAGACCTTCGTTCATCTTCGGAACACAAATTAAGATACTTAAGATATTAAGATCGCTCCTGCATACAGTCCATAGGCTTCTTGAGGGACTGGCTCTTGCTGGCATCGAAAAGTCATTAAAGACATCGTTAAAATAGTTCAAGTGACTACAGGGGCTCAATCTTAAGTTTATCAAACGACGAGAACACTTTTGTGCGCAAAAAAACAACAAAAATAACGACTTTATTTAAACTATTCATTTCCTTCTCCATGAGCCTGTAAGTCAGTTAACGTAGTGTGATTGCGTAGAGCTACGTCACACGTAGGCTCACTATTGGCCGACGCTGGTCATGTGTGTGTGATGCGTGTGACGTACAATAACAGAAGCTTACGCTATTAAACTAGTAACCTGACTCGCGCAGAGGGAGAAATAAACGAATAGTTTAAATAAAGTAGTTATTTTTGTTGTTTTTTTGCGCACAAAAGTGTTCTCGTCGTTTGATAAACTTAAGATTGAGCCCCTGTAGTCACTTGGACTATTTTAACGATGTCTTTAATGACTTTTCGAGGACAGCAAGAGCCAGTCCCTCAAGAAGCCTATGGACTGTATGCAGGAGCGATCTTAATATCTTAAATATCTTAATTTGTGTTCCGAAGATGAACGAAGGTCTTACGGGGTTGCAACAACATGAGGGTGAGTAAATACTGACAGAATTTTCATTTTTGGGTGAACTAACCCTTTAAACATCCTGCAGCTCTATGAAAAACTAGAGGCATTTGTTAAAAAAATGTCAAGATGGATAGAAAGAGTGGAGAGTGGTAACTTGGCTATGTTCCCTTCAGTTGAGGAATATTCTGACAGCACTGACATTTAAAGACATTGCGTGTAAGCATTTGAGGAAGCTTGTGCTTCAATTCGAAAGTACTTCAATGATTCTGATGAGTGGCGCTGTGACAGCAAATGAATCCTGCTCCCATTCAGTGGTGATGCAGCAGCAGGGTCAAGCTTAACCACTGTAGAAGAGGATCAGCCCGTAGAGTTGTCCACAGACTCTACCAGGAGGCATATGTATGAGACACAACCCCTTGTGAAGTTCTGGATAAGTTGCCAGACAGTATTTCCAGAGCTTACAGTAAAAGCAGTGAGGTGTCTTTTACCCTTTCCAACTACATACCTCTGTGAGAGTGTTTTTTTTCCAAACTGGTATCTAAAGAACAAGTACAGGGCAAGGCTGCAAGCAGAGAATGATATGAGGTTGTCGCTATGTACAACTATATCAGCACGAATAGACAGACTGTGTGGAAGTCCAGAAATCCCACTAAAATGTAAGAAGCCCCAACCACACACACACACACACACAATGGTGGGCCGCCGATTACTTGTAAGTCAGAATGATGGTCCCTGGCACAGAAGCAATTGAAAACCCCTAGTCTATAGCATTCAAAATAGGAGTGACATCTGGTTTAGCTGCAGTGTGAATGTGGCAAACAGAATGTGGAATTTGAGAGGAAGAGGGGAGTGTGGAGGAGTATATAGGCGATATCTGGCGATAATCTTTTCCTCATCCAGATTGAGCCTGCATGTCCTGCGACGCACTAGCCTAACCGCATCTTGGTGTAAAGTTATACATAGTGTTGTAATGGTTTCAGTCAGAGCAGACAGATTTAGTTGAATGACTCACGGCCTCTCTTTATGGGATATAAACACACACTCGGTCAGGTCACATAAAAGTGGCTGGACACTAATCAACACAGGCATTCATGCACTACGGGGAGGCCTCTCGGACTCACGCCATCTTTGTCCCTTCTCATCATGTGTCAAAAGGTTACAGCAAAAGGCAACAGTTGGATTCGAGAGTTGTACAAGCTGCATTTCCTGTCTCCACTGCGAGACAATTGAACATAAGACTCCTCAGTGAGAGTGTCTCATTGTGTGTTACTGAAGTTCACGCTGCTCTGTCTTTACTTTCTCACTCACTGGGATGTTTTGTCTCTGTTTCCTGAAATGTAAACATGGCTTGGTTTCTTTGGTCAGTGCGAGTGGAAAAATATTCACGTGGGTTAATTTCGGTCCAAACTAATGGTTATCCCACTGACATCTGCTGCACACTCGGTACTGGCAGACATCAGCACAACACATCTGTTACTAATGCGAAATGTAGGTTTTGCAGAAGAGCATTGGTAGCTAGTAGAGCATTTGTAAAGCCCTTGGACACATAATGAACTTATTAGCTGGTATGCAGTACCATGATATTTAGTTGATATACTAACATCGCGATTCTTCATGTTTAGTTTATAGTTTAAAGTATTTTAAGTGCCTAAGACCTGGAACATACTTACGCAAGTATGTACAGGGCTTAACGCTAAGGACTTTTTGCTACTGGCCTGGGGTGCGTTTCCTGTACAACGACGTAGTTTGCTGCATCACTACCATAGTATGATGCATCGTTGGAAAACTCAACTAGCTAGTCACGACTGTTTCCCGAAACCCACTGTCGCAAAGTATCGTTCAACCACGTTGGTTTCGCATGTGGTGGAGTAATAACTTCTTTTAATGAAACTGTTTGAGATCCAATTAACGGTAGATTTGTTTTATGTAAATTACAGACATGTCATCTGAGGACTATTTCTAATTGTTCTCAGTTGTTTTGCTTTATTACCTGACTCAATATTTGGCTCGTTCTTACATAGTAGAGCACGTTCGCACATGCGCACACTTCAAACACGTTACTTCAAATCTTTTGACAAACTAAAAGACGTAAATTCCATTTGTATGTGAAGAGTTCAGATGCAAAAGCCTCTAAGTGCCATTTGAAATTTTCTTCTAAAATGACCATTTTTATCAAGCTTGTATATTTAAGTTCAGTAATTTCACTTAAATGACAATTAATAGGTAATCTTCATTGCCATTTAAGTGAAATTACTGAACTTACATATACAAGCTTGATAAAATTGATCATTTTAGAAGAAAATTTCAAATGGCACTTAGAGGCTTTTGCATCTGAACTCTTCATGTATTCTAAATAAAAGGCACCGGTTGTACTGAATGTCAGCTTGATTATTTTGCTCAATACAAGGATTTATTACGTCCAAATGAAATGCGATATAGAAACGATGCCTTTAACCACAGGTCGAGAGCTGTCGTTCAAACCACACAACTTTGCGATGCTGTTTGCGAATGTTCGTTGGAACGATGGTTTCGGGAAACACCGACTCGTTGAACTATGCTGATAATGACGGAACTTGCGACCATAGTTGGCTAACGATGCTTTCGGGAAACGCACCCCTGGTTGGGCCAGATGTTCAAATTTTCACTGGCTCCACCACAAAAAAAGTAATAAATAAATAAAATAAAATAGGACTAGTAGTTTTAGTTGTTTTTAAAAATTGTTGTTTTAATAAAATTGTTTTAGTTGTTTTTGATCCGTGCAGCCTTAATAAAGTTATGACACCAAAAACTACTAGCCTAATTTTACAGGATGACACATTTTAAATGTTACAGACTGTCAGTAATAAAATAAGAAGAAATGATCAAATTACTGAGAAAAGTGAAGCCGATCGAAACGCTTTGGTTTCAGTTTTCAGGACTTGTTCACGGATTTTAAACATCAAGCACAAGAAGACTGGAACTTGCTCTCTGTTTTTTGACGCAAATTAAGTCAAAATTCCTGCCTCGTTAGCACAGTTGGTTGTGTTGTTATGAATTGAGAAAGAAAACTAATGTGTATTGGATCCATGCATAATGTAAGCCTTATACCACAGCTAATATCTGCAGATTCTTAATCTTATTTATACGAGACTTGCTATTTGATTATTCAATATCTGTACCTGAATACAGTTAAATTTACCTGAAAACCATAATGCACTGATTATTTCATTTGTATCTTTGTTTTGTTGGATTTATCTATGCTTGTAGTTAGTTTCTTATTTTCTATGCAGATGCGCTACCCTACAAAACCACTCCAATCATTCTATAATGATTAATTCTTTACAAATAGAGCTATTCAAATCATCTGGTGAAATGTTTTCATATCGCAATATAATATATATATATATATATATATATATATATATATATATACATATATATTTTTTATTAAAATCACAGTGTCAGTTTTTTCTAATATCGTCCTGCCCTACTTCTCAAATTCTCAGTCAAAATCTACTCTACAGTTTAGCATTTCTTTCCCAAAGTTTGGACTTAAGAGACGATCTTGTATTGCACTACAGCACAACTGGCTCTGTTGTTACAGTTTAGGCAAACGTTTTCACCGTGGTTCATTTTAATGCTATAGGCTTGAACATTCCTCATACTTTCGCTTAAAACCATATGGGTTGTATTACATTCCGGCAAAACTGTCATTCAGGTCATTTATGCCCAATTATCATGTCCCAAGTGCCCCGTTTCATTTTCTCTAAGTGCCGACACCAAGTTCTCTCTTACAAGATGTGCTCTGCTTTTAAAGTGTCGTCATGCTCTCGTGTAATGGATCAGATCTTCACATCAACACAGTTGCCCTGTCTGTGTGTGCATAAAACATTGACATTCTGGATTAAATGCCTAATTTTCCAGTATGTTGTTGCCCTCTCTCAGCATTGGTTTTGTTTACCCATGCAACAGGCTGCGTTTTTTATCGTAATGAGGAAAAGTCCACTTGATGAATCACCTCTCTGGCTGGTTGCCTCCTAGCTCGGCAGGCCACAGCCTAAACGAAAACCATCTGTTAGATTCAGGGGGCCGCCATGTGCACAGGGCGTTGGTGACTATAGCTGCCCCAGAATTGGAGTGTGGAAGGCCAAGAGATCACATGACATGCTCTTTTTGCTGTCTGTAAGAAAAGGTTCTGTCTCGAACAATAAGCCAGTCCTCCGGGATTGAGCTCATTTTGAAGAATTCATTCTCGACACAACGTGAAATGAAACTAATTGTTTTGGGGCCATTGTAGCTTTGTGTAGTGTAATGTTAAACCGAGCAGATGTTAGTTCATTGTGGCTCTAATTTATAGCCTCTGACCCTGTAAAGACCAGGCGGAATTCCAGCTTTCATCCAGTATTGTGGACTTGAACCTATAAAAGCGATGAATAATGTTGAGATTTAGAAGGCATTTACATGATGAACTCGTCACTGAGGTTTGTGTTTGCCCGTAGGCATCTTTATAAGTTAAAAAAGGCAGTGTGAGGTTTGTGCATCAACTTTTTTGACAGTTAATAAAGAATTTTCGTTTAACTTTTTAAAATGTAGGGCTGGGGTAAACGATTATTAACTAAACGATTAGTTGGGCAATTATTTTATCGATTAGTCGACTAATCTAATGACTAATTGGACGACTAATATAAAGAATATTTTTTTCTGCTGCTCAATTAATAAAAAAACAATATCTCAAATAAATACTAGCATACTGAATCAAGATACTATAAGCTGGCTAACGTTAGTCTAATGTTATGTATTTGAACACCATCATAACTCTACAACCGCCAAAACCGTGTTATTAAAATATTTTTTACAAACATTTTTTATCATAGAGAATGTTTAAATATTAATATCAGCTGAGGAGGGAAACGGAGTCGGAGGCGGAGTTCACCTACTGATCAGAGCGCGTGCTGACACGGAGTTAAAGCCTGGTTTATACTCGACACGTCCGCACGAGCGCGAATGTGCGCACGGCAAAAATGACGCGTTGGGTGCGCAAGACCAGGAAGACTGTGGCTGGCTGTGTGTATGCCTTTTTTTGTAACAACGCGCCCGGCGCCGCGTCCGGGAACGACTTCAAGCCGAATCTGCCCGAGCTTGTACGTCTCACCACACCGGCACCCAGTTTGCGCGTCTAAATTGCAATTTTTTTTCTTAAGGGTTTGTTTACTGTGTGTGATTCATTTAATGGATAGCACATTCACTTCTAGTTGTCTTCGTCCTCTATTCTGCAATGTTTCGGTCTCCCACGTGTGTGTGGCAAGCTGTACCCCCGGGAACATGCAAAAAATAAATAAATAAAGAAGCGTCGATGCAAAAATATGACGTCAACGCAATTTTGACGTCGAATCATCGACGTCATCGACGTGCCGCTACAGCACTATTAAAATGATGGTCCTCTAATCATTAGTCATGATCAAAGTTCTGTTCTAAGGTTAGGGTTTACGGATTTAACGTTACAGTAAAAAAAAAAAAAAAAAAACACATTTTATTAACTGATATACCTACTAAAATCTTGTACCTTTATAATACATTGTCAACAACCAAAAAACACAGGTGAGACATGAGCCCCTTTCACACAGTGCGTTGATCTCGGGAAATAGCCGGGAAATTGCCAGAGAGCCTTCTGTGTGAACAGCACAGTCTCATCCCAAGACGTCATATAACGGACGTCTTGTGACCATACGTCAACATCCTCCTTTTTAGGGTACCCTTAAACGTCGGTTAGATGACGTTATCGGATCCTAACCCTACCCCAGACCTAAACCTACCCCTAAACTAGGGATGCACCGAAATGAAAATTCTTGGCCGAAACCGAAAACCGAAAAAAAGGAAACCAAGGCCGAAAACCGAAAACCGAAACACCGAAAGAAATTATGCCAATTATTAGTATCATTGCATTTATGGCTATGACTGTGTACAAACGTTACTAAAATCAAGGCATTGCAATTGCATAAATTAATATAAAATTTTCAAAGAATAAATCAATTACAAATTATGCAAATATTTATTTAGCACAATGCACAGTATAAAATAAAATTCAAACTAAAATGTTTAACTTGACCCCACTCATGTGTGCAATAAATAATAATCTACTGGCCTGCAGAAAGGTTTTAAAATTAAATGTTCTCTCATAAAAACAAAGCCGAGCGCGAACTTATTCTCATCACACCAGCACCATTTGCACGTCTAAATTAGTTTCTTACATTTTAAAAATTTAGCATACAATAGCATAAAAAGCCTTTTTAAATGAACAAAGGTCCATGATTAATACAAATGTACATGAAATTTAATGAAACATGTTTAGTGAATGTAGAAAATATTTAAGAGAGCATTAATTTAGTTCTATACATACATGTTCCCATATATATTTTTTTGTAATGTTACAAGTAATAATCTCAGGGTTTACTGGGTTTTACATGATTATTTTTGTATTGGTTGTGGTATACTAAAAAATAAACATAAACATGTCATGTGTTTATATTTCTTCTTCTCACCGATTCCTAATGGTTAGAGGTTAGAGGACAGTTACTTTAGTCGTCCCCTGTCGTTTCAAGGAATAGTACAACGGCGAGTGGGTCCAGTATAAACGCCTCGACCGTTTGGAGCGGTGCGCGCGCAGTCTGTGGAGAGTGGAGACTCGCGCATACTTTCGCCTGCCTCCGTGGCGCGAGTCTCCACAGTTTATACTTGGCCCGCTCACATCCGGAGTCGTCGTCATGGCGGCGCGCATTGTTTAGAGCAGATATAGGTGGATAAACAAGGTTTCCGTCTCCTCGCGGGTTCAGATTCACTGAAATGCGTCCGCACCGCAGACATGTTGCTTCAGACAAGCACGTGCAGGTCGCGGTTTCTGTTTGCGTCATCACAACATTTCGGCCGTATTGTTTCGGTGATAAAAGTCTTTCGGCCGAAAACCGAAAATGCACTTTTGGGCCATTTTCGGCCGAAAATTTTCGGTGGCCGAATATTCGGTGCATCCCTACCCTAAACCTACCCCGTCACCTAGCCGACGTTAAAGGTAAAGCGTTGACGTATGGTCAAAAGACGTCCCAAGACGTCAGTTATATGACTTCTTAGGATGAGACTGTGTTAGTGTGAACGCAAACACGACCCAGGATTGAGACCAGGAGCTCCTCACTATCCGAGCTGAAGCTGAGATCTGAGATCATACAACCATTGCAATAACTCCGAGTCCGAATCTGTTCAGTTAAATGCAGAGTTGAGAAACACAGATGTAGAAAATGTAATTTATGTGGGAGTATTTCTACTATTTCTCTCTCTCACTCTCTTGCTAACTCGGGTTAGAACTTCACTCCAGCACTTTTACAATGGCTTTTCCTCCTGACAGTATTCTTAAATGCAGTTGCAATCTCTCTCTTATAGGGACAGCTGTCTCTTTTTCAGCAGAGTCATTCTCTTGTGTGTTGACAGGGTAAATTATGCAGAGGTACAGAGTGAATTTTTAATGGTGTAACCTGAGGGCTGGAACAGGCCCACATGGGAACCATTAGCACCTCCACTACTTCAGCCAGGTCTCTACCGTACTGTACTATATGATGACTTGGTAATATGATCCTAGAGTAGATAACATCATAGAAATTATAAATTGGCAGTATTACACAAAAATGTATTTCCATGAGCTTGGAAGAGCCTGTGAATTCAAATGACAGATTAATAGTTACAGGACACCCAGTCCTGCACTCTAATGAAAGATGGATCATTTATCTAATTCACTTTAAAGTGTCCATTCCATTTCCCAGAAGAGCTAAGCAATTACAAACTATCATAAAATATAATGTAATAAAGGTCTCCTGATGAGCTTGTAATGTCATATTAGGAGATCAGTTAAAATAGTTTTAAGGGATAGTTCACTCAAAAATTAAAATCTGCTTTCCACATCTGACCTCTGAAGTGAAGGTGGGATCTTATGATTTCAAAGCTAGCTTTCTATTGCTAGCCTTTATGCACTGTCAGGTATTAGGTGACATCAGGTAAGCCTTTTTTTACATTTACTTTTTATCGGTAAATGAGCCATGACGAGATCTGATCGGATCACAATTACATGGCTTGTTAAACCTCTCTATTTCATTTAATCACAAATTGTTGTTATATTGTTACGGTTCGACACAGCCTTTTTATAACCGTCTGTATCTCCGATCAGTCTGCTGCCTACTATTGTAGTTTTCCCAACAAAAGAGAGAGACTACACAAGATGATGCGATAAAACGCGCTTTAAATAATCCGCTGGCAAACCTGCCTCTTTTCCTGGCAGGACATGATGTCATGAGTGTAAATAGAGTCTGACTTGGCACACCCACTCTGAGTGTGTTTCCCCTCTTTGAGTTTCTCTCTCTACACGCAGTACTGCACAATACACTTCCTGAATTATATATATATATATATATATATATGTGTGTGTGTGTGTGTGTGTGTGTGTGTGTGTGGTTTTTAAATTCATTATGGGGCATTGGACAATAATTCTGCGACTTTAGCCCTTGTTTTGATTAAAATTATGATGTTTTGATTAAAATTATGCTATTATTTTAGCATGGAATCTGTGATTTTAATGTCCCAAAGTCATTGTCTTTTCTTTTACCCTCCTCCCACTAGTCCTGTGTTCAGGATTCTGCTGCTTTGTGTTAATGTTATATGTAACCTTATAAATGTTGTCAAATCAGCATTACAGGGATTATTAAAGTGTAACTTTACATTGTAATTTTCCAGTTTGCAGAATGTTTTTAGACAGACAGCATAGACCAGTGTTCATGGACGTGCTGTAAAAAGGTTATATAACATCATAATCAGTTCATTTTGACAGCAAATTGTATTTATTTTTAGTCAATCTTTTGAACTAAACACCATTTTAGTTTGTCTTTAGTCAACAAAATTGTTTTATTCTTCTAAATGTATAAATATCTAGCCTGGATGCCAGCCCGAACAACATTTTTTTGGTCGGGAAGTTCGGTCTGGACTCGATCCATTGAGGAGTAATTATGATCAGGCAAAAAATGTTCGGGCCAATCAAATTGCCAGGGCTGGCTTTGTACGATGATGGACAGATGATCTGCAGGGACGTAATCATCACGTTATCAAAGAGCGCTTAACTGGTTTCCCTGCAGAGATGACTGCAGCTGGAGAATTGAGATGTACAGATTCCGCTGTCGCATTACAATAATCTAGTCTTTTCTATTATTATAATCTAGTAATAATAGAACATTTCTTTGTTTCCTGGAGATTGTCGCTCTTCACCGTTTACAATGGTCTCGTTTTCCTTGACATCAGATGTGTTGTGTCCATGTGTCTGTTTTTTGTCTTTCTCAAAGATGTGGACATTTAAAAAATGTTTTATGAGATGTACATCAACAGCAAGTGTATGCTATTAAAGGGTTAGTTCACCCAAAAATGAAAATGAAGTCATTAATTACTCACCCCCATGCTGTACCAACCCCGTAAGACCTTCGTTCATCTTCGGAACACAACTGAAGATATTTTTGATTAAATTTGAGAGCCGAATCACTACCACATAGACTGCCTAAGGGACTGGCTCTTGACGGCCCAGAAAGTCAATGAAGAAAATGTTTAAATATCCCATGTGACTACAGTGGCTCAGCTATAAGTTTATCAAGCGACGAGACTACTTTTTGTGCGAAAAAACAAACAAAAATAACGACTTTATTTGACTATTTCTTTTCTTCCTTGTTGGCCTGAAACAAGACTTCCTTAGATTTCCACGACGCATGCGCGAGAATTGCGATCTCCTTCAAATACTTCAGTTCAGTTCTCGCGCATGCTTCGTGGAAATCTAAGGAAGTCTTGTGTAGAGGTCGACCAATATTGGATTTTACCGATAACGATAGTTAGGTTGGGCTGTACTTGCCGATAACCGATTAATCAACCGATAGTTTTTAAAATTGATACTGGATAAAAACAAACATAACACTCCAAGTAAAACAGTGCTGAACTTTATTATAAAAATACAAAAAACTGTATGAACCATGAAAACAAGTCAATAAAAGGCATTCTTTCAAACAAACAAAAATAATACTCTAAATAACAAATTAAACATTCCAAATGTAACTGTTTAACTGTTCTTTTTCAAGCCAACCTAATGAATAAAAAAGACGTTTCAAATAATAACAAAATTTGCCATCTGAAAATAATTTAAACATTAAAATATGTCAAATGTGTGTTTCTATAGCTATAACATGTTGCAAGTCCAATTTGTTAACAATGATTTATTAGCTAGTTTACATGAACTATGTGCATTATGCAATATAAATGTTTACAGCATTAATATTTGAGCAATACAATTTCATCTTAATCATTCATGTTAGTTCATAGAGTTTTAACTATGGTTAACAAATAAAAACCTTAATTTAAAAAAGTAGTATGTTAATTAACAAACAATGAACAGCAGTTAATTAACCTTAGTTAATGTTAATTAATGTGTTATCCACCGACTGGCAAGTTCGGGGCTTTATTACTGCCGGTGGTTCGGGGGGCTCCACTATGCGCTGCTCTGTCTATTATTGGTCCAATAAAAACGCCAACGGTCCGTGAAGCATAGCCTATATGAGTTGCGTATTTTAGTTCCACTTTCATTTTGTTTGTATTCGCTGCTAGGTAACGTGTCGATAGATCGCTTATTGCTCAGACGCACATCAGGTTGTGATATTTGTCTCCGTCTCACTCCGTCTCTCATGTTCCCACAGACGTTTAATCGCGCTATTCTTGTCACGGATTCATTGACGCGTCCCTTCCACACTTACCATGCGTTTAACGTGTGGCAATTTACCGGTCGCACATGTGCGACTGGATGTAAAATTCAGTCGCACACTCTCAAATTTTGGTCGCAAAATGCAACTATGTGGTCGCAGTCTGGAGCCCTGTATTTTATAGAACTTAATGAATATTTAATAAAAATAAATATGTATTAAAGTGATGGTGAAAAAAGAACCGAAATCGAATGCTTCTCTGATTCGTTGTTTTTCTCGGCTGTATGAACATATCAGTTTGCTATCATACGTCTCTAGCTTATATGCAACGTCGCTGCATAATGAATGCATCAAAGTGACCAGCTGGATATAAACTAATGCAAATAGATGGTAACAATTTGTGACATTCGGGTCGGACTTAGGTGTATTTTTGTGTCAGTGTTTTAACCGCTTGAGGTACTACTAATGTGCGTCCTCTCAGCCACTCTCGAAGGCAAACAAACATACTGTTGTGCGGTTCTTTCTGTACTAATGCAGCATTTAGTCAACAAATTCATCAGTTTATAATGATATGACAAAATTTCCTGTGTAAATACCTTTTCGCTGTCCGTGCTTTAGCACGCGCATCAGATGTCAGCGATCTCCGCTCTCCACACAGCGCGCGCAGTGTCGTGTCGAAAATAAGCAACACGAGGCATCAGTTGATAGTTTTTATGACACCTCTAGAGGCTGCTCTTGTACTGCATGATGCCAGCTGACCCTTCTCAGCTCTCTCTTACTGTGTAATGAATGACAGTGCGCACTTCTCAGCCGCCCCAGCAACGGACGAAACCAGGTAATAACTATCGGTGCGGATTTTTGCCGATAACGATAGTTCCACCAATCAACTATCGGTGCCGATTAGTCGACCTCTAGTCTTGTGCATGCGCACAAAATCTAAGGAAGTCTCGTTTCAGGCCAACAAGGAAGAAAAGGAATAGTCGAATAAAGTCGTAATTTTTGTTTGTTTTTTCGCACAAAAGGTAGTCTCGTCGCTTGATAAACTTATAGCTGAGCCACTGTAGTCACATGAAATATTTAAACATTTTCTTCATTGACTTTCTGGGCCGTCAAGAGCCAGTCCCTTAGGCAGCCAATGTGGTAGTGATTCGGCTCTCAAATTTAATCAAAAATATCTTCAGTTGTGTTCCGAAGACAAACGGTCATAAGGTCAGTATATTTTTGTTATAGTTTTTGTCATCAAAAACTAGTCAACTCTTTTGCCTCATTCCAAGTAGGCTACAAAAACAGTAATATTATTCATATATTTGTACTGTAGATTCATGCAGTCTTACGGGGTTGGTACAGCATGCGGGTGAGTAATTAATGACTTCATTTTCATTTTTGGGTGAACTAACCCTTTAATCTGGCAGGTAGATCAGTACGTTATCTAAATGCAAAGTCAAGCATCCATCCATTCGTCTCATTCTTATTCGTTGACAATAAGGTCAGTATATTTTTGTTATAGTTTTTGTCATCAAAAACTAGTCAACTCTTTTGCCTCATTCCAAGTAGGCTACAAAAACAGTAACATTATTCATATATTTGTACTGTAGATTCATGCATGTAATCTAAATGATCAAATTAATCACATGGAAATTAAAATCCAGGCCTTTATACACACAATCATTTTCTTGTCTTACGTTCTTGTCTTGCTTTCATACCCTTTGACCTTTGCCTTGTGCTCAAACTGTGGCCACGACCCACGAGTAAACAGACTGAATGAAATCCCCCAGCAGTGAATCATTGGTTTTGACCTCCGAGTTCACATTATAAAACCACAGAACTCAACGGGTCACGGAAATGTTGTCCATGTAGGCACTCGCTCATCCCACAATCTTGTAAAAGCCTGTGTGACGTCCAGGCCAGTACTCACAATGTAATGAGGGTGAAAAATAGCCACAATGTCCCAGCATGTGAAAGCTACAAATGTTCATGTGAACCGTAGCCTTCTGAAAGCATCAGCAGGAAGGCAGTGCACCATGAAAAACCTGTGGATTCCTCGCACACCCCCCTACAGATGCACAGGTCTGAAGGGCCGTCGGGGTGGCAGGCGGTCCGCCGGTGATGAGTGGTTCATGGCGGCTGTCCAGATTTCACTGCTGTGCTCTGGTCTGTCCATGGCCTCTGCCAATACTACATGCTGGAGAGAAACAGACCCCTGTGTGTGTGATGGAGAGAGGGGATTTCACACACCCTGAGACGAGAGCAACTGATGTGGTTTAATGTGCATGGTGTATTTTTTGAGCTTTATTACTTTTATTTGACCTCTGACAAATGATTTCATCTATTTATTTTGGCATAGACTCTGCAGCCAACTAGATTTTATGCTTTCAGAAGAAAATGTGAGTGATGATTACTTGTGCTGAACTATTTGTGCAGTGCTACTCTGTTTTAAATGGTTGTCAGAGCAGTTGCTGGAGAGTTTCTAGCTTATATCAAAAGACATACCTTGTCCTATCTCAAAATACAGTTTTTGAGGTATCATTCATGTCTGTTGTACAAATTAAACGATACACAATTATTTAAGCAAATACCCTATAGACCATTTTGCAAGATGTAAACAACACTGGTCCAGAAACACTTCCTGTTTCAGTTTGTAACTGTTTTCTTTATTTCACATGTAAAGATACCATCTTAAAGATGTTTATTTAACTTTTCGATTCAGTTTTGTATGTTCTGTTGGTTGTATTTTATCCCAGCTTTTATGTACTGTTAAAAAACTGAAACAGGACGTGCTTCTGGACCAGTGTTGTTTATGTCTTGCAAAATAGTCTATATACCCTAAGTATGAGCAATATTAGCGATGCTTGTTATTTTCAGCTTTCGCAATCTGAAACATCTGTACAGTGGAAGTAAATTAGAAATTCTTTGTGATTATTGCAGAGGACTGCTGATTTATTATGGCCTAAACATCAGAAAATATGTTTCTTCCTTATGCTGAAAGTCTGTATCAATTTTGATTATTTTGGTTTGATTATTTTTGCCATCTCATTTGGCCAGTATGTATTTTGGTTTTCCACTGAATCCTCTTGTCCTTAATATCAATCTTGTGAAAAAATTGAAATCCACCCAATTCCATCCATCCATCCACCCACCCACCCATCCATCCATCCACCCATCCATCCATCCATCCATCCATCCATCCACCCACCCACCCACCCAACGACCCACCCATCCATCCATCCATCCATCCATCCATCCATCCATCCATCCATCCATCCATCCATCCATCCACCCTTCCATCCACCCTTCCATCCACCCGCCCATCCACCCAGCCATCCATCCATCCACCCACCCAACCACCCACCCACCCACCCATCCATCCACCCACCCAACCACCCACCCACCCACCCATCCATCCATCCATCCATCCATCCATCCATCCATCCATCCATCCATCCATCCATCCACCCTTTTATCCACCCGCCCATCCACCCAATTCCATCCATCCATCCACCCATCCATCCACCCATCCACCCATCCACCCATCCATCCATCAATCCATCCATCCATCCACCCTTTTATCCACCCGCCCATCCACCCAATTCCATCCATCCATCCATCCATCCATCCATCCATCCATCCATCCACCCTTCCATCCACCCTTCCATCCACCCTTCCATCCACCCGCCCATCCACCCAGCCAGCCATCCATCCACCCACCCAACCACCCACCCACCCACCCATCCATCCATCCACCCACCATCCATCCATCCATCCATCCATCCATCCATCCACCCTTTTATCCACCCGCCCATCCACCCAATTCCATCCATCCATCCATCCATCCATCCATCCACCCATCCACCCATCCACCCATCCATCCACCCATCCATCCATCCATCCATCCATTCATCCATCCATCAATCAATCCATCCATCCATCCATCCATCCATCCATCCACCCTTTTATCCACCCGCCCATCCACCCAATTCCATTCATCCACCCATCCACCCAATTCCATTCATCCACCCATCCATCCATCCATCCATCCATCCATCCATCCATCCATCCACCCTTCCATCCACCCGCCCATCCACCCAGCCAGCCATCCACCCACCCACCCAGCCATCCATCCAACCACCCACCCACCCACCCATCCATCTATCCACCCATCCACCCATCCACCCACCCACCCACCCATCCATCTATCCACCCATCCACCCACCCACCCGCCCATCCATCCACCCTATTTTAATATTATCAAAATATAGTAAACAAAAAACACTCATAAATTTTTTGATATACTTCCCACTAGGGCTGGGCAATATGGCCAAAAAATCATATCTCGATATTTTTTGGTCAAATGGCGACATACGATATATATCTCGGTACTTTCTACGTTTTCTATTTAGATAAAGAAAATCTTTATATTTAAAAAAAAAAAAAAAAAAATATATATATATATATATATATATATATATATATATTCACATTCGGCCAATGATATCCTACAAACAATGTTGATATTGAAGGATATGGAAACAAATATAATATAGGCTATGCAATATATTATGTGCAAAAAGCTTTTGTTTTTATATTGACTAAAAGCTAAACTCAAAATGAAAATAAAAACAAAAACAAAAACAAAAGAACAAACTAATTATATTAGCCTGCATTTGATTACCCCATTATAATCACTTTCACTTTCATTAAAATATATACTTGTAGGTTTAAAATTCCACATATGGCACATTTATTTTCGCCAACAACAAATATTTTAGCAATATGTTTATTTTAGTCAGAATTATTGCGTACTACGTAGTACTATTCACGCGCATGCGCGCGCCGGCGCTCGTTCAAGGAAGCATGAATTTTAGCGGAGATTCACTTGCAGAAGCTCGTCCTCTTCTGACATGGACATATTTGTTGTGAAATGGACATATTTGCTTTACTTTCTAACATTTACAGATGGAGAATATACCTGTGAAATGTAAGTTGAGCACTGAGGAAAGCACATCTCAAACGCATTAAACAGCGCAAGTATATCTGTCAGTCAGCAACAGTGTCTGTCAGAGCATTTGACAGGGCGGCAAGCTGCCTTAAACTTGTTAACTATATCAAAGTGATTTTGACGCAATTAATATAAGCTTGTGTCATGTTTAGGACAAATTGTACTACGTAGCCTAGCTACTTTCACTGCAGCAGCTCACACTGCAACCTCCGCTATTTTTCAGATGCGCACATATCAAACTACTGTATCGATATAAACGGTATTGCCTCATTCCATATCGTTTCAAAAAATATAACGATACATCGTACAAACTCGATATATCGCCCAGCCCTACTTCCCACAACAGATTTATATTAAATAGCCTACAACTCATAGGTGCATTTCAACTTTAAATAATTTTTCAATCTCATGCATTGCTTTACTTCATTAATCAGTTTATAATATAATTATAATATATATAATATAATTATAATATTTTTTACCACATGTGCTTATTATACTGCGTTTTTAACGGAGAAGGGTATTCCTGCACAACCGGAGACTGCACACACTGTTGTTTTAACGAGCTTATTTGCTCTTTTTGTTATATCTGGCAACCCGTCAGTTCAGAAGTGACAAGAAGGAGAGCAGCAATATGAAAACCAAACCGCAGCTACTGTTAGTGTTGACTAAGTAGTTTAAATTATACACACCTTATAACAGTGCGTCGAACACCGCACGCTCCCTCTCAATGCATGTGCGCGTCTTTTACATCAACAAAATGTGATCGATTAATTTGAGAGTGAAGTTAATCACGGATCGAATCAAAGGAAGATTTTATCAACTGGTTCAGTAGGCAATTGTTTGGAGTTAAAAAAATATATAACTCGCGCTGCATATTTAGTAATTTTGCTTCAGAAATAGGATTATACATTCGTTTTAACAAGCAGGATGTTCATTCATGCTGAATGAGATTTTCATGTTTAAAAAGTAACTATACATAAGAGAAGGAAAGATTCGGATAACTATACATTATTTAAGGTTATTTCTCATAATGATATTGATATAGCCTATGAAATGTTGTTATCAAGTAACTTCATGCTTTCCCTGTTGCGAACGTGCACTCTAAACTGTACGTTTTCTATCGCTGTAACGATATATATCGCCATATCGCCCATCCCTGGTGGGACAATTTTGGGACAATTTTCGATACAAACAAACCAACAAAATGCAAGGGTCTTTCAATTGCTATTCTGCGTTCTGTGTGCTACCTTAATTTAATTCAAAAGGAATTGCCACACCAAGACAACTCATGAGCTTCTTGTTTGTTTTGCACGGAAATCATCCAATCATAAGAGGTAATTTATACTTATGGTATAGTAACAAAAACAACCTGCGGTCAGAAAGAGGGATGTAAATGGTCATGAAAACTAAATTATGGTAAAAGACTAACATTCGACAAATTAAGGTGCAGTGTGTGGCAGTTTTTTTTTTTGCATTGACTTTAAAAAGGGATAGTTAGATAACAAACAATAGATAGATAGCAAAAATCTCCTCACATGCGTAAAAAAGAAAAAACATTTCATTTTTGTTTGTTGTATTATTCATCTAATATTCATTGAATGTGACACCATTATGCACTAGTAATACTGTCTGAAGGATCTTGCCAACACCAAACTTCCCTAATGTTTAGAGCTGAAGTGTGTGTGTGTGCGTGTGTGTGCGTGTGTGTGTGTGTGTGTGCCCGTGGTTTGGGAGTGACGCAGTATGTCTGTGTCAGCCGCCTCACAGATGGTCTTCTCTATCGCCCAGGCAACCGCGCAACTCAACAACTCCCTCAAGTCTGTGTCATCCCACACCACATGCTCGTCATAGCATTCCAGAACGGGACTGAATCCTCTAGCCATGCCAGAGCCGCATTGTCATGAAAGCCAACAGCCTCTATCATGTGTGTGACTGATGAAAGAAAGAAGCCCACTCCCTGTATTAAAACACAGTGGGGCATTGTTTTCTGATAGGAAACCATTTTCTGTTCTTTACTTTTCCTCATGGATGCAAGTTAAGTTAAGTTTAAGTGAAGGTTTTTTATTATTATTATTATTATTTTTTTTTTTTACTTAGTTTTTTGTTCAAGCCCTACATGACATCAAAAATGACCTACATGGTGGTTCAAAAGTTTGGGGTCAGTAAGATTGTAACTATAAATGTTTATTAAAAAAAGTCTCATGTTCACTAAGGCTGTAAAATCATTTTACACTTCAAAATAATTATTATTCAAAATTTAATTTATTATTTTGTTATTCATTTACCATTACTCTAGTTTTCAGTGTCACATGATCCTTCAGAAATCATTGTAATATGTCGATTTGGTGCTAAAAAAAACATTCCTTTTGTTTGTCGACATATTACAATGATTATATATATATATATATATATTAGGGCTGTGCAACAATTAATCGCATCCAAAACAAAATAAAAGTTTCTACTCACCAAAAATAAATAAATAAATAAAATTAAATATATATATATATATATATATATATATATATATATTAGGGCTGGGCAACGATTAATCTCATCCAAAATAAAAGTTTCTACTCATCAAAAATAAATAAATAATTAAAATAAATGTATATAAATATAAATGTTAATATTTTATATATTAACACATTTTTCTTAAATATATACATGCACGTGTATAAATTTTTATATACAGAATAATTATAGACAGCACACACACATATATTATGAAAACACAAACTTTTATTTTGGATGCGATTAATCTCGATTAATCGTTGCCCAGCCCTAATATATATATATATATATATATATATATATATATATATAAATTTTATTTATTTATTTATTTTTGATGAGAAGAAATGGTAAACTGTTACGCTTGATCAATTTAATGCATCCTTGGTGAATACATTAATTCATTTAGTTAAATACTCCAGACTTTTAAATGGTAGTATATATCAACTTTTTAAATAAAGATTATTGATCTTAGTATGTGCAATCCATTTGGTGCAGAACTGTTTTCTAACTGTATAAAAACTAAAAATAGCCCTCAAAAAATGAATTAATCAAGAAAATGGTATCATGGTATTATTTGCAATGCCCACTTTTTAAATATCCACTTTCACCCACAAATACATTTCACATTATGAACATAAAAGGGTTTGCAGAAGCTATTTAACCCACTTGGTGAGAGTGAGAGAATGCATGAACCCAAATAAAAGGTGATAGTGTTTCTTAGTTGATCTTAGTTTCTCATACTAGGAAGTGGACATAGACTATTTTGGTAGTAAAATACGAGAAAGTCCTAGGAAACCTAGAAAGCATGTCAATGCAGACATGGTGTTACATTTGGCAGTTGTTATCTCATTTGGCTATGTAAATGCATTTAGACAAGGCTCTTCTCATTTATCTGATATAGAAAAGTAAACATCAAACCTAAACGCCTACGCATATAGTTTTTATTTCTACTTTTAACCCTTTAAGTATTCTGGTAGGTCTGGTTTTATTAATATTTCTAGAAAGATTGACATGTCACCTTAAGTACTTTCTTTACACTTGGAAAAAAAAACAAAAAAACGTGGCCTTATTCCATGGAGTTGCATAAAGTCAGCCAGTGTTGAATTGATCTTCATGAGATTACTTACTTCAAATGTTTTTGATTAAACGTTCTGCATTCTGAGCTATTTTGATATTATGTAATACTGAACTGACAAAGACATACATTTTTCATCTGGGCATGTCTCCTTAATGTTGTTCAATGTTTGATTGTGTCTGTTTCCTGGCAAATCCCCAGTCTGAATGTTTAATGCGCTGCTATTTTAGTGTCTTGTAAGTGCTCATTATTTTTCAGCTTGGCTAGAATAAAGTGGGTACGGTTTACATGTTCCTGATGCGCTGTCAATGAACTGAATTATTTTAAGAACAGCCATTTCTTCCCTATCATTTTCTCTCTCTTTCCCTCCACTTCTAGTGCGTACCTCAGGATTTGTTTTTGAGGCACGCACTCGCTTTGGTGACGAGGCGGTAGCGTGCTATTTCCAGCCTCTTACCTAACATGACTTCAGTTCTGACCACAGGGACAGATGTGAAGGGCTGAATTATTGATGACTTGAGAGTGTACTGCGTTCATCAAAGTGCTTTATTTTAGTGCATGTAGTCTTCGTCATCCCCGCATGCCAAGAGAGAACTGATGATATAGAGTTTTCTCATTTCCTGTTTTAATTTTGGCACTATTGCAGGAATTCCCTAGTGATGTGAACACACAGCAAAAACAAGGACGTACATGCACATTTTGAAATTTGGAAGCTCAAAAGAAACCCAGAACATTGATAAATCCAAAGGGATTCGCTAATTACAGTATGTCACAACAAATATGGCCAAATTGATGATGACATCAATCATAGAAGTTGTCTTCTCACTACAAATTTTTAAAATGAATTCTGTTGGTTATCTAAATCTTAAAGTGTCTGGTTAATTTGGTCGGTTGTCTAAACCCTGTTTTTTTTTTTTTTATCATCATAAATTCATCCCCTTTAAAGTAGCAGTGCAATACATCATCAATCCTTCCAAAATGTGTTTTTGTCTTACCCTAATTCACTATGGTAAGGCTATTATAAGAGCTTGTGTTTTAGACCTGACAATGGTTTTCACAGGAAATGTATAGCATACATCCGTCGCTCGCCCGTGTGTGTCTGTTCATATGTGAGTAAAGATAAGTTGCTTCGTCTACTTTGACGAAGGTGTATTGTATGGTGTGGGAGTTGCATAGGTTATTGCATAGTTTTCAACACGAGAAAGGTTGATGATGAGCTTTACAGAGCTTGTAATAAAACAAAAAGTAACATTTGCTTGGCTTTTCGGTGATGAAGAGAACTAAAGGATTTGAAAAGTTGTTAATGCGACTCAGAGATACCATTTTTATTACTCAATAGGTGATTATGGGATATTATTTAACTAAGTTGTTGCCATATGTTGCTCTCTAAGTTGTAATGCATTATCTATTGCAAAGGGTCATTTCATTATGGGTATAGCCATAGTAACATCTTAAGCTATCAGCTTAAGATCCTTTCCATCTAAAATGTTTATATCTCTTAGGCCGTTTTTCCACGCGCCTGGCGTATGTTTTCAATTGTTTTCAATGGGAGCGCCGCGTTTTTTAAACGCCATGAGCGTACCGAGGCGCTGAGCGTTTTTTTCACCAGCGTTTTTACTGGTCGCTGGGAGTTGAAAAATGTTCAACTTTGGATAAATCGCAGCGCTCATCACTGTCACTTTTTACCCAGCCGTCCAATCACAGTGGAGGAGGGGCTGGACTAATACCACACTGACCACCTGTCACAACATTCAAACTGCTGCGGATATTCTGCATCATAGCAACGAAACGTCTCAACGGAAAAAACGCTGCGCTGCCAAAACGCTCTCAAGCGCCCACAACACGGTGTCTTCAGCAGAGCGTCTAGCGTTTTCAGCTGGCTAAAAACGCTTTGGTGGACACACGGCCTTAAGCCTAGTAGTGAATGTTTTATGAGCAGTAGGATAACCATATTCATCCGCACAACTAAAACAATGTTCTTCCACAAAGTGCATGCAGCTTTATTTATTTATTTTTTTTTGTCCACCAGGGGGCCAAACGTTACATAAGTGTACCTTTTAAAGATAAGAAAATAAGAATCTCACTAAACTAGGTAATTTAAAGGGGCACTTGGCAATTATTTCAACTTAATAAACTGTTTAGAAATCATTTTAATGGTTCGATAGCCTGTTCTGGAGTGAATGGTGACTTTCCCCGCTCCCCCTAGCGTTCCCAGGCGGAAAACCAACCTTGCAACATGGGGACTAACATCCCGGTAAGTTGGAAATAGAAGTCCCGTGAGAAGCAAGAACAAGCGAGAACAGGCGAGAAACACAAACTGCTTTATGGCAATTTGACATTATTCTATGATACTGTGTATGATGTATTACCCAGTCAGTAGACACAGCTCCACGCGATAGAGTTGGCCGGCTCCGATAATAACAGATGCACATGAGCAGTGGTAGAAAGCGGGAGGAAGGCGACGCAAGTGAGTTTCTTTATGACAGTGTTGTGAAATATACGCTGTACAGCTGTAGGGGGCGCTGATGAGAACACATGCAACAACAAAAGTGGAAATCAGCAAATAAATAACTAGAGTTGCCAAGTGCCCCTTTAATACATTTACATTTATTCATTTAGCTGACGCTTTTATCCAAAGTGACTTACAATTGCTATGTCAGTGGGCGCACGCCTCTGCAGCAACTAGGGGTTAAGTATTTTGCTCAGGGACACACTGGTGTCTCGCAGTGGATTCGAACCCTGGTCTCTTACAACAAAGGCATGTGTCTTATCCACTGCGCCACTACCACCCCTAATAGTCAACTGTTGGATAACTAGACGACCATTTGACCATCTGAAACCATACTGAGATATTTAATGTCCAAAGGTAGTTTAAAGGGATACTCCACTTTTTTGGGGAAATAGGCTCATTTTACAACACCCCCAGAGTTAAACAGTTGAGTTTTGCTATTTTCGAATCCATTCAGCCGATTTTCGAATATTTAGAAGAATATCAGTAACCAGACAGTTTCTGGTCCCATTGACTTCCATAGTAGGAAAAAATATATACTATGGAAGTCAATGTGACCAGGAAGTTACTGATATTCTTCTAAATATCCGAAAATCGGCTGAATGGATTCGAAAACGGTAAAACCCAACTGTTTAAAGGGTTAGTTCACCCAAAAATGACAATTAAGTCATTAATTACTCACCCCCATGCTGTACCAACCCCGTAAGACCTTCGTTCGTCTTCGGAACACAAATGAAGATATTTTTGATTAAATTTGAGAGCTGTATAACTACCACATTGGCTCCTAAGGGACTGCCTCTTGACGGCCCAGAAAGTCAATGAAGAAAATGTTTAAATATCCCAAGTGACTACCGTGGCTCAACTATATGTTTATCAAGCGACGCGAATACTTTTTGTGCGAAAAAACAAACAAAAATAACGAGTTTATTCAACTATTTCTTTTCTTCCTTGTAGGCCAGAAACGAGACTTCCTTATAGATTTCCACGACGCATGCGCGAGAATTGCTATCTGCTTACACTTCTTCAGATCGCAATTCTCGCGCATGCGTCGTGGAAATCTATAAGGAAGTCTCGTTCTGGCCTACAAGGAAGAAAATAAATAGTCGAATAAACTCGTTATTTTTGTTTGTTTTTTCGCACAAAAAGTATTCGCGTCGCTTGATAAACATATAGTTGAGCCACGGTAGTCACTTGGGATATTTAAACATTTTCTTCATTGACTTTCTGGGCCGTCAAGAGGCAGTCCCTTAGGAGCCAATGTGGTAGTTATACAGCTCTCAAATTTAATCAAAAATATCTTCATTTGTGTTCCGAAGACGAACGAAGGTCTTACGGGGTTGGTACAGCATGGGGGTGAGTAATTAATGACTTAATTTTCATTTTTGGGTGAACTAACCCTTTAACTCTTGGTGAGTTGTAAAATGAGCCTATTTCCAAAAAAAAAAAAAAAAAATGGAGTATCCCTTTAATGAATTTATACTTTTTGAGTTTATCGTCATGTTGCGGAAAATACACTGTTTATAAAGAGAAACGTAGTGTTTTTTTCTTTCGGTTTTGCAGCGGTGTTGGATGGAGATGATGATACCTTGAGTCCAGCTGGTGATAAGACATCAGCACATATACAAGTCAGATGGTGATTCAACAGCACGTTCAGAAATAGCTACACCACATAATGCTCCTCCTAAAGGTCTCCTCTTCCTCAGTACCCATTTTCTGTCATTCTGTCAGCACTCAAATTAGATCCACCATCCCAAGTTATCATCTGCGGAAAATGCCAGATGTCATGCTAGGTCATGTAAGCTTTTGATGCCTTGCCAGCGGTTTAAAGGAAAGAGAGATAGACCAACATTAAAAGTCAGACATGTTTATCTCTTTCTGCTTAATGCGTGTAATGCTCAGTTGGGATTTGACGTGTTTACGAATGCTTTGTACCACTCATATGCGAATACTTATTTGTCCTTAAAGGCATAATTTCACCCCAAAATGAATGTCTTTGTATAATCATCTACATGTCAACATGTAAGTTGTTATTTTGTGCAGAGATGGCATACGGCTGTTGCTAAGGCTGAGACACCGGGGTTGGCGTGTGGGGCGGCATAATCCATCCTCTCCGTTAAAATACTTGTGTGACATACATCCTGCAGTGGTGTTAGCCGAACAGCTGTGTTTGTCTGTGCGCATCTGATTATAACCGCCACCACATGAGCCAGACAGATCTGCAGATGGGAACTCTATCCATGAGGAACATAATCCAGATTCAGGCATTCATAGCGAGGAAAAGAAGGTCAGAATGTTTGGCCTTGAGGATCAGCCTGAGCGTCGTCCGTGACCGATCCTGGACTGCGCCAGCCAGATGCAACTTGCGACTTGATGAATTAAAGGAATAGTTCGCTTCAAAATGACAATCTGTCATCATTTACTAAACCTCAAGTTGTTTCAAACCTGTAAGAATTTCTTTCTTCTGCTGAACACAAATAAATATATTTTGAATAATTTCGGTAACTAGACAGTTGGTGGACCTCGTTGACTTCCATAGTCGGAAAAAAAAAATCCACTCATCCACTGTTTGGTTACCAACATAATTCAAAATATCTTTTTTTGTGTTCAGCAGAAGAAAGAAATTCATACAGGTTTGAAACAACTTGTTGAAATTTCCATTTTGAAGTGAACTATTCCTTTAAAGCCATTGCCTGATAGAAACAAGCAAACATTTGTTTATTTGATTATATCCAAGCAGACGCATTTGAGGTGTTGCTTTCATCTTGTAGCATTGGTGAAGAAAGTTTTACAGTGGTAAGAACCACTTTGCATATATTTCAGAAAGTCAGTAAAAATCAAAGTGTGCTCTTTTTTTAAAGAGGCTAATGGAGAGCTGAGAGTGTGAAGTCAAAAGCATCTTCATCATCCCCAATTCAAAAGAGGAACGTGTAAACACTTGATGAATACAGCAGGGAAATCAAGAAGACTGACATTTCATTTTGACACCTGCTGAGTGCCGCTCATCTGCTGTTCCTTGTTGCCAGTTTAGTTTTACATTTTACTGAACAAATTACTGCTACTGAACTTAACATAGTGTTTCACAGTAAGGTTGATGAGGAGTTTAACTAAAATGATGTCACTTAGCCAACAATTTAAATGGGGAAACAAGGCATATTACCTGCTGCAGGGACTTTTTAATAATAATAATAACATTAATAATACAACTCAACTGGACTATGAACTCTGCATATGAGAATATAACTACACTTACCTAAAGGATTATTATGAACACCACACTAATACTGTCACCTTCATGACTGCCTTAATTCTACGTGGCATTGATTCAACAAGGTGCTGAAAGCATTCTTTAGAAATTTTGACCCATATTGATAGGATAGCATCTTGCAGTTGATGGAGATTTATGGGATGCACAACCAGGACACGAAGCTCCCGTTCCACCACATCCCAAAGATGCTCTATTGGGTTGAGATCTGGTGACTGTGGGGGCCATTTTAGTACAGTGAACTCATTGTCATGTTCAAGAAACCAATTTGAAATGATTCAAGCTTTGGGACATGGTGCATTATCCTGCTGGAAGTAGCCATCAGAGGATGGATACATGGTGGCCATAAAGGGATGGACATGGCCAGAAACAATGCTCAGGTAGGCCGTGGCATTTAAATGATGCCCAATTGGCACTAAGGGGCCTAAAGAGTGCCAAGAAAACATCCCCCACACCATTACACTACCACCACCAGCCTGCACAGTGGTAACAAGGCATGATGGATCCATGTTCTCATTCTGTTTACGCCAAATTCTGACTCTACCATCTGAATGTCTCAATAGAAATCGAAACTCATCAGACCAGACAGTCTTCAACTGTCCAATTTTGGCGAGCTCTTGCAAATTGTAGCCTCTTTTTCCTATTTGTAGTGGAGATGAGTGGGACCCGGTGGGGTCTTCTGCTGTTGTAGCCCATCCGCCTCAAGGTTGTGTGTGTTGTGGCTTCACAAATGCTTTGCTGCATACCTTGGTTGTAACGAGTGCTTATTTCAGTCAAAGTTGCTCTTCTATCAGCTTGAATCAGTCGGCCCATTCTCCTCTGACCTCTAGCATCAACAAGGCATTTTCGCCCACAGTACTGCCACATACTGGATGTTTTTCCCATTTCACACCATTCTTTGTAAACCCTAGAAATGGTTGTGAGTGAAAATTGTGAAATACCCAGACTGGCTCGTTTGGCACCAACAACCATGCCACACTCCAAATTGCTTAAATCACCTTTCTTTCCCATTCTGACTTTTAGTTTGGAGTTCAGGAGATTGTCTTGACCCAGCCCTAAATGCATTGAAGCACCTGCCATGTGATTGGTATTTGTGATGATAATAGCATTAATGAGAAATTGAACAAGTGTTCCTAATAATTCTTTAGGTGAGTGTTTATACTGAACATTAAAACAGTAAGGTATTGATTAATAATAACTCTTTGCCCAGTAGTGTTTTTTAGTTGCCAGCATTTTTGATAATTTTCCCAAAAATTTCATGGCCAACCATACATTTTGGAAGCAGAGACTCATTCCTTTGATATAAGTAAATAAATCAAATTTTATTCTAGCTTCATGCATTCTTGTTTCATCAAAACTTAATGTAGTTAGCCTATGTTTCATTAAAAAGCTACATTTTTAACAGAAGGCTATAGTGAAAACACAGAAAGCCAGAAAATTCTGTCAGTGACATGGAAAGTAAATGATGTTAATAGTATTGATTTGTTCCCTCTCAGTCTTTTCAGTGTTGTTAGATAGCTTGTTAGCATTATGTTTGGTTCGGCAACGCAATTAAAACGTTTGCAGGCTTGCTAATGCTTGGGGCGTAAACAGTGTCCGCTAGCATTAGCATGGCTCTCGGTATGAAGGAGGAGGAGGTTCAGCCTGAGGTCGTTCTGTGTCAGCCTTGTGCTGGATTTAGCATCTGGGTGGAGACGCTAGTGGTGACTGTTGTCACTTGCCTTGAGGCTTCACCACAGAGTCCAGAAGCGCCAACCTCCTCTTTAAGCAAGCAATGCACAGTCTATTATAGCAAGCTCCCATGGAGGATCATTCATGTGGCCCCTAGAGACTTATCCCGCTTGCTGTTGTAGCTTTCTAAGCAATGAAACCAATTGATCTTATGTGTTTCACACCATGAATCTTTCATATCACCAATGTGCCAGATAATTTGGTTTATTTCTCAATGGTTACATCCTATTATGTTAATTTGTATGTGTATGTGTAGGAATACATAATCAAAACATTTTAAGAAAATGTAGGTCACTTGGTCAGAAGAGTAGCCTACAGTTATATTTTTGCACTCTACATTTAGTGGTTTAACAATGTAGCCGAAACCGCAGGTTTTGAGAAACGGTTTATAATGGCCTTATTCTGAAGTTCTGAAGTTGCATGTTGCTAGTCATGCTTGTTTCTCGTGAAGCAGTGAGATTTTTATTTTATTTTTTATTATTATTTACAGTAATATTCACTGTGAAAGGAATGTATATACATTTATTGGTAACTTTTTATTTGCATTTATGTACTTCTGCTGTACAATATTCGTTTATCCATTTCTTTTGTATTTCGCATGTGTCTAAAGTAGGGTTGTGCCGATAGACGATAGTATCGTGTATCGACGATAGTCTGACATATCGCCGATGGCAGATGCCTTTGACGATATCAATATGATAATTGGCTCGTTTCACCATAATGTATTAAATTATTATTATTAGGCCTATTATTATTATTATAAAGCTAGTATTGTTATTAAATGAATATTAGGAACTACAATCAATTTGCCTTGCCTAAATTTACAACGACATCACCTCATAACAATTGCAACAACACACGCACTAATGAGGACTCCTCTAAGAGAATGTTTTTAAAACAGACTAAACATCCCACATCAAAATTTAATTGCAAGATGATCCATTCACAAATTATCAAGTGTGCTCGTTTTAACAGACGCAAAATTCAATTTCCCACAGATCCAAGATGAAAACGGCATCGTTGTTCGTCAGTATTTGTTTTCGTAACACATTAACAAAACGTTTAATGACACTAACACTAAAAACAATACAATTACTAAATAGTATTAATAATAATATCACTAAAATAGTATTATAGTTACCGTTATCATCGTCGTCTCTGAGGGAACGCGGCGTTAATGCAGATTCCGAAAGCAGTCCGTTTTTACTTTCACTTTCAGAGATTGAGCGCGTTTACATGCGACGACTTTCTTAACCTGATTATGTTGAATAAACTTGACAATGCATGTAGTCATGTAAACGTTTCCTTTATCAGAGTCAAGTCATAAGTATAAGTATAAACCGATCGACTCAGCTGGACGTTTGGCCCTTGCTCTTGTTCCTCCCGGCATTTAAAACACATTAACCCGCGTACTTCGTGCTTACTGAAGTGCGCATGTGAAGTGCGCAGAGAGCGCACTGCTAGGGGGGCACATATCGCAAACTCCGACTTTTTCTGACCCAAGAAATTATTAAAACGTGTTTTCATCTCGTGCAGAAATAGACCCTAGTCAAAATGCTGCATGTAACGGCATGAGGATAGGCTAATGTGTCCGTAAATTTCCCGTTGACAAACAAAAGGATTAGGATCTCTTTTTATAACCTGATCCTATTAATAAACACTCCACCTTTGCTAGCAAAATAGAAAAAAGATTCTCGTATATAAAACGAAGTAGGCTAATAAAACAAGCAAATTAATGAGTAGGCTAAATAATCAAGTTAATAATCAAATGTTAGCCCCACCCCCTCACGATACTATCGTGTATCGCCGATCTCACAGGCTGACGATAGGACGATATGAAAATGGAGCATATCGCCCAACACTAGTCTAAAGTAATAGATCATGTAGAATGAAGCTTTGTGTGTGATTTGGTGTTTAATCAAACTCGTTCCTTCAATGGCTGTTCCACTCATCTGAAATATAGACCATTTTGCAAGACATAAACAACACTTGTCCAGAAACACTTCCTGTTTCAGTTTGGTAAATGGTTTCTTTATTTCAAATGTAAAGAAAATATCTTAAAGATGTTTGTTTAACTTTTTGATTCAGTTGTATATGTTCTGTTGGTTGTACTTTATCCCAACGTCTATATAGTGTTAAAAAACAGAAACAGGAAGTGCTTCTAGACCAGTGTTGTTTACATGAAAGTTCTACTATCATCCATGACTGAAACTCCAAAAGGTATAGACCATTTTGTGAGATAATCTCACAAAATGGAGTTTCAGTCATGGGAGCCAAGTCTGTTTTTGTGGTGTTGCAGATTTTTAATATTTTCAATTCTTCTCTTTGTCATGCCATCATTGCCAACATGCAAATAGTACCTATGGCCAACTAAAAGGAGTATTGTTAAATAGTGCATACATTTTTTGCTGTAGTATTAACCCTCTGGGGACGGATTGGGCGGTACCGCCTAAAATGACATACTTTTACAAATGTGTACTTATCTTAAAAACCATTCATGATAGAGAGGTGTGGTCTTTTTTTGCCGTCCTCCTCAGATTCTGCTGAAAACGGTGATAACTTTCCTGGCTTGTGTATACACCGTCAAAGGCCAATGAAATCGATGTTGTTTGGCAGATTCACGAGCAACAACCAATGGAAAAATTGCTGATGGAGAAATATTTTTCTTACCCAATCAGGGGATGGTTACCACAACGTATTCTAGCAAATCGGAGGTCTCTGTAGCCTTTTATGGAGTGAGAGCGTGCTGAGATTTAAATGAGAGAGAGAGACAGAAGAATATATATATACACACACAATTATAGCATTATTTATTTTTTTAGCACTTTTATAATGGCAAGTAGTAAACAATTTACGGTGGAACAGGCTCTGGAACAATTACTGGAGAGTGACGAGGAGAAAGCATTGCTTAGAAAATTCGCCTGGGAATATTTGTAAATAAAGTTCGATTTTTTTTATTTTTTTTATTGTTCTTAACATTTTATTTAACAATTACAAATGTCTCTCAAGCAAAAGCTTTGACAAATATATTTTTAGTTTGAAAACTGTTAACTGTTGTTGTGTGATGTGTGATTTTCAGAAATAAATGACAAAAATCGAATTTCCGTTTTTGAAATTCTCTAGTATATTGTACATTTTTCACTCATACTTCCTTTATAAATACATGACATGCCTACTTATGTTAGCTTAGGGTCTTCTGAATCCATAGATACCAAACACATAGTGTTCCATCTCCATTACATATAGTTTAGGGATGCACCGATACCGGTATCTGGTATCGGCCTCGATACCACATTTTCTAAAGTACTCGTACTCGTTAAAAGTCCCCCGATACCGGGGACCGATACCATGTTCTGAGAAATGGGTTAATCACAGGCGCCGAGTGCCCACCCCCAGGCTCCGGCTGCAGCTCAGAGCGGGGAGATGGGGAGACATGTCAGCCGTGTGGAACACTACAGTGATGCGCGGGTCAATAAACAACCCGCACACTACCAACGTTTTCAACTACCCGCCCGCTACTCGGACCGCAAAAAAAGTAAGAAAATATTGTACCCGACCCTCTTCCTGACCGTATTTTTTAAAAGTAGTACATGCTCATCGTAGCGTCATTGGGCCATAACGTGTAACAACACAGCATCGCAAGAAGACGTAGCCTACATATAACAAAGGCAGCACTTTGGTCATCATCTTTCATTATTTCGGTAAATGTCTCCCACACTTACTCTTTTTATTTGTGTATTTGCGGAGCTTCCACTCCCCAGTCTTCACCTTTTCTCTTGCCGCCTCCATCTCTCTGCAGACTAGTGATCATAGACATGGCCGGTTCGTGAACGAATCGGTTCTTTTTAATGAACCGGTCGAACCAGTACGCTAAATCGAACTGAATCATTCGCATCAGTTCACGTCTTGCGTCAGTGCTGATCCACAAGGTACTACAGTTACTCACTTTCAGACATGCCTGACAGTCCCTCCGAGTTGAAATAAACCAATATCCCGAATTATATTTTACTCCAGTAACTCTAACAGTTCACTGAACTGAGACATGTTGTTGATACTGCTGATACTGCGCATCCGCGTATAGTAACGAACGCAGAGGTACAGCGGTTCTCGGATCACACCAGTACAGAACTGAGAACTGTTTAGACTGAGCTTGTGTGTCATCTTCGTGCCAGTTATTCAGCCAATAAATAATTTCGGCCTATATATTTCATAGAAAATTCTATCTAGTACTATATAAATACAAAGGTTTAATTGGCATTTTTTTCCAAACGACCTGACCGACCGCCCGAATATCATTAAAAATATTTTTGGATGACCCGTAACTGCGGGTAACCGCGGCGCAGGCACCCGCTCATTTTGGATCAACCCGTGCACCACTGGTGTGGAACAATTTCGTGAATGGCTTTGGATTAGGAGAATAAGTTTACTTGTAGTCGCCAAGTTACTTATAGTCAGTTGAATGTCTGTTGGGGGACCAAATAAATAAAGTGTTATCAGATATTTAGCTGATTGTACTAATACTCTAGTCTACTAATACTCTAATGACAGTTAGTTGACATGTAATTGAAAAGTTACTTATAGTTAGTAAAGTGGACTATCGAAATAAAGTGTTACCCAAGTAATTTAATCAAGGACCTAAAAACCCGTATATAAAAATATTTAAATCATGTTTTTTTTGTTTTTTTATTAAGTACTCGGTATCGGTATCGGCGAGTACTAAAATGCAAGTACTCGTACTCGTTTTCCAAAAAAGTGGTATCGGTGCATCCCTAATATAGTTTATAAGCAGAGATGTATAGTAATGAAGTAGAACTACTTAAGTACTGTACTTAAGTACTAAAATGCTGAATCTGTACTCTACTAGAGTATTGTTTTTTTCTCATACTTCTACTTTTACTTCAGTAGATATTTTTGATGAATTTAATACTTGAATTTTAAAATAAACTACTTGCAATACTTATGTACAAAAAATGTTGAATACTTTATTGTTGAATACTTTACTTAAGTGTGGTGCTTAAAGAGCCCTCCAGCTTCTAGTCAAGTCACTTTTTTTGACCGAGCACTTGTACTTTTACTCAAGTCCAGGTTTCTAGTGCTTTATACATCTCTGTTTGTAAGCCCAAATGTAAAAATAGAGAAAACGGACCAAAAAGGGCGTAGTCCCCAGAGGGTTCATTTTTATAAATTATCACAAAATTTCAGTGGCAATTTTGTAATTTTGGAAAAGGGAATTTTATAATTTTATTTTGACAGCTCTAGTTGCAAGTGCAATTTCTCCAGTTGTTTCTATGCAGGATTCTTCAGGAATAAATTGGAGTCAAATTTAGAGATATCTAAAATACAAACCAGTTTAACCAGTGAAATATCTGCTGGTCACCTCATATCCATCTGAAACCATCAAAGTTCACACACTATAATTTCACCTCTGTCTTTAGAGTGGATGTGGTCAGTGGTCTTTTAGTACCAGCATACCCATTTCCTTGGATACAAGTTCTCACTCTTGTCTTATCTTTTCCTAATGCATCCAAAAATACTATTATAAAATGGAAAGAATGGATTTGTTGTCTGATTGGTCAATACATTCATGCTATTCTAAGAGCCGTGATGAGATGTGTACTTCTCTGGTCTATGACAGTAAAAGCAATAGATGAAAAAGAGTTTAACTATTTAAAGAGTGATGCATGGATGAATGCTCATTGTGTGTTGCATTAGACACAAAGTGGTTTTACTGAAAGATCAAATATTTCCATTATGCATGGAAAATTATAGCTCTTTTGTACCCGTGGCACAAAGATCATGCCTGTTTAGTTTTTTTCCTCCTATATTTTGAGCTTACATATGCATCAGGCCTGAAACTCTGAGGCTGGAATGCGAGTGATTCTTCATAAAATCTGTGTCGAATACGCCCATAACGCACACAGCTCAGAGGATTTGGCAGTAACTTGGATGTTTTTCTTGTGTTCTTTTGAAATGGATGTTCGTTTGCCAAAGTAGTGGCAAAATAAACGATAATTCAGTGTCGTATATCTTGGATGCTAAATACATTGTTTGCTTTCTTTGTCACATTCCTACATTTTTTCTGTCAGGGGAGGTTTGCTTCCATTGTTGAATGAGATGTTAAATATGTATAGGGACATTTTCTCTGGGTGGAGTGGGACAGGCTTTGAAGCGAACTTGGTGGACTTCCAGAGAAGAGACCTGGGATTTCCACGATTTGGAATAGATGGAGAGAATCCAGTACAATGTGGACTCGTCTCCATATTTAGGTCCAGTATAAAAAATATTTATATATTGAAATATTGAAAATCTGAAGTCTGCATGTCTCTGTGTGAATGAGCGTTGCAGTTTTATCTACTCATACTAAAGCACACATGACGTGACGCTTGTGGAGTTTTTTGCATCTGCCGTTTCACTGTATGATTTTTTTTAGAGCTGTTCTAAGAGTCACTTCACAATAATTTCAGCATTTAATTTGATTAAAATGATTGTCAAATTCACATAGAAACCAAAAACTTCACTAAAACCCACCAAAGTTCAGTTTAACGTGAAGAAATTGACTAATATATTACTATTGTACTGTAGAATGTACTTAAATCAATTTATTAAAACATTTTGTAAGAAATATCACACAATTATGATTTCAAAGGGCCCTACCATGGTCTTTATTTAGGAATGTCTGTACTGGGGGGAAAGTACTTTGTAGATTTTATCCCAATTTAAACCCATTTTTATGCAGAAAAATTGAGAATTTTAGACTTAAATTTTATGATTTCAATTTGAATTAGGAATTCTGATATTAAACCAGTATTAAACTTTACAAATATAGAGTAAAATGAAAATAATTACAAAGAGGAAAACAATGTAATAATGTAAAAAAAAAAAAAAAACGAAAAAAAACGTAATAAAAATAAATAAATACAAATAATATACAAATAAAAACAATATTAAAAAACTATACTATACTATAAACTATAAAAACAATATCTTTTATTGAGAAATATCAAAGTTTACATGCCCTTAAATTATATATATATATATATATATATATATATATATATTGTTTACCTTATCAGATTAGGACAAACAAGAGACTGAACAACTATCACAAGACATGAAAACAATAGTTAATCATCCAGGTAATAAAGCACAGTATTGAGATTCTAGGGAGTAAACTTTTGAACTGGTTAATTTGTGCACAATTATGGACTATGGAAACGTCTATCATATGAAAGCTTATTTAGGACAGTATTAAATAAAAATAACATGCAGTTAGTTATCATGATCCCTCTTATTTTGTTAGAATTATTAACATCTCGCTCATTCTGCAAGAGGTATGTAAACTTACGGGCAGAACTGCCAACGCAGGTCGGGTTAGTGGTTGTGTGAGACAGTATGTTGTCAGGTTTGGGTTGGGTTTGTGCACTTATTTCGAGTTTGGGAAGGAAATGCCTGCTCTGTGTTAACGGGATAAGAGTGTTAGTAGGAAACATGGCAGCTTTCACCAGTGAACTTTGACATCAGTGAATTTGACCTTTTTACAGTTTAAACTTTGTGGTCAACTAAACATTCTGTGGTCAAGAAATGTCATCTGCCTTTTTGGCATTGTTTGTTTTATCTCTAGAAACCATACATTGAAATGTCACTAAAGAATTTTTCAGAAGTAGCAGGACTATATATAATACCATTATACAATAAGAAGAGTAGCCCTCCAGTATAGTTTGGAAAATTATATTGTTGAACATCGAATTTTAAAATGAACAATATTAAGTTACTTTCATTGATGGAATGATTTCATCGACTTACATGCATCTAGGAAGGTTAAAAAAATAACTTTTTTTTTTCATAATATACACTGCAGCATTGTCTGGAACGGTTTGAATCCTCTAAACTCCTCCTTTTTGAGAGATTACTCTGCTCTGATTGGTCAGATTGCCCAGTCTGCTGACTGTGTCTGCTTGCATAAAGCGTGTGTTGGAAGCGAAACGGCAATTAGGGGTGTAAGAAAATATTTAGGGCTGTAGTCAACCAAAGAAATCCTCAGTTGACCAAAGTCTAAAAAAACTAAAAAAAAAAACTAAAATAAATAAAAAGTGATGTTTTGAATAAACATTTTTTAAACAATTGTCATTGAGCATTTATAAAACAACAACGAAAAAGCATCACGAATAAATAAAACTATAATAATAATACAATTCTTTGAAAATTAAGCGATTTTTTTAACTGCAAAAAGTGAAGAGCTCTGTCCTAGGTCTATAGTAACAGTCACAATCGTGCACCTGATCACATCACACGCTGCAAAAAATATAACTGCTATCTGCCACATAATGGAAAATCCCAACAAAAGCTCTCGTTTATACAGGCTTTATATTCTTTTTTACTTTCAAAGCTTTAGGTTAACTTTCGCCCTGACGATCAAGGCGTTTTAAAACAACACACAAAAATCCCAAATAGCCTAAAAACAATCCTAATAATAGGCTGTAGGACCGCGTATAGGTTTATTTTCGTTTTGTTGCATTATTTAGGCTATTTTCAAATGCGTCAAGTGTACAAATAAAAACGAAAACATATTAAGAAAACACAATCTATTGAGTCAGCATGATATAGCCGTTAAAAGGGAACTGCTTATAAAGTAATAAATATCAAGGAGTAAATCATTGAAAAATTCTTTCTATTGGTAAAAAAAAAATGCAACTGGTCGACCAATAAGAATATCAGTCGACCAAGATGGCATCGACCGATTAGTCACTAAACGACTAAAGTTGACAGCCCTAAAAATATTGACACGCTAAAATATCACAATAATATGTTTGCCAATTCTGTACTGATTCTCTAGCCTGGATGCCAGCCCGAACTCCGCCCACAACATTTTTTGGTCGGGAAGTTCGGTCTGGACTCGATCCATTGAGGAGTAATTGTTATCAGGCAAAAAAAAAAACGTTCGGGCGAATCAAATTGCCAGGGCTGGCTTTATATGATGATGGACAGATGATCTGCAAGGACGTAATCATTACGTTATCAAAGATTGCTTAACTGGTTTCCTTCAGAGATGACTGGAGCTGGAGAATTGAGATGTATAGATTCCGCTGTTGCGTCTGTTGTAAAATAAATCGACAGCGCATTCATTTTAATAGACAAACAGAAAACTGCTATCAAGGCATTTGTTGATCGGAAAGATATTTTTGCCGTCCTTCCTACATGATTCTGGAAAAGTGTAACTTATCAGCTGGCTCTGACAGTCGCTAAGAAGATGGGACGTAATGAAATGCCTGTGGTCGCTGTGGTTTCTCCTTTGGTCGCACTCATGGAGGACCAAGTAAAAGAAGCAACACTCGTTATTTAACTTCTAAAATAAGTAAGTTCTGTAGTTGACAACTGTATGCAAAGTAGTTGACTTACTGCGTTGCTCTGATTGGTTGTAGGTTCACAGACTATCCAATTGAGTGCAGAAGTTTTTTTTTCTCCTGGTTCGGTTAAGACACGCCTCATAATCAAAGCCCTACGGAGCAGTTTCAGACTCATATTCCTATTCCTCATATTCATAGACTCATAAGAAAATGAGTTTGACGAAGTCAGGCTACTGATTCTTTAAAAACACTGTATTGATATTTAAATAAATTATTTTGTCCAAGATTCATAAAGCAGTCAGTGACTTCTTTCTGAACGTAAACAGAAAGAAGTAGCATAAGTGTGCACCGCTAATGTTAGCATTAGCAAACCCAGCCAACCAATTCCACTACAAATAATGCACTAAGATACCTGAAAATATCCTGCCCTTCCTAATCTGATTTTCAATTCCATATTTTTAGATTCTTACCAAGTTAGAAAGCTCCCTGTATAATTTAAAGCATTGGCTGAGGGAATTATTTGTTCATATGCAAGCAAAATAAACATTATAATTGAAGTATGACCTATCTGAACAATTCATATCCGAATTGAATCGAATTCAGAGTTTGTGAGTCTGAATCCAATCGAATCAGGAATCCAGAAGCAATAGCAGGCAATATCATAGATATCCTCAATAAAGGCTAGACATCTCATCCACGCTGCTGGCCAATGGAGGTCGACGTCTGCACCTGGCGGCCATCTTGTCACAGGCAGCTTGCTGACTCGTAACATTGTGTTTTAATAGTGCATGTACTTTAACCAGAACTTGCTCAATTTTCTACCGATTTTCAAACGGTTTGGTTTGTTATAAACGTCAGAGATGTAGTTATGACACTGCATACTTATGAATAATAAGTGTATAAATAAATAATCATCCAGAATTATTGCCACGTTAATAACGTTGGTAAGAAACCAAACCATTTGTAAATCCGTCAAGATTTCAACGAGATTAGAGTGTTTGTGTTCGTGCTGATCACTCATCTTACATCAGCTTGCCTGTGACAAGATGGCCGCCGGTGATGACGATAGAAACACTAACTTGATTAGTTTGTGATTTTGAATAATTTCTGGTTTACTTGTTCATTTTCTTTTGAGGGAAAAAATAGTGAAAACAGCATAGCATGAAATATACATGAATCTAGTACTATGTGTTTCACACACTCGTGTATAAAGCATCTTGTGCCTCGAACTGTTTTTTTACATCTGCAAGGAAAAATTGCCCTGAATAAATCAATACTTTTGTTTGCTTGATTTATTGTTCCACAGTTAAGTGGTTGAAAGCAATGATATGGGGTCAGTATGCCACATTTCTGGGCAGTCTTCTTATTACAGCACAAACAGAGTTTGTTAAGGATTTCTAAGTGGATTATTTATTACAATTATTTATAGTTTCTAGTGTAACATTCCTGTTAGGTCACATCACAAATGCACAGCTTCAGTGATCCTATCTCTTTTCTTTTTGTCCATAGGCTTTGGATCAGGACAGATGCTCATTGCTGAAGGTTAAGAAGTCAGTCAAAGCCATTTATAACTCCGGCCAAGGTATGTACACAACGACGCACACACACAAATTGTGATTTTGGCAATGATTTTATACAAATAAAAAATCATATGAATCAAATGAAATCATAGTGACTTATATTTTACAGGCATTGTAGATAAATCTGCTTGTAAGACTGTTAAAACAAATGGCTGGATCACAGTTAGCATGATCAACATGTTCCTGGCGGACAACATGCCAGCTAATTTTATCCACCCCCACATACACCCACATACTTCTCTCACACACACATAATGTACTGATACTTGCCGCGTTCAGGTGTGTATATATACACGTATACATATTACATAAAAATATATATCAGGTGTACTGTGTATGGATATTTCTCTCTCTCTGTCTCTCTCTCTCTCACACACACACACACACACACAAAAATGGACTCTGTTTCAAATAAATGCTTCTGTTAAGGTCAAAGAATCATATCATATAACCATTTATCATGGTTTCCACAAAAATATTAAGTAGCACAATTGTTTTCAACATTGATAATAATAAAATATTTTTATTGAGCACCAAATCAGTATATTAGAATAATTTCTGAAGGATCATGTGACACTGAAGAGTGGAGTAATGATGCTGAAAATTCTGCTTTGCCATCACAGGGATAAATAACATTTTAAAATATAATTAATATTTTAATAATATTTCACAATATTACTGTTTTTACTCAATTATATTGTTCTGTATTAGTGTATTTGATCAAATAAAGGCAGCCTTGGTGAACGAGGCTGTTTTCAAAAACATAAACACTTTTTTCAAATGTATTTTAATGCCTTTTTTGCTTATAATGCATTGATGGTCTCATGAATAATTTGTAATACCAGTTATAATTCACTTGCCGATTTATTAAACACACCTTTATAAAGTATACACATGACATTATTCCAATGTCAGATGTAACAAGGAATCTGGAAATATTAAAATGCATTTTAACTTTGGTTACAATTTATGAAAAGATTTAATGCATTATTAAAGGAGTAGTTCACTTTAAAAAAAAAAAAAAAACGTTTGCTGATAATTTACTCACCCCCATGTCATCCAAGATGTCCATGTCTTTCTTTCTTCAGTTGAAAAGAAATTAAGGTTTTTGATGAAAACATTCCAGGATTTTTCTTAGGAGTGCTCCGATCAGGATTTTTGGGGCCGATCACCGATTACAGGGTCTATTTGAAGCCTTTTATCATGTAGTATTATTATTAAAATATATTTAACAACAATGTACATTAAGTATTACATTTAAGAGAAGACAATGTATCATGCATTTACACCTGTGTATTTATTTGCGAGCAACATGTCCTGCATATTATCTTGGCAGCTTGTGCTTGGTTATTGGGAGCAGCTTAGGACTTGACATACAACTTTCCTGTAGAATATAAAATAAAATTAAAGCTGCAAGCAGCATTTAGCGGGGTTCAAGCAGTTTAGGCCTTTAAGGCCTTTAAGCACAAAAGCATCAAAAGACATTAAGTTTTAAGTTTCAATAATGGCAATTTACTATAGGGTATACATTGTTTTTAACATTTTTAACAATTATAGCGCCACCTATAGTCCGATCTCCATGAAACTTTGCATGCTTGTTGAATACGTTATGACACATGTGCTCATCAATTTTTGTGAAGTTCTGACTTTTCCTTTAGGATTTATAGGCTTTTGGGTGCATTTTGTCATGCCCCCTTTTTTAAATGACCCTGTAATAGCAAAACAAATGACAAAGTTCAACTTTTTTTGATAATTATTGATCTAGAGAGTCCAAAGAATTGTCCCAGACTGGTCTGGTTCCGATCGGGCAAAAAACCAGGGACTAGTTCGCAAAAGTAGGTTTTTAACATATTCGTGAATATTTAACGAACGATTTGATTGACAGCAATGGTTCTTGAGGCAAAGTTGTTCAGCATGAGGAGATCTATCAATTGATATACATATTGTGGGGGTGTGTGCAACACCACGTGATAACAGAGCCATAAAACTCGTTAGCGCCAACTAGTGGCCGATTTCTTTCAAAATTCTTACAGACCTCTAGGGCCATGAGTCAAACATGCCCAACGAGTTTCGTTCCGATCGGCCTTCGTTAACCTTGTTTTATAGGTGCTCAAACTTCATTGGCCGGTGGCGGCCATGTTTTTTGAGATACACCAATGTCCTCATACACATACATGGGGCCTTGGACAAAGACACTGGATACCAATTTTCAAGTCAATCGGACTAACGGTCAGCTGGTCAGAGCTCTTTTTTAGTTTTATTCGTTTTATAGCGCCACCTAGTGTTCCATCGTGGCGATTTTTTTACTGTGACCTCAAATTGAACTTATACATATGTGTACCGAGTTTGTTGAGGATATCTCATTTACTTCTCGAGTTATAGCCATTTTAGTAAAATAGGCTCCTCCCACAACATATATTTTGCGCCCCCTAGCGACCGCAAAGAGACTTTTTCAACATTTTTTTGATAATTATTGATCTTCAGACTCCAGAGAACATTTCTGCACTGGTTTGGTTCCGATCGGGCAAAAAAACCAGGGACTAGTTCGCAAAAGTAGTTTTTCGACAAAATTCAAAATGGCGGAAAAAATTCCATACCGGAAATGAAATCGGAGATATACGTTTTTTTCGTCAGGTGACCAGCTTTCCAATGATATAAGACACTTGAGTGTACGACTTACGGTCTAGGAGTTATGAGCCGTTTCGCGCAATTGGTCGCTATAGCGCCACCTATGGGCCAATCGGGCTCATAATTTGATAACCTCTCCTCGATTTTTGTACTACCATCTGACAAAGTTTCAGAGCTCTAGCCCTTACGGTTTGGGCTGCACGATGCGTTTTAGGGGAGAATAATAATAATAATAATAATTAAAGCTGCAAGCAGCATTTAGCGGGGTTCAAGCAGTTTAGGCCTTTAAGGCCTTTAAGCACAAAAGCATCAAAAGACATTAAGGTTTAAGTTTCAATAATGGCAATTTACCATAGGGAATACATTGTTTTTAACATTTTTAACAGTTATAGCGCCACCTATAGTCCGATCTCCATGAAACTTTGCATGCTTGTTGAATAAGTTATGACACATGTGCTCATCAATTTTTGTGAAGTTCTGACTTTTCTTTTAGGATTTATAGGCTTTTGGGTGCATTTTGTCATGCCCCCTTTTATTAATGACCCTGTTATAGCAAAACAAATGACACAGTTCAACTTTTTTTTGATAATTATTGATCTAGAGTGTCCAAAGAATTGTCCTAGACTGGTCTGGTTCCGATCCGGCAAAAAACCAGGGACTAGTTCGCAAAAGTACGTTTTTAACATATTCGTGAATATTTAACGAACGATTTGATTGACAGCAATGGTTCTTGAGGCAAAGTTGTTCAGCGTGAGGAGATCTATCAATTGATATACATATTGTAGGGGTGTGTGCAACACCACGTGATAACAGAGCCATAAAACTCGTTAGCGCCAACTAGTGGCCGATTTCTTTCAAAATTCTTACAGACCTCTAGGGCCATGAGTCAAACATGCCCAACGAGTTTCGTTCCGATCGGCCTTCGTTAACCTTGTTTCATAGATGCACAAAATTCATTGGCCGATGGCGGCCATGTTTTTTTAGATACGCCAATGTCCTCATAGATATACATGGGGCCTTGGTCCAAGACACTGCATACCAATTTTCAAGTCAATCGGACTAACGGTCATGTGGTCATAGCCCTTTTTATGTTTTTTTCATATTATAGCGCCACCTAGTGTTCAATCGTCGCTATTTTTTTACTGTGACCTCAAATTGAACTCTTACACATGTGTACCGAGTTTGGTGAAGATATCTCATTTACTTCTCGAGTTATAGCCATTTTAGTAAAATAGGCTCCTCCCACAACGTTTATTTTGCTTCCCCTAGCGACCGGAACGAGAAATTTCAACATTTTTTTGATAATTATTGATCTTCAGACTCCAGAGAACATTTCTGCACTGGTTTGGTTCCAATCGGGTAAAAAACCAGGGACTAGTTTGCAAAAGTAGTTTTTCAACAAAATTCAAAATGGCGGAAAAATTTGCATACCGGAAATGAAATCGGAGATATACGTTTTTTTCGTCAGGTGAATAGCTTTCCAATGATATAAGACACTTGAGTGTACGACTTACGGTCTAGGAGTTATGAGCAGTTTCGCGCAATTGGTTGTTATAGCGCCACCTATGGGCCAATCGGGCTCATAATTTGATAACCTCTCCTCGATTTTTGTACTACCATCTGACAAAGTTTCAGAGCTCTAGCCCTTACGGTTTGGGCTGCACGATGCGTTTTAGGGGAGAATAATAATAATAATTAAAGCTGCAAGCAGCATTTAGCGGGGTTCAAGCAGTTTAGGCCTTTAAGGCTTTTAAGCACAAAAGCATCAAAAGACATTAAGTTTTAAGTTTTAATAATGGCAATTTACTATAGGGTATACATTGTTTTTAATATTTTTAACAATTATAGCGCCACCTATAGTCCGATCTCCATGAAACTTTGCATGCTTGTTGAATACGTTATGACACATATGCTCATCAATTTTTGTGAAGTTCTGACTTTTCCTTTAGGATTTTTCAGGCTTTTGGGTGCATTTTGTCATGCCCCCTTTTTTAAATGACCCTGTTATAGCAAAACAAATGACAAAGTTCAACTTTTTTTGATAATTATTGATCTAGAGAGTCCAAAGAATTGTCCCAGACTGGTCTGGTTCCGATCGGGCAAAAAACCAGGGACTAGTTCGCAAAAGTACGTTTTTAACATATTCGTGAATTTTTAACGAACGATTTGATTGACAGCAATGGTTCTTGAGGCAAAGTTGTTCAGCATGAGGAGATCTATCAATTGATATACATATTGTGGGGGTGTGTGCAACACCACGTGATAACAGAGCCATAAAACTCGTTAGCGCCAACTAGTGGCCGATTTTTTTCAAAATTCTTACAGACCTCTAGGGCCATGAGTCGAACATGCCCATCGAGTTTCGTTCCGATGGGCCTTCGTTAACCTTGTCTCACAGGTGCTCAAACTTCATTGGCCGATGGCGGCCATGTTTTTTTACATACGCCAATGTCCTCATAGATATACATGGGGCCTTGGTCCAAGACACTGCATACCAATTTTCAAGTCAATCGGACTAACGGTCATGTGGTCATAGCCCTTTTTATGTTTTTTTCATGTTATAGCGCCACCTAGTGTTCAATCGTCGCTATTTTTTTACTGTCACCTCAAATTGAACTCGTACACATGTGTACCGAGTTTGGTGAAGATATCTCATTTACTTCTTGAGTTATAGCCAATTTAGTAAAATAGGCTCCTCCCACAACGTTTATTTTGCTTCCCCTAGCAACCGGAAATAGAAATTTCAACATTTTTTTGATAATTATTGATCTTCAGACTCCAGAGAACATTTCTGCACTGGTTTGGTTCCGATCGGGCAAAAAACCAGGGACTAGTTCGCAAAAGTAGTTTTTCGACAAAATTCAAAATGGCGGAAAAATTTCCATACCGGAAATGAAATCGGAGATATACGTTTTTTTCGTCAGGTGACCAGCTTTCCAATGATATAAGACACTTGAGTGTACGACTTACGGTCTAGGAGTTATGAGCCGTTTCGCGCAATTGGTCGCTATAGCGCCACCTATGGGCCAATCGGGCTCATAATTTGATAACCTCTCCTCGATTTTTGTACTACCATCTGACAAAGTTTCAGAGCTCCAGCACTTACGGTTTGGGCTGCACGATGCGTTTTAGGGGAGAATAATAATAATAATAATAATAAAAATCAATACAATTACAATAGGGTTTCAGCACTTCGTGCTTGAACCCCTAATAAAAATCAGTACAAAAACAATAGGGTTTCAGCACTTCGTGCTTGAACCCCTAATTAAAGCTGCAAGCAGCATTTAGCGGGGTTCAAGCAGTTTAGGCCGTTAAGGCTTTTAAGCACAAAAGCATCAAAAGACATTAAGGTTTAAGTTTCAATAATGGCAATTTACCATAGGGAATACATTGTTTTTAACATTTTTAACAGTTATAGCGCCACCTATAGTACGATCTCCATTGAAACTTGCATGCTTGTTGAATACGTTATGACACATGTGCTCATCAATTTTTGTGAAGTTCTGACTTTTCCTTTAGGATTTATAGGCTTTTGGGTGCATTTTGTCATGCCCCCTTTTTTAAATGACCCTGTTATAGCAAAACAAATGACAAAGTTCAACTTTTTTTGATAATTATTGATCTAGAGAGTCCAAAGAATTGTCCTAGACTGGTCTGGTTCCGATCGGCAAAAAACCAGGGACTAGTTTCGCAAAAGTAGGTTTTTAACATATTCGTGAATATTTAACGAACGATTTGTTTGACAGCAATGGTTCTTGAGGCAAAGTTGTTCAGCATGAGGAGATCTATCAATTGATATACATATTGTGGGGTGTGTGCAACACCACGTGATAACAGAGCCATAAAACTCGTTAGCGCCAACTAGTGGCCGATTTCTTTCAAAATTCTTACAGACCTCTAGGGCCATGAGTCAAACATGCCCAACGAGTTTCGTTCCGATCGGCCTTCGTTAACCTTGTTTCATAGATGCTCAAACTTCATTGGCCGATGGCGGCCATGTTTTTTTAGATACGCCAATGTCCTCATAGATATACATGGGGCCTTGGTCCAAGACACTGCATACCAATTTTCAAGTCAATCGGACTAACGGTCATGTGGTCATAGCCCTTTTTATGTTTTTTTCATGTTATAGCGCCACCTAGTGTTCAATCGTCGCTATTTTTTTACTGTGACCTCAAATTGAACTCTTACACATGTGTACCGAGTTTGGTGAAGATATCTCATTTACTTCTCGAGTTATAGCCATTTTAGTAAAATAGGCTCCTCCCACAACGTTTATTTTGCTTCCCCTAGCGACCGGAACGAGAAATTTCAACATTTTTTTGATAATTATTGATCTTCAGACTCCAGAGAACATTTCTGCACTGGTTTGGTTCCGATCGGGCAAAAAACCAGGGACTAGTTCGCAAAAGTAGTTTTTCGACAAAATTCAAAATGGCGGAAAATTTCATACGGAAATGAAATCGGAGATATACGTTTTTTTCGTCAGGTGACCAGCTTTCCAATGATATAAGACACTTGAGTGTACGACTTACGGTCTAGGAGTTATGAGCAGTTTCGCGCAATTGGTCGCTATAGCGCCACCTATGGGCCAATCGGGCTCATAATTTGATAACCTCTCCTCGATTTTTGTACTACCATCTGACAAAGTTTCAGAGCTCCAGCACTTACGGTTTGGGCTGCACGATGCGTTTTAGGGGAATAATAATAATAATAATAATAATAAATCATATCAGCAAGAAAATCAGAGGTTTCAGCACTTCGTGCTTGAACCCCTAATAATACAATTACAATAGGTTTCAGCAGCTTGAACCCCTAATTAAAGCTGCAAGCAGCATTTAGCGGGTTCAAGCAGTTTAGGCCTTTAAGGCCTTTAAGCACAAAAGCATCAAAAGACATTAAGTTTTAAGTTTCAATAATGGCAATTTATTATAGGGTATACATTGTTTTTAATATTTTTAACAATTATAGCGCCACCTATAGTCCGATCTCCATGAAACTTTGCATGCTTGTTGAATACGTTATGACACATGTGCTCATCAATTTTTGTGAAGTTCTGACTTTTCCTTTAGGATTTATAGGCTTTTGGGTGCATTTTGTCATGCCCCTTTTTAAATGACCCTGTTATAGCAAAACAAATGACAAAGTTCAACTTTTTTTGATAATTATTGATCTAGAGAGTCCAAAGAATTGTCCCAGACTGGTCTGGTTCCGATCGGGCAAAAAACCAGGGACTAGTTCGCAAAAGTAGGTTTTTAACATATTCGTGAATATTTAACGAACGATTTGATTGACAGCAATGGTTCTTGAGGCAAAGTTGTTCAGCATGAGGAGATCTATCAATTGATATACATATTGTGGGGGTGTGTGCAACACCACGTGATAACAGAGCCATAAAACTCGTTAGCGCCAACTAGTGGCCGATTTCTTTCAAAATTCTTACAGACCTCTAGGGCCATGAGTCAAACATGCCCAACGAGTTTCGTTCCGATCGGCCTTCGTTAACCTTGTTTCATAGTGCTCAAACTTCATTGGCCGATGGCGGCCATGTTTTTTGAGATACACCAATGTCCTCATACACATACATGGGGCCTTGGACAAAGACACTGCATACCAATTTTCAAGTCAATCGGACTAACGGTCAGCTGGTCAGAGCCCTTTTTTAGTTTTTTTCATTTTATAGCGCCACCTAGTGTTCAATCGTCGGGATTTTTTTACTGTGACCTCAAATTGAACTTATACATATGTGTACCGAGTTTGGTGAAGATATCTCATTTACTTCTCGAGTTATAGCCATTTTAGTAAAATAGGCTCCTCCCACAACGTTTATTTTGCGCCCCCTAGCGACCGGAAAAGACTTTTTCAACATTTTTTTGATAATTATTGATCTTCAGACTCCAGAGAACATTTCTGCACTGGTTTGGTTCCGATCGGGAAAAACCAGGGACTAGTTCGCAAAAGTAGTTTTTCGACAAAATTCAAAATGGCGGAAAAATTTCCATACCGGAAATGAAATCGGAGATAAACGTTTTTTTCGTCAGGTGACCAGCTTTCCAATGATATAAGACACTTGAGTGTACGACTTACGGTCTAGGAGTTATGAGCCGTTTCGCGCAATTGGTCGCTATAGCGCCACCTATGGGCCAATCGGGCTCATAATTTGATAACCTCTCCTCGATTTTTGTACTACCATCTGACAAAGTTTCAGAGCTCAGCCCTTACGGTTTGGGCTGCACGATGCGTTTTAGGGAGATAATAATAATAATAATTAAAGCTGCAAGCAGCATTTAGCGGGGTTCAAGCAGTTTAGGCCTTTAAGGCCTTTAAGCACAAAAGCATCAAAAGACATTAAGTTTTAAGTTTCAATAATGGCAATTTACCATAGGGTATACATTGTTTTTAACATTTTTAACAATTATAGCGCCACCTATAGTCCGATCTCCATGAAACTTTGCATGCTTGTTGAATAAGTTATGACACATGTGCTCATCAATTTTTGTGAAGTTCTGACTTTTCCTTTAGGATTTATAGGCTTTTGGGTGCATTTTGTCATGCCCCCTTTTTTAAATGACCCTGTTATAGCAAAACAAATGACAAAGTTCAACTTTTTTTGATAATTATTGATCTAGAGAGTCCAAAGAATTGTCCAGACTGGTCTGGTTCCGATCGGGCAAAAAACCAGGGACTAGTTCGCAAAAGTACGTTTTTAACATATTCGTGAATATTTAACGAACGATTTGATTGACAGCAATGGTTCTTGAGGCAAAGTTGTTCAGCATGAGGAGATCTATCAATTGATATACATATTGTGGGGTGTGTGCAACACCACGTGATAACAGAGCCATAAAACTCGTTAGCGCCAACTAGTGGCCGATTTCTTTCAAAATTCTTACAGACCTCTAGGGCCATGAGTCAAACATGCCCAACGAGTTTCGTTCCGATCGGCCTTCGTTAACCTTGTTTCATAGGTGCTCAAACTTCATTGGCCGATGGCGGCCATGTTTTTTTAGATACGCCAATGTCCTCATAGATATACATGGGGCCTTGGTCCAAGACACTGCATACCAATTTTCAAGTCAATCGGACTAACGGTCATGTGGTCATAGCCCTTTTTATGTTTTTTCATGTTATAGCGCCACCTAGTGTTCAATCGTCGCTATTTTTTTACTGTGACCTCAAATTGAACTTATACACATGTGTACCGAGTTTGGGAATATCTCATTTACTTCTCGAGTTATAGCCATTTTAGTAAAATAGGCTCCTCCCACAACGTTTATTTTGCTTCCCCTAGCGACGCGAAAAGAGAAATTTCAACATTTTTTTGATAATTATTGATCTTCAGACTCCAGAGAACATTTCTGCACTGGTTTGGTTCCGATCGGGCAAAAAACCAGGGACTAGTTCGCAAAAGTAGTTTTTCGACAAAATTCAAAATGGCGGAAAAATTTCATACGGAAATGAAATCGGAGATATACGTTTTTTTCGTCAGGTGACCAGCTTTCCAATGATATAAGACACTTGAGTGTACGACTTACGGTCTAGGAGTTATGAGCCGTTTCGCGCAATTGGTCGCTATAGCGCCACCTATGGGCCAATCGGGCTCATAATTTGATAACCTCTCCTCGATTTTTGTACTACCATCTGACAAAGTTTCAGAGCTCCAGCACTTACGGTTTGGGCTGCACGATGCGTTTTAGGGGAGAATAAAATAATAATAATAATAATAATACAATTACTAGGGTTCAGCACTTCGTGCTTGAAGCTAATAATTAGCTGCAAGCAGCATTTAGCGGGTTCAAGCAGTTTAGGCCTTGAAGGCCTTTAAGCACAAAAGCATCAAAAGACATTAAGTGTTATGTAGAAAGCATGATTTACCATGATATACCATATTTAGAGTCAAGTATATCTCCATCTTTGTTCAAAGTAAAAAAAATGATCATACTTTATGATGCTAGTTTAAATTTAAAAAGAAAAAAAAATTAAAAGGAAATTTCTTTGGCATTTCTTTCTTTTTGTTGTATCTAAAATGAACTGAACCATGACACCAATGTATCGCACACAAAATTGTATACACTGAACTGTGAATTTTGTGGACTGTTGCACCCTACCGTTTCTTTTGGGATGAATGATTCAACAATGATTCAATTTCCGCAATTTGTGAAGAAAAATAAAAACTTTCAAACCCAATACTGGAATACAAATGGATTCTGATTCTGAATCCAATACAAATGGAATCCAATATTGGATTTGACTCAAAACACAATGCTTCACAATTCCTCCCAATAATCCACCTTGACTTTCAGGAGTAGATGGAAAATATTGGAAATGGAAAACACCATTCACAGCCAATACAGGCAATTTACCATTGGAAATGCATGGTTTTAAAGATTTTTAACAGTTATAGCGCCACCTATGGTTCGATCTCCATGAAACTGTGCATGCTTCTTCAGCATGTTATGTCACATACGCTCATCAATTTTTGTTTGAATTTATTATTTATAGGCTTTTGAATGAGTGCATAAAGACAAAAAATATAAGAATAAGAATGTAGCCTACTGATGAAAGATTGTGTCTGCTTTGTTTTATAAGAAATATTTCTGTGTCAAGAATTCCAAATTTCCTGTACTCTCAAATTTTGTATAGTAGTGCTACTCATGTTTTAACACCAGGCATGCATAAAAGAGATGTTTCCTGTTTCAAAATCCACTACAAAACATTGGACTGTAATGTATAGAAGAATGAAACTATGGAAGGATTTACCATTGATATTACACATTTTCTAATTAGGAAAATTACTTTAAAGGTGAAACTATTTTAAAGGTGACATCTGTCAAAAAAAATCAAATCATACTCCATATTCCATACCAGATGGGCGCAGTATACCTCCAGAAAGTGAGTTGTGTAGCGGCCGCGCTCATGTGCACTCTCACGTCTTCAAACAACACAGGTGAGCGCTGTTTTGCTCCCTCTACCTAGTGCATATTAATCAAATCATTTGACACGATAGTAAAAGGTTGGAAGGCCGCAGTTTCACGTGTAGCATTTGGAGATTTTTAGAGATTAGAGACTCAATGAACAACATCTCAGCACTAAATTATAAAGTCCGTCTCATAGACGCCTGTATCAAATACAAGCCGGTGCATTCCGACGATATGGGAAAATAAAAAGCCCAGACTATTATTTGTAGTTTAATGGTATTTTTTTTTTCATATTACATTTCTATTGTTAGTTTGAATTAATTTGACAGAGAGCATTCACTGAGGTTGACCAAGCTAGCGCCATTTAGAGCTGCCAACTCTCATGAATTCTGCGCGAGACACGCAATTGACACTTTTCAGTGAAAAGTTTTCACACGCTCTCAGGCCACACATCAATTTGGTCATGCACAGAAAAGGACACAGAGAATGACAGACAAGATGGAGCAGGTTAGTTATGATATTTAAAAAATCTCAGCTCTCAGATTTTGTTAATTTTATTATGCAATTCAAACAATAAATACACTTTTGGTGCTTGTAAATGTTACACGACAGAGTGCACGTGAAACGATCATCTCTACTAGCTAATGGTAAAAGAACTCGAAAACTGTTGAAAGAAACAGTATGTTACAACTTACCAGAATGTATTCCTTATGCATAATATCGACCAATAATTTTTTGAACTCTTCCCAGAACTGAAATAGTGGGCTGTTTCCACATGATTGACATCAGGTTCACGTAGATGTAGACCCACAAGCCATGCGAGTTATTAGTGTATTGCAGTTTGACTGATGGTTATGTTGCCCACCCGCATACTGCCTCCCATGGCTGAAACTGGTATTATGACACCTGCCGGGCTGCGGCTAGTAATTTAGCATGCTGAAATAAATTCAAGGTTAATATCTCAGCAGCACTATAACTTGTTATTTTTTTAATGACATCATCAACCTTATTTCTTCTCATTCTTTTGATGCGTGTAGCTCATTTTTGCGATATTTTAATTTCAATTTTACAGATGGCACCTTTAATAACACTATATATGGTAAATTGTTGTTTTTGATATTTGGAATAAATGTTAGGTTCATTGACCTAACTTTTTATTGGTTTTGATTAAACATAGTATTTGTATTTGATTGTTGGGACCCCAGGAAGAGAAGGCTAATGAGGATCCAAATAAACAAATAAAATCAGAACATAGGAAAGAACATCTACAGCCAATACCAACAATTTACTTAGGAAAATATATTTTTGCCTTTTTTTGACAGTAACAGAATCTTGTCTTGCCTGATCTACACTACTTTTTTTAGTAGTCCTCAAAGTGTGCCCATATATATGTAAAATGTGTTGTAAATATCTCATTTCGTTATGAAGTTTAGAAACTTATTTACATTTGGGCATTATGTAAATTACTAAAGCCTGTTTTCAAATTGCCTATATTTTTTGTCTTGATCAAACTAACACCTTTGAAGATAACAACATTTATTCATTTATTTTTTTCAAAGCTCTAAATGTCACCGTTACAAAAACTATAAGGCCAAACCTGGCATGTTTGGTATCATTGGACTCGTCAAGGATTCAGGAGTGTGAAGAGGGCACTCCCATGAAAAAAAACGCAGGGTTGAAAATTCTCAGGCTCCTTCAGGGCATTGTGCCGATGACCTATACTGAGTTTTATGAGATACACCAATGTTCTCATAGACTATAAAGGTACCCTGGACAAACAGACTGCATGCCAATTTTTATTTGACTAGTGGTTGGTTGCGGTAATGGCCATTTTCATGACTTTTTTCCCTGTTATAGCGCCACCAAGTGGCCAATCATCGCGATTTTTTTCATGTGACCTCAGAATGAGCTCAGGAAAAGGTGTCCCAAGTTTAGCAAAAATATCTCATTCCAGTCACAAGTTATAACCATTTTAGTAAAAGTGGCTCTCGTGCCATCAAACATTTTGGTTCCCCTTAGCAACCGATAATTGAAATTGTGAAATGTTTTAATGATTATAGACAGTGAGACTCCAGAGAACATTTGTGCAGTGGTTTGGTTCAGATTGGGCCAAAAACCTAGAAATAGTTCTCAAAAGTTTGTTTTTCAAAAAAATGCAATTTACTCCAAATTGTCGACTGAAGGACGAGCCAATCCGAGGCATGCATCTTGTCCGGCTGGAGCCAAGGATTCCAACGATGTAAGACACTTGAGCCTACGCCCGACGGTTGAGGAGTTATGAGCCATTTCGTACTTTTGCCCGCTGTAGCGCCCCCCTCAGGCCGATCGGGGCGCGCCTTTGTGACGCTGTCGGCGGATATGAGTACTACCAGCCCACAAAGTTTCAGGTCTCTAGGACTTACGGTTCGTCCTGCACGATCAGTTTTACATGGAGAATGTTGCATTATGGGTAAATTAACAATAACAATAGGGTTTCAGCACTTCGTGCTTGAACCCCTAATAATAGGGGCTAAAAAGGGACTAAAAAGGCCTATAAAAATAAAACCGTTGGGTCTACGCACTTGGCGCTTGCACTGCTGCGTTCCAAAAACTTTATCACACTTTTTAACATGTGCCTTGGAGTGGAGAGGGTCGCTTTTTTGCCTTTTTAGCTCATTTTTCATGGAAATGTGGTGTTTTATTTTTTCACCTTTTAAACCGCGCCACCTCCACCGATGGCCCGATCTCCATAAAACTTTGCACGCTTCCTTAGAATAATATGGCGCACATGCTCAGCTAATTTGGTGAAGTTTTGAGCAGAGCAGACCATTTTTCAGTCACTTAAATGTCATTCTGCATATGATTTTATGGAGCATTTTCTCCCTTTATAACAGTTAAAGGGCCACCGGTGGACCGACATCCATAAAAGTTTCCAGGCCTCTATTGGGTCAGTTGACGCATGCGCACGCCCGGTTTTGTGAGGTTTCATGCAAATCAGGCAGGTAGAGGGCCGCTTTCATCCATTTCATGGGATTTGCCATAGAAATACATCATTTTGGCACCTTTTTAACAGTTATAGCGCCACCAAGTGGCCAGTCGCCCCGTCCTTTTTAACGCAACCACAGAATGAGCTCTCACACAGGTGCGTTGAGTTTGGTGCAAATATCTCGTTCCGTTGACGAGTTATAGGCCATTTAGTCAAAGGGGCTCCTCCCACTTGGGACGTTTTGGCGGCCCTCAGGGACCGTGAACCCAAATTTCAACTTTTTTTTGATAATTATTGACATTCGGACTCCATAGAATCTCGCCGCATTGGTTTGGTTCCGGCCGGGCCAAAAACCTAGGACTAGTTCGCAAAAGTAGGTTTTACGAAAAACGCAAAATACCCGAAAATGTACCCAGGGTGACGAGCCAATCCGAGGCATGCATCTTGTCCGGCTGGAGCCAAGGATTCCAACGATGTAAGACACTTGAGCCTACGCCCGACGGTTGAGGAGTTATGAGCCATTTCGTACTTTTGCCCGCTGTAGCGCCCCCGTCAGGCCGATCGGGGCGCGCCTTTGTGACGCTGTCGGCGGATATGAGTACTACCAGCCCACAAAGTTTCAGGTCTCTAGGACTTACGGTTCGTCCTGCACGATCAGTTTTACATGGAGAATGTTGCATTATGGGTAAATTAACAATAACAATAGGGTTTCAGCACTTCGTGCTTGAACCCCTAATAATAGGGGCTAAAAAGGGACTAAAAAGGCCTATAAAAATAAAACCGTTGGGTCTACGCACTTGGCGCTTGCACTGCTGCGTTCCAAAAACTTTATCACACTTTTTAACATGTGCCTTGGAGTGGAGAGGGTCGCTTTTTTGCCTTTTTAGCTCATTTTTCATGGAAATGTGGTGTTTTATTTTTTCACCTTTTAAACCGCGCCACCTCCACCGATGGCCCGATCTCCATAAAACTTTGCACGCTTCCTTAGAATAATATGGCGCACATGCTCAGCTAATTTGGTGAAGTTTTGAGCAGAGCAGACCATTTTTCAGTCACTTAAATGTCATTCTGCATATGATTTTATGGAGCATTTTCTCCCTTTATAACAGTTAAAGGGCCACCGGTGGACCGACATCCATAAAAGTTTCCAGGCCTCTATTGGGTCAGTTGACGCATGCGCACGCCCGGTTTTGTGAGGTTTCATGCAAATCAGGCAGGTAGAGGGCCGCTTTCATCCATTTCATGGGATTTGCCATAGAAATACATCATTTTGGCACCTTTTTAACAGTTATAGCGCCACCAAGTGGCCAGTCGCCCCGTCCTTTTTAACGCAACCACAGAATGAGCTCTCACACAGGTGCGTTGAGTTTGGTGCAAATATCTCGTTCCGTTGACGAGTTATAGGCCATTTAGTCAAAGGGGCTCCTCCCACTTGGGACGTTTTGGCGGCCCTCAGGGACCGTGAACCCAAATTTCAACTTTTTTTTGATAATTATTGACATTCGGACTCCATAGAATCTCGCCGCATTGGTTTGGTTCCGGCCGGGCCAAAAACCTAGGACTAGTTCGCAAAAGTAGGTTTTACGAAAAACGCAAAATACCCGAAAATGTACCCAGGGTGACGAGCCAATCCGAGGCATGCATCTTGTCCGGCTGGAGCCAAGGATTCCAACGATGTAAGACACTTGAGCCTACGCCCGACGGTTGAGGAGTTATGAGCCATTTCGTACTTTTGCCCGCTGTAGCGCCCCCGTCAGGCCGATCGGGGCGCGCCTTTGTGACGCTGTCGGCGGATATGAGTACTACCAGCCCACAAAGTTTCAGGTCTCTAGGACTTACGGTTCGTCCTGCACGATCAGTTTTACATGGAGAATGTTGCATTATGGGTAAATTAACAATAACAATAGGGTTTCAGCACTTCGTGCTTGAACCCCTAATAATAGGGGCTAAAAAGGGACTAAAAAGGCCTATAAAAATAAAACCGTTGGGTCTACGCACTTGGCGCTTGCACTGCTGCGTTCCAAAAACTTTATCACACTTTTTAACATGTGCCTTGGAGTGGAGAGGGTCGCTTTTTTGCCTTTTTAGCTCATTTTTCATGGAAATGTGGTGTTTTATTTTTTCACCTTTTAAACCGCGCCACCTCCACCGATGGCCCGATCTCCATAAAACTTTGCACGCTTCCTTAGAATAATATGGCGCACATGCTCAGCTAATTTGGTGAAGTTTTGAGCAGAGCAGACCATTTTTCAGTCACTTAAATGTCATTCTGCATATGATTTTATGGAGCATTTTCTCCCTTTATAACAGTTAAAGGGCCACCGGTGGACCGACATCCATAAAAGTTTCCAGGCCTCTATTGGGTCAGTTGACGCATGCGCACGCCCGGTTTTGTGAGGTTTCATGCAAATCAGGCAGGTAGAGGGCCGCTTTCATCCATTTCATGGGATTTGCCATAGAAATACATCATTTTGGCACCTTTTTAACAGTTATAGCGCCACCAAGTGGCCAGTCGCCCCGTCCTTTTTAACGCAACCACAGAATGAGCTCTCACACAGGTGCGTTGAGTTTGGTGCAAATATCTCGTTCCGTTGACGAGTTATAGGCCATTTAGTCAAAGGGGCTCCTCCCACTTGGGACGTTTTGGCGGCCCTCAGGGACCGTGAACCCAAATTTCAACTTTTTTTTTGATAATTATTGACATTCGGACTCCATAGAATCTCGCCGCATTGGTTTGGTTCCGGCCGGGCCAAAAACCTAGGACTAGTTCGCAAAAGTAGGTTTTACGAAAAACGCAAAATACCCGAAAATGTACCCAGGGTGACGAGCCAATCCGAGGCATGCATCTTGTCCGGCTGGAGCCAAGGATTCCAACGATGTAAGACACTTGAGCCTACGCCCGACGGTTGAGGAGTTATGAGCCATTTCGTACTTTTGCCCGCTGTAGCGCCCCCGTCAGGCCGATCGGGGCGCGCCTTTGTGACGCTGTCGGCGGATATGAGTACTACCAGCCCACAAAGTTTCAGGTCTCTAGGACTTACGGTTCGTCCTGCACGATCAGTTTTACATGGAGAATGTTGCATTATGGGTAAATTAACAATAACAATAGGGTTTCAGCACTTCGTGCTTGAACCCCTAATAATAGGGGCTAAAAAGGGACTAAAAAGGCCTATAAAAATAAAACCGTTGGGTCTACGCACTTGGCGCTTGCACTGCTGCGTTCCAAAAACTTTATCACACTTTTTAACATGTGCCTTGGAGTGGAGAGGGTCGCTTTTTTGCCTTTTTAGCTCATTTTTCATGGAAATGTGGTGTTTTATTTTTTCACCTTTTAAACCGCGCCACCTCCACCGATGGCCCGATCTCCATAAAACTTTGCACGCTTCCTTAGAATAATATGGCGCACATGCTCAGCTAATTTGGTGAAGTTTTGAGCAGAGCAGACCATTTTTCAGTCACTTAAATGTCATTCTGCATATGATTTTATGGAGCATTTTCTCCCTTTATAACAGTTAAAGGGCCACCGGTGGACCGACATCCATAAAAGTTTCCAGGCCTCTATTGGGTCAGTTGACGCATGCGCACGCCCGGTTTTGTGAGGTTTCATGCAAATCAGGCAGGTAGAGGGCCGCTTTCATCCATTTCATGGGATTTGCCATAGAAATACATCATTTTGGCACCTTTTTAACAGTTATAGCGCCACCAAGTGGCCAGTCGCCCCGTCCTTTTTAACGCAACCACAGAATGAGCTCTCACACAGGTGCGTTGAGTTTGGTGCAAATATCTCGTTCCGTTGACGAGTTATAGGCCATTTAGTCAAAGGGGCTCCTCCCACTTGGGACGTTTTGGCGGCCCTCAGGGACCGTGAACCCAAATTTCAACTTTTTTTTTGATAATTATTGACATTCGGACTCCATAGAATCTCGCCGCATTGGTTTGGTTCCGGCCGGGCCAAAAACCTAGGACTAGTTCGCAAAAGTAGGTTTTACGAAAAACGCAAAATACCCGAAAATGTACCCAGGGTGACGAGCCAATCCGAGGCATGCATCTTGTCCGGCTGGAGCCAAGGATTCCAACGATGTAAGACACTTGAGCCTACGCCCGACGGTTGAGGAGTTATGAGCCATTTCGTACTTTTGCCCGCTGTAGCGCCCCCCTCAGGCCGATCGGGGCGCGCCTTTGTGACGCTGTCGGCGGATATGAGTACTACCAGCCCACAAAGTTTCAGGTCTCTAGGACTTACGGTTCGTCCTGCACGATCAGTTTTACATGGAGAATGTTGCATTATGGGTAAATTAACAATAACAATAGGGTTTCAGCACTTCGTGCTTGAACCCCTAAAAATCAATACAATTACAATAGGGTTTCAGCACTTCGTGCTTGAACCCCTAATAATAAAGAAAATCTTCTGTCCCCAAGTTATATATGTTTGATGTTAAGGTTTTATTTTACACTATTGAATAACTTCATACACTCCAAAGATGTATTTTTTAGCCATGATGTATTCAGAAATACTTGAATATTCCAAACCTGGTTGGCTTGTCTTCTTTCCCATTGTCGGTGATACTTCCAAGTGAATGTGTTGGAGTAGAAAAAATGGAGATGGCCATGATTCTTCCCTCTGCACACAATATCAGGATACTTTATTTTGTGTTAACACATGTAATTGTCCTTACTACTGAAAGAAAATGTGTGACAATAGGGCTAAACTTGAATGTGTGATTGGTGGTTGAGAATTATATTGGACACCTGTCAACATTTGAAAGGATGCCAATAAATGTACACGGTTAAGTCTAAACTTTTTTTTTCGTTTTGTTAAAAAAGGGTTCTAATAAAATTTTGGGTCGCAAGTTATAGGATGTAATAGGAGTTATTGTTTTTCTTATTCTTTTTTTTTTTGGTATGTACAAATTATGTAAGTTGTCCCTTTTAATTTAAAAATAAAAATACAGGTTTTGAGTGAGTCTTTATCATTTACTCTGCATAACCACAGACTGTAAAAAATATTGTTGGTTTAACTTAAAAAATGAAGTAACCTGGTTGCCTTAAAACTTTAAGTTGATTGAACTGCAAAAAGTGAGTTAATCCAATGAAGGAGATTGTTGATTTAATCATCAGAAACTTAAAATAATAAGTTATCTGAACTAAATAAATTATTTAAGTTGATTTGACAAAAGAAAAAATGTTGTGATAACAAATCTTTTGAAAATATTTTTTTTACAGTGCAGTAAAAATATTAGTAAAAATATTATTGGAGTAAATATTTTTTACAGTGCAGTTGTTTTCAGATGAAAAAGCCTCCAAGTGCCATTTGAATTTTTCTTCTAAAATTAGCATTTTTATCAAGCTCGTACACTGTATAAAAATCTTTTGTCGAAATCAACTTAAATAATTTATTTAATTCAGATAACATATAATTTTGAGTTTCTGATGATTAAATCAATATCCTTCTTTTTATTAACTCAGTTCAATGAACTTAAAATTTTAAGGCAACCAGGTAACTTAATTTTTTAAGTTTTAAACCATTTTTTTCTTACAGTGAAATTACTGTACTTAAATATACACTGTAAAAAAATATTTTCATGATTTGTAACCACATGTTTTCTTTTGTCAAATCAACTTAAATAATTTATGTAGTTCATATAACATACTATTTTGAGTTTCTGATTCTTAAATCAATCTTCTTCATTGTATTAACTCACTTTTTCCAGTTCAAATGAACTTAAAATTTTAAGGCAACCAGTAACTTAATTTTTTAAGTTAAACCAACCATTTTTTTTCTTACAGTGAAATTACTGTACTGTAAAAAAAAATTCATGATTTGTAACCACAACATGTTTTCTTTTGTCAAATCAATTTAAATAATGTATTTAGTTCAGATAACAAAATTTTGAGTTTCTGATGATTAAATCAATCTCCTTCATTGTGTTAACTCACTTTTTCCAGTTCAATCAACTTAAAATTTTAAGGCAATCAGGTAACTTATTTTTTTAAGTTAAACCAACCTTTTTTTCTTACGGTGAAATTAATGTACTTAAATGTACACTGTAAAAAATATTTTCATGATTTGTAACCACAACATGTTTTCTTTTGTCAAATCAACTTAAATAATTTATGTAGTTCATATAACATACTATTTTGAGTTTCTTAAATCAATCTCCTTCATTGTATTAACTCAATTTTTCCATTTCAAAGAACTTAATTTGAACTTGTGTGTATTTATATTTATACTATATATTATATGTACTTGCATGTGTGTGGAGTAGGCTATATGTGTATGTATGTATCCAATCCAGCACTTCATCACAACATTACAACTTTAGCTTCGTCAACCATAACTCCATTTCAGTCAGGAACCTTGGAGTTGTGATTGACGATCAGTTAAATCACATTGCCAGAACTGCCCTGTCCTGTAGATTTGCCTTATACAACTTTAGGAGGATCAGGCAAGCCCTTCCTATTCGGAGCATCCTTGTCCAAGCTTTTGTTCTATCCAGACTTGTGAATGCTCTCATAGCAGTCCTTCCAGCATCAACTGTAAAACCTCTGAAACTGCTGCAGGAGTGGTCTTTAACATACATCACACCTCTCCTCATAAAATTGTGCTGGTTGCAATTGCATTTGCATCAAATTTAAGGTGATGTTTGCAGAAGAGAACAACCACTGGCTCTGCACTCCTGTATCTTAACTCAGTATTCAGACCAACGTGCCATCCAGAAGCTTGCATTCTGGAACCCATCCCAAAGAGGCACAAAATCTCTTTCACAGACCTGTACCTGGACTCTTCCAAGCTGGTGGAATGACCTGCTGAGACTTTAGCCATGCATCTTCAAGATTCTACTAAAGACACATCTCTTTTGCCAACATTTGACTCAATAATACTACCACTTATTATTATATATTTACTTAAAAATCCTTGCTATGTGTGTTGTGCTGGTTTAGCTGAGACTGGTGGTGACATTTGCATATTGTTGGCCTATTGTTGATTTAACTGCTTTTATTACTCTCTTCAGTAAGTCGTTTTGGATAAAAGCATATGTTAAATTATTAAAAGTAAATATGTAATGACTATTAATATATACTTAGGCTATAATAATAATAATTATTATTATTAATATTATATTTAATTGTTATTTAAAAAAAATTAGTATGATTCATAGGCTGTTTTGGGGGACCAAAAAATGTCGCCATAAAGAAAACAGCTGATGAATAAAGGTTACTAAATTGTTTCTTTTTTAAAATCATCAACATTATACATGTTTTCACTGTCACTTTTGATCAATTGAAAACAAGCAAACAAACACAAACACACGCGCGCACAGAGACTCTCTCTCTCTCTCTCTCTCTCTCTCTCTCTCTCTGTCTCTCTCACACACACACACACACTGTTTTAAACACAATTTAAAAAGTCATGTAGTGTGGTATTTAAATGTACAGAGCATGAATTCATCCCTAGTCGGTACCAGGAAGCCGGACTGTACCATCTGTGCGATAGGGGAGGGGTGCACTCTTTTCGGTGTCCTCAAAGAACTAAATAAAAAATTGACCAAAACTGTGCTTATTATAAGCTTAAACACATACAAATCACAAAGTAATGCTGTGCCGTCGTCATATTTGTCTATTTCTAGGAAAAAAAACGTGTAGTTAATATGTTGGTTTAGTCCTGGTACCATCAGTTCTCTTTAGTGTTTGCCAATGTTGGAGGTGTAACTGGGGTCTGGCCCTGGACGAAGGTAAACTATTATTATTGAATGCGTTATGATTTGAAGAAGGGGTGAATTCAGAATTGCACTTGAAACTGCGCTCTGTCGTTTGGTTGTTTAGCGGCAGCTCAGGCACCGTGCATCGATGAGATGTGAGGGGTATTTAGTCGTTCAGCCATGATGTCTGCACATTCCCAGCTGAGTTCAGACCGGTGGCCTGTGTGCTGGAAAGGAAGGTTGTGTTTTCAATACCCAGATTAGGGTTTGCGACAGCCCTAGCCTTGTTTATGTTATTGTTTAAGAAAGAATAACACATCCTAGCATCGTGTGTTGTTAATTATAACAGACCTTTGAAAATGACAATCTCAGTGAGTGCATAGTCAGAGACAACTGGGAAGAGAGTGACCTCACTTTTGAGAGTCAGGTTTACAAAGAAAGCTGTCTTGTGATTCTCTGCCTAATAATGTCCAGGATCAGGATGGATCCTAGTGGTCAAATGTCACTCCACTGTCTTGATGCTGACTTGCTTCCAGTCCGTCATTTGTCCCTCTAGGTTTGTTTGTTTCAGGATGGATGTCATGCAGTAGCATTTGATATGTAGTGTTAAAATGTATAGTACATTATGGAAATATACAGGGCTTTTTTAAAGGGTGATATCCAAAGCCCATGGAAGTGATAAAAACACCAGATTATTGTGAAAGTCACTGACATTTATTTAGTAAAAATATGTTTTCCTAGGACACATTTAAAATGCCTAGAACTTGGTCTTTTCATTAATATATTAACTTTCTTTTTTCATTTTCATTATTAGCATTTTCATTCATAATTGTTTCTGGAGCTGATAGCACATTTCTCTTATACAGAAGTGTTATTTTAGTATTATTTTATGGTATTAGTTTTTATTAATATTTTTTTAAAATTAGCTTTTATTTATTACTTATGCTTTATATTTTCAGTTAGCATTTTAATGTTAGTTTAAAGGGTTAGATCACCCAAAAATGAAAATGATGTCATAATTTGCTCCAAGTTGTTCCAAGCATGTAGGCCTATGTATTTCTTTCTTCTGCTGAATACAAAAGATCTTTTTGATGAAATCTGAGAGTTTTCCATCCCTCTGTTTACAGCTACACAACTGACACTTTGAAACTTCAAAATGTTCATAAAGAGGTTGTAAAACTAATTAGGGATGCACAGAATATTCGAGCACTGAACATTTTATCATGGCCGAAATGTTGTGAGAAACCGCAACCGGCACGTGCTTGTCTGAAGCAACATGTCTGCAGTGTGGACGTATTTCAGTATATCTGAACCTGCGAGGAGACGGAAGCCTTGTTTATACTTTTGCCTGCCTCCGCAGCAAGAGTCTCTACAGACAGCGCACGCACCTCTCCAAATGGTCAAGGCGTTTATACTTGACGCCCTTGCTGTTGTACTATTCTTTGAAACGACAGGGGACAACTCAAGTAACTTTCCTTTAACCAAAAGGAATCGGTGAGAAGATAAAGATAAACGCGTGACAAATTGAAAATGTTTATTTTTTAGTATACCACCACCAATACAAAAATAATCATGTATAACGTCTCCGGTTACTTTCGTTGCCTTCCCTTCCCAGGGTTCCCTGAAAGGCAAGGAACGAGATGTTACGGATGTCGTATATGGGAACTCCTCCCCTTCTTCACTTCTGCTGAAATCTTATAGGCTACTGTTGCAGTAATAATGCAGATGCAGCGTGAATTTCCTAGAATCGAACAAACGCTAAAGATTAATACAGGATAATACTAATCTTAGCAGGATAATACACCGTTGATGACAGAACCCAATACCAAGACCGTCTCCCCAGCGAGCAAGCATCTGATAGGCTGAGGTTGACCAATAGCGAACCAGTAAGCTCTGATAGGTCAAAATAGGCCACCGAGGGTATCCAACTTGTAATATCTGGCAAACGTGTTCTGAAAAGACTAGCCAGCTGCAAGACATAAATCCTGAATAGACATACCCTTAGTCCAGGCCCATGAAGAGGCGATCGCCCTTGTCGAATGGGCCTTGATGTTAAGGGGGCATTCCTGCCACAGGCAATCATAAGCCACCCTGTGAGCAACCCTCTGCTTAGAGGCCCCCCTGTCCTCTGTTGCATCCACCAAAACACACAAAAACTGGTCCAATTGTCGAAAAGTGGCCGAGCGAAAAACGTATTCCCGTAGCGCTCTAACCGAGAACACGGCACTCTGAGCATCCTAAACCTGAGAGGTTGATGGCTCAGCAGACAGGGCAGGCAGAGAAACAATCTGCACTTAAACAATCTAGATATAACATAGCCTTGGCATGAGAGTCACATTTCCCGGTCCAAAGTAAATACAATCTTCACTTACAGAGAAAGCCTGTAAATCTACAACGCGCTTCGCCAATGGAAGCACGAGAAGCAGAGCCATTTTTACAGAAAGCTCCTTAATGGCGATCGAAGCCAGGGGCTCGAAAGGCAGTCGTGACAAAGCCTCCAAAACCAAAGCCAAATCCCACGGCGGCACCGAAGGCGGCCGTGCGGGGCATAACCTCCTGGTCCCCTTGAGGAAGCCGATCACCGATGCATGTCTGCCGATAGACTGCCCGTCAACAGGGGGATGAAACTGGGCGATAGGGGCCACATACACCTTCAGAGTGGATGGAAGGCTCCCCTCTTCCATCCTGTAATGAAGGAAGTGCAGAATATCCGACACATAACAACTCCTTTGCTTGACTCCATTTTGAAAAAACTCCCCACTTCAGGTCATACAGACGCCTGGTGGATGGGGCTTGCGCTTCTGCGATAGTGATCAAGGCTCGAGAGTGCAGCACATCCAGCGACCCTGCAACGGCCACACATGGAGGCTCCACAGCCCGGGGTTGGGATGCCAGATGGATCCGGTCGCCTGAGACAGCAGGTCCTTCCTGAGCGGAATCTCCCATGGCCACCCTGTCAGTAACTCCACCAAGTCCGCAAATCATGGTTGGTTCGGCCAGTTTGGGGCTACCAGAGTCACTGCCAACCTCTGCTCCCTAATTTTGCACAACATCATGGGCAGAATTTTCACCGGAGGAAAAGCATAGAGGCAAACTTTCGGCCATCGCGCGGTCAGCATGTCCTGCTCCCGGGAATAACCGGCCAGCGAGAAGAACGCCTGACAATGCGTTGTGAAGAGGTCGACCTCCACTTTTGCCGAAACGCTTCCATATCAGCTGAACCTGGGTGAAGCCTCCATTCCCCTTGAGGAACCCCGCTTCTCGAGAGCATGTCCGCCCTGCGATTCAGAACACTGGGGATGTGAGCCGTACTCACCGAGAGGAAAAACCGGTCCGCCACAGCATAAGAGGTTCTGCCTGCTTTAATAGGGCTCTGGAATGTACGCCTCCCTGGCGCTTTATGTACAAGACCACAGATGTGTTGTAGGTCTGAATCAACACATGCCGCTGCTCCAGCTGAGACCGAAAGGCTTAAAGAGCTAGAGAGACCGCCTTTAGTTCCAAATGATTTATGTGCCACTCTGCCTGCTTCTCTGACCACCGACCCGAAGCAGGCTTGCCCAAGCAGACCGCTCCTCATCAGGTGGTCGATGTGTCCGTCAGGACCTCCACACGCCGTGTCACGATGCCCAGAGGGACACCCGATCTGAAAAGCTCTGGGTTCTTCCACGGAGCCAGAGCATATGTACGCAGCCACGAGTGACCATATTACACTTGTGGCCGGAATACCACGGAATACCAAATTTGCACCAGGATTTACTTCAGATTTACTTACATTCTGATGGCACACTTGTGGCACGCTCTGTTGATGGGTCTCAGATCCAGTATGGGGCGAAGACCTCCTTTCTTCGGCACTACAAAGTAGCGGCTGTAAAACGGGGGAACTATTGCTTTCTTCTCGAGCAAGTTGCACACTTCCTGCCTCAGTACATGAGTGTTTTGGAGAAATATTAATGACTGGATTACGCCACGGAAGCAGGGTGGTCTGCGTTTGAACTGATGTGTGTACCCGTGCCGAATTACTGCGTACGTGCCGATTATATTCATTTATGCAATTGCAATGCCTTGATTTTAGTAGCATTTGTGCGCAGTCATAGCCATATGCAATGGTACTAATAATTGGCATAATTTATTTTAGTGTTTTGGTTTTCGGCCTTGGTCTCCTCTTTTTCGGTTTTTGGTTTCAATTTCAACTTGTTTGATGGGTGAGAACAAACCTCTTGCAGAAGTTCAAACGTGCTGCGTAACACAAGAATGTGCCTTATTGGTTCTTGAGGAAGCTCACATGTGCTGCGTAACATGAGAATGGACCTCATTGGTTCTTGCGAAAGCTCACATGTTCTGCGTGACACAAGAATGATCCTCATTTACCCCTTTTCCACCAAGGCAGAGCTGGTGCTGGTTCGGAGCCAGAGACTAGTTTCAAATCGGTTCTTTGTTTTTCAACCACCAAAGCTCCTAACCTGGCCCTAGCCAGATGAATTTCGCTCCGCCTAGCTCCACTCATCCATCTGGAACCAATCCATTGAAATGGCGTTTCAGAAGGCTGGGCCTTATCAAAAGTCCTTACATATGATTGGATAAGCCACTTGTCTGTCATCTTTATCGACGTGCTATTTCAACCACTCACCGAAGCCAACCCGTGACGCTGATGAGAGCGACGCAGGAAAAAGCGACGCCTGCCAAATCCGGTCGGGAGAAAGGCGAAAACATCGTTTCCACCAACTAAAGCCTTCAGAGCCGTTCTCTGATGTTCTTTTAATGAAACAATATTAGGTAGATTCAGATTGGACAACACGGATGAAATAGCAGCATCAATGTTAACGCTTGCTTCCTCGATGCGAGCCGCCATTGTTGTCTGAATCAAAACAGTCTCACGGTCGCTTCTCCACTACGTCACATCTATGAAACTCCCGCCCTGCGTCCTGATTTGCTAAGCCATAAAGTTGGTTGGAGAAATCACTCTCAATGGAAGAGGTTCCAGATGGATGTGAGTGAAGCTAGGCGGAGCTAAGCGGAACGACATTCATCTGGCTAGGGCCAGGTTACAAAGCTCCAGCTCCAAACCAGTAAAAGTGGTTCTGGTTCTTAAGTAGCACCAAATCATTGCTGGTCTAGAAGTAAGAACCACTTACGTCAGCGGCTGTGGGCGGGGTTACCGTGACCAACAAGACGAATAGAAACTTGTGACTGCCATTTTTTAAATAGCAGCTAATCATGCTAATAGCAAATCGATTGTAATCTCCGTTAATGCTAGTTACGGCGAGCAGCATGGACGTGCTGGATTTGCCGTGTTTGGATACCGAATGTAGCTTTGCAAAGCCATGAGCATAAATGGTAACGCAATAACCCCCATTGTCGAACCAACTCCGAACCAGCACTAGCTCTAGCTCTGAACCAGCACCTGGTTTTTGTTGGTGGAAAAGGGGTAAGACAAGGAGTAACACAAGAATGTGCCTCATTGGTTCTTGCTGAACCTCACTTGCTGTGTAACACAAGAATGATCCTGATTGGTTCTTGCTGAAGCTCACATGTTCTGCTTAACACAAGAATGAACCTCATTTGTTCTCACACATTAAGTGAATTTGCTTGCGCTTCCGTTTACCATATCTGATGAGTGAGTTGACGAATGTTTTTATGAATAAAAGTTCAGTTTGTTCATAATTTAAAGCTATAATGTCTCTTTAGAAAATGTAGGACTAAACCGCTCGATTTATATGGATTTTAGGACTAAACCGCTCAATTTACATGGATTAGTTTTACGATCTCTTTATGAACTTTTTGAAGTGTCAAAGTGTCATTTACGTAACGTTAGCTGTCAATGGAGGCACAGAAAGCTCTCAGATTTCATCAAAAAGATCTTCATTTGTGTTCGGAAGATGAACGAAAGTCTTGCGGGTTTGGAACAACATGAGGGTGAGTAATAAATGACAGAATTTTCATTTTTGGATGAACTTAACCCTACAAGGCTTAATAATTTTATGTTACTTTAATCATTTTTCAGTTTAGCTTTAATTTATAAAAAATGTTCATGTTATATTTATATTTAATTTCTGCTTTGTCAATGACAAAGATGCTTTTAATAGTTGTGGTCTTAGTTTTAGTTAACAATAACACTGAAATTGTCATATTTTACAATGATCCGTATCCATTTTAGTAGTTGTTCAGTTTGAATACACCCCAATGTTTGTACAGTCCCTTTGTTTGACATCTACTTAGACATAATATTGATCTGACAGCCTGCCACGGAGTTAACTTTAAGTTAAAGAAGATACAGCCTTGTTTGTTTTAAAAAATAGTGTGCTTGGCTTATCCAGTTTGAAATGATTTCATGGCCTTGACCACGTCTGTCCTATAAAGGGCTTTTGACTTGCAACCTACAATACTACAGTTGACATAGTTGATGTTGAGATTGTTTCATGTTGAATCATGTTGTTTTAACAGCGATAGAGCATGGCTCAAGTGAAAGTGCAGACCTCAGCCCCCTTGTCTGGACCTGGCCTGACCGCCGTGGTGCCCGCTGTGGCCATGCCCAGCCCAGGAGCTCTGGGTCTGCAGCCCACCATCAATGGCACAGTGCCAGCCACAACGCCCACCTGCCCCAGCCCTGCCTCTGGCTTTGTGGACTCCACTGTACCATCCAGCCCAACAGGTACCAGGATGCTGAGTGCAAACCAATCTGATGCATTTTGCCTGTTTAGCCAAAGTACCTTTAAAGGCCTCGATGTTGTTTGAAATTACGTCATATCAGTTCGTTCTTCAATTCTGCTTGAAGAATATCGGGGCCTTTAAAAGGGTCACTTCATAATTAAAATTTACTCATAATTTACTCACCTCCATGTCATCCAAGATGTTCATGTTCTTAATTCTTCAGTTGAAAATAAATTAAGATTTTTGAGGAAAACATTCCAGGATTTTTCTTCATACTGTATATTGGTCAAAATTTGCAGTTTCAATGCAGCTTCTAAAAGCTCTCACATCTTATCTAGCAAAACAATCCATCATTTTCAATAAAAAAAAAAATGTATATAGACTTTTTAACCACAAATGCTCTTCTTGCACGTCCACGACTTTACGCATTACATATTCACATTGTAAAGGTCAGGCGGTAACCTGACATAGGTGGAAAATATAGAGTAGGGTGAAAAACTCCATCTCATTTCCTTCTCCAATTTCAAAAATGTGTCCGAATTCATTGTTTTATCCTTTTTTTTGTTGTAAAGGGCGATTGACTTAAGCCCTATTTGTACGGCATTAGTATTATCTGGGGACCTCATGTGAATTTGGAATTACCACCCCACATCTAAATTTTGTGTGGCGCATTCGCATGGGATAAGCAAAGCCTGTGATTTTACACAAATTTACTGACTTATCTCCTGGATGATGTCATTAGGCTATTGCTTGGAAATGTCTTGTTGTTATTATGTCTAGCTGTATCATATATGATAAACGGAAGAATTGTCCTCACCACATGCTGTAATACATGTCATTCATCTCCATAATCATTCTTTTTGTTTTTGCTCTTCTGATGGTTTTCAGCTTTCTCGTTCTGCAAACTGTATAGCGATATGCTATCCAAAATATAAATGCTATCCAAATATATAGCCAAAATACTATCAAAACACTCCAACGCAGCCCCTATTCTTTGTAAAAGATGTATAAAAAAGTGCACAGGAAACAAAAACCTTGAAAAAATTATAAACGTCCCCCGCCAAATCACAGAGATGCCGATTCACAAGGGACTAATATTATCACAGGACCTTGGTGTTCGGCGAAATATGGTAGGTCATTTGCGGGGGAATTTTTTATTTACAAATTAGACATGGCCGAATCGCGCGGGATTAAGATCGTAGACAACCTCTGCAATTATTACAAATGACTAGATGTCACCAGGTAATACTTATCTATGTGACCTTTCAATGTGAATATGGCGCATCACAGCTAGTGCAAGATGTATTTTATATATACAAAAAAAAAAATCCTGGAATGTTTTCCTCAAAACCCTTCAATTCTTTTCGACTGAAGAAAGAAAGACATGACTTTAAAACTAATAATGAAAAAAATAAAAATAAAAAAAGGAAATAAAAACTAGGCCTTTTTTCACTACATATGCATCAAAATGATAGGTGCATAATATGTAAACAATTACGGTCAGACCCACTGTGCTGGTTTAAATTATGCTGCATCACACTTAAACAGTTAAAGTAGAGAAATACAAATAATCCATTTAAATAAAATAAGAATCGAAACCAGAATCGAAATGTGTAACGGTACACTATATATTGCTATTTGCTTAGTATCCATTCTTCTCACTTCACTGCTGCAATCCAGGTGCGGTTTTCGAAAATCTAAACGCTTTGATTTCCGAGAGCATAATAGTTCCGGATCTGAGAGAACATACAACCACTGAACAACATGCTCCTAATTTTAATTTTGACATGTTTTATTCGCATGTATAAGAAAATTATCACACAATTGCGGTAAATAAGCGCCTCCCGCCGTTGTTTTCGAATGTGCGCGCTAACTAACCGTAAACGTCTGAGGGCCAAACACGTCACTTCCTTACATCTACAAATAGCTGTTAAAATGGTCTATACATGGCTGTCAAATACTTGTAAAATACTGTGGAAAAACTTGACATGCATTTGTTCATTCTTTCTGACAGGCCCTCCTCAAGAAAACATGGCAAACCCTAAAGAGAAAACTCCCATGTGTTTGGTGAATGAGTTAGCCCGTTTCAACAGGATTCAACCTCAATACAAGCTGCTGAATGAGAAAGGGCCTGCACATGCTAAGGTACTGTGAAATGGTCATGAAGCCCCAAAACACTATTTTTTTTGTACAGGATGCACATCAATGAAAAAATCAATAGCACTCATTATGTTTATTATTGAGGGAAAAAGTGGCTATTACGTGTATAAATACATTCATTCGAAGTGGTGAGGGGCTGGATCAGTTTTTGAGCATTTCTCTGCATTATTCATAAGAATGAGCTATTTTAATCCAATCACTGCACTGTATTAAGCATAAGGTTGCCTTACAGTGGAGAAATCAAATGTCACCTGCCTGTATATTAAGTATACTGTATGGATACTGTAAGTATACAGTTGAACAAAAGTGTTGTTTGCATTTTTCTCATGATGCGGTCAGAGCTGCAGTTTGACTCCCAACATATGGAAAATATGGCTAACAATATTTAATATTTAACACGCACATGAGAACGGTTTCTGCATGGAATGCTATGATGAGTTTAATATAGACTAACTGGCAACACAGATATCACAGTATGGATTCAGACCGTTTTTTAATGGACATATTTCATATACTCTAGTGCTCTAAACATGAATCAGAGATTTCAAATGTCTTCTTCAATTGAAATAAATTAGTGCAAATAAGGACACTGATGCAGCGGTACGTCTGATCATAAATGCAAATTATTCTGATACACAGAAGAAAATGTAGACTGAAAATTAACTAACTAACTATTCTGTGTGTGTCATTTGTTCAGAGATTTTAGTGCTTGTAAATGTAATTCAAATATTTTAGACCTTTCTAATTTTTCATATAGACAAATAGCTCTGCCAATTTATAATTCTGATTTTTTGATATTTCGAAGAATAATAATTATCATAATGTATTTGATTTATTAATAGTTGTTAGTCTGTTAAAAGATTTTTGTGAGTTTGTTGTCATAGAGTTACAGTATCTTTCTAAAATACATGGGTGGCTCCAACTCTGTTGTTTGTTTTCTCTGCTCATATTTTAATATTCATTTGTCTGTATTAGATTAGATTAGATCAGCCTTTATTTGTTGAGAAATTTCATCATAATAAGTTTGTTGTAGGTCTGTGTTTGTTATTGACTCCCCTCTTTCCACCCTTTACTCTCCCATTTTTTCCACAGCTTTACACGGCTGTTTCTTGAGTCTTTTTCAAATCTGAGGTGTGACGACATACATTTTGATGATTAAATATGTATCGACTTAAACTAATGAAAAATTTGTTGACTTGAATACTGAAAATATGTTCTATTAATAATGTAACATGTTTTTTGACTGAGCAAACAATAATCAGCATATAGTATGTACAGGGTAAATATAAAGTGTTATTTTAAGGCCAAAAAAAATTAGCAAGAAGGATATGTCCTATCACAATTCAATATGCAAATGATGTCATCATTGCTTTTACTGCATTCTGAATAGTGAACATTTAATTAATGGAGACAGTGGGAGATTTTAGTCTTAAACTAAATATATATAGCTGAATATAACTAATCGGTAACACTTTAAAATAAGGTTTTATCTGTTAACTTTAGCTAATCACATTAAAAGCCAAAGTTGTATTTGTTTACTTTAGTTAATGCACTGTGAAATAGCATGAACAAACAATTAACAATTATATAGCATTAATAAACGCTTTGTTAGTTCATGTTAGCTAATATGCTAATGTTAAACTTTAGCAATAGCAAGTTAGCTTTGAAAGCAAGAGATCTCACCCTCCCTTCAAAACATCTCCAAAGCCAGGCCTTCTTCAAGACACATGAACACATTGAGCAGGGAGCAAACAAAAGCGCCACGAGACGAGAGACGGTGTTAAATTACCTCATGTCTCAAAGAATAACAATGAAAAAAGACAACTTAAAGAGCACTGAGCTGTACCACCTGACTACTACAGATTCATTTAGGTGTCAATAGTGTTGCCATTAAAACACATTAATTAGAGTCACTAAATGCTTCGAGTATAACGTCACAGGTTTCTATCTTTCCAGATTACAGTAGTTATGGCAGGAGGGCAGCATAAATCGTTGTTTTGGATCAGGCTTTTTCAGTGCTCGGTGACTAAAGCTATTCGGACAGGATTAGTTTTACATGGAGAGGTGGGGTAAAGTTATTATTACGAGAGCTTCTCTGTGAATTTTGTCCCGTCTGAATGTGGCATCTTAGTAATCATTACGGACAATGCCAGTTAAGATTACGGTGACTTTTACCTTTTGTAAAATGGTCTGGAAAAATTACCTCAGGTAATGCCAGTCCAGTCTGAATGCGAATGTCTTGAATGTTATTGCTGATTGTTATTTCTATTGTATTATCCTAATGCTTCCTCCTCGTGTGTTTTTTTTTTTTTTTTTACCTGACCTGAGCTACCGTTTGGACACCAGTCTTCAGCATGCTATGGATGGTATCTGATGAAATTATAATATTATCCAAATTGCAAAAAAAAAGGGTCAAATAAGAGTAAGATGCTTGTCTAGCAAGGTCTGCACATGACGTTCTGTAACGCCCACTTCTAGAAAAACACACACTCACACCTGTAAAAAACACGGAGAAATCCCGTCCAAATTGGTTCATGAAATCAGAAACGTCAAGTGATAATAAATTGTCATTTAGAAAACTAGTTCCATCTGAATAGGGTTTTACTTTGCATAACATGAAACACTGATGATGTGATGTCTGCTCGAGTAGGTACGCGGAAGTATGGAAATACATACGTTGACAGGCATGTAGGACATCATATCATTGCATTCGGACCGAATACAAAGACTTGATGAACATTTTATGGTCCTACACCTTCATATACTGTAGATATACATATAAATCCATTTAGACCTTAACTTTGTGATTGCTATCAGGATGTGAAGAGACTTTCAACCAGCATCTTTCCTACCCTGCCTTTAACAAATGAAACCTTATTGTAAAGTGTTACCAATACATTTAATGCTAATCAATTTAATTAGTACATTAATGTAATATATTCAACTTTATAAATATTTTCAGGTTAAATAATTGTGTTTTGTTGTCTTGCAAGAACTCAAATCATGTCACTAAAGACAGTCCCTCCGGTGATCCATCTTGAAAAAGTTAGGTGCTTTGCTGCCAAAAGCCCAAATCTGTAAAAAATGCTAAGCAAGTATGGGATAATGTTCAGTCATTGATATAAAATAAAACCTGACATGGCAATCAGGATCTTGCATAATCTTGAATGATTTTATGACTTGCTGACGGTTCATTATCCCACTTATCACATGGCTACTTAGCTAAATTAATAAATACCAAGATGTGAAATATTGATTTAAAGTTATTTCAAGTTTTATTTTGTTATCTGTAGACAATGTCAATATTAGATAAAAACTTTCACTAAGAAAATAGTCCACTATAACAAAAAACAATCAGCCTAGCTCTCCTGCTGGATTGTGTGTGCAGATCTTCACGGTGCAGCTGTGCTTGGGGAACCAGGTTTGGGAGTCAGAAGGCAGCAGCATCAAAAAGGCCCAGCACTCCACAGCTACCATGGCCCTGACAGAGAGCAGTCTCCCCCGACCTCCTCCCCGCTCCCCTAAAGTCGACAGCAACAGCAACCCAGGTACACGCATCTCTCAGGGACATTATATTATGCTGCACAGATGCGTTCTTCACCGGTGTCCAGGGTGGGATTGTAGGTAAAGCATTTGAAAGTGTTTATCTGCTATAAATATTTAGCCAAATGTAGGATAAAAAAAAAAACAAAACAAAAAAACAAACTCAGGGGCACACTACAATTGATCATAATAATAATAATTATAATCATAAAAATTTATTACATTTATATAGCGCTTTTTCTCTGTACTTAAAGGAGTAGTTCACTTTAAAAAAAACTTTAGATAAAAGATGTCCATGTCATTATTTCTTCAGTTGAAAAGAAATTAAGGTTTTTGATGAAAACATTCCAGGATTTTTCTTCATATAATGGACTTCAATGGGAACCAAACGGTTCAAGGTCCAAAAGACAGTTTCAGTGCAAACTGTTCAAAAGACTTTAACCGATTTCAGACGATGAATAAGGGTCTTATCAAGCGAAACGATCGCTCATTTAAAAAAAAAATTAACAAAGTTTAATTTTTATAAGCACAAATGGTCGCCTTGCTCTCTTCTGTGATGCGCGTTCGTTACTCTCCTGTTCGAACTCGTTTATCAAAATGAACAAATCTTTTTTCGTATCATTTGATTCATTCAAAGAACGAAATAAACGAATTGACTCGGGAAAAGATTTGTTCATTTTGATGAACAGGAGAGTCACAAATGTGCGTCACAGAACAGAGCAAGGCAACAATTTGAGCTTATAAAACTTAAACTTATTCATCGTCTGGAATCGTTTAAAGCCCTTTTGAACAGTTTGCAGATTTGCACTGAAAGTGTCTTTTGGACCTTGAACCGTTTGGTTCCCAGTAAAGTGCATTATGTGGAGAAAAATCCTGGAATGTTTTCATCAAAAACCTTAATTTCTTTTCGACTGAAGAAAGAATGACATGGACATCTTGGATGACATGGGGGTGAGTAAATTATCAGCTAAAGTTTTTTTTAAAGTGAACTACTCCTTTAAATGAACGTCAGCCATATTGTGCCAGAACGCCCACCAAACACTAGATTATTAGTGGAGAGCAGACAGAGTGATGAAGCCAAAAAGTATGGGGATGATGAGGAAGCCATGATGATGGACAGAGGCCAATGGACCAATTTGGCGAGGATGCTGGGGTTTCAAGGACATCCTGGGATTTTTAATGACCACAGAGAGTCCTCATTTTAGCATCTTATCCGAAGGAGGACATTGTCTTTTGAAAGTATAGTGTCCTCATCACTATACTAGAGCGTTAGGACCCACACAGACCACAGGGTGAGCACCCCCTGCTGGCCTCACTAACACCTCTTCCAGCAGCGACCTGGTTTTCCCAGGAGGTCTCCCATCCAGGTACTGACCAGGCTCAACCCTGCTTAGCTTCAGTGGGCAACCTGAGCTACAGGGTGAAATGGCTTCTGGTGTAAACTAATAGGCTGTAAAGTAGTGGAGTGTTCTTCATTGGGGGTCCAGCATGGATTTTTATTATTTTAGGTTAACCTGCAGAAAGGGTATAATCATTATAAATATTTATCCAAATGCAGGATAATACAAAAAAAAAAAAGAAAAAAAAGAGAAAGAAATAGAAATCAGGGACTAATTTGGTGTTGTAAACTGTAAAGTAGATCAGCATTCTTCAGTCGTGGTCAGGATGCTAGTGAAATCAATTGAAAGTGTTTAACAACTTTAAATATTTAGCCAACTGTGAGATAATAAAAATACAAAAACACAAAAAAGGTTGTGTTGAGTACAACAGTGCCCACTCACTTTTTTTTTTTTTTTTTTCAGTCATTGGTTCTGGAAGTATCTTTTCCATTCAGTCCTATAGGGATTTTAAAAAGTCTTTGTTAAAGAGTTATAAGCCATGAACCAAAGCAACCTAAACACACTGATTTGAGGCAGGAATTTCAAAATCGGACAAAGTTACAAGACTGTGTACTTAATGGCTTTAGTGAGGGAGAGAACTATAATCCCATATGGATTGGCAATACATGGAGAAATATAAAACTAATCATTTAAAATCAAAGGTGTTTTACCACTATAAATGATTAAGCCACATGTGGGAAAATAAAAATACAATTTTAAAATCTGTTAAAATACAATGAAAAAAAAATTATTATTTAATAAATAAATTATTTTAATTATAATTATTATATTTGTCTTTTTTGTACATTATTAAACAGGGGGTCTCTTGATCCATCTTTTTCCTTTTTGCAGGCAGCATCACTCCTACAGTGGAGTTGAATGGCTTGGCCATGAAGCGAGGGGAGCCAGCTATCTACAGACCCCTGGACCCCAAACCCATTCCCAACTACAGAGCCAATTACAACTTTAGAGGAATGTTCAACCAGAGGTATGTGCTTCCGCCTGAGGATTTTTTAAATCTCTGAAGCAGAACTGTTATCATATCATATTATTGTTATTACTGCCATCCAGTGGTGTCGTACTTGTGTTAGGTCAAACATAAAGCACACAGCAAACTCAGATTGGCTGCCCAAATAGGGTTAACTAGGGTTTGACCACTGTATTCAACATTTTTTCAACAGATTAAAATGCCTGGTGTGATTTTGTACTAAGCTTTCACTATTGGTCAACAGAACAACTTTTAGGAATGTGATAGTAATTTTGCTCATTACCATAAGGTGGCAGTATTGCCCTTTTTTCCTACTGTAAGAGGACTTTGACTGCACCCATATTTTACATAAGACATCAAGAGGAAACCCAACACACTAACAGAAATATTAAAGTAAACACAACTGACCTTAAAATCAAACAGTGAAATGTATTAATATTGCCATATGTTTGGATGATGATGATGTGTTGGAAAAACTTACTTTCATAGTCTTCATGCCTTTTTTGAATGTTTGGTTTCTAAATATCTTTTGAATCATGATGCTTCATGCTCTTGACAGACAATAATTTACAACATACACACATCGTGGTTGGCATGAATTGCAGGGGAACTCATATTTAATGTAGTCCGGGTCATATTTTCTTGCACCTTTCATTGTTTTTGAGGATGCGGGCTTGTCTCACAACCTGCCTTATTTGAATTTTTCTGCAAAATATCTAATTAGATAGTTAAATGATATTTAATTTTATTTCTAGGGATATTTTTTGAAGATTCACTATACTTCTGTATATGCTTAGAGCTTGAGTGAACATTTAGCTCCGCAATTTTGCATAAACATCTAATTTATGTTTTTGCAAACTTTGAGTCGCTATTTGTTGGCACGGTTTATTCCAGCTGAACTGGCAAGAATGAAAAGAAACACGCCGACACTGACGTATTCGTTCGCTAGAAGGCATGAACAGCGAGAAGCAACGTTGACGCTAATCGGAAAACTACACATTACAAGGAGCACATTACCCCTTAATCCTGTTGTCATTTGAAGCTTTTATTTAGGCATTTGCTTTCGATTGAAGCTCTATGGACACTGTGAGAACAAAGACGAGGTGAGAAACCCGAGTCTTGTAATGCTAAGATCTCAACCTGATATCAAACAGCGTTAAAGGGCCTGCGTGTAGTGATTTTATGGAAAGAAATGCATATACGTTTCTTCGCTGCACATCTAGAATTTCTGTGATGTAGTCTTTGAAATAGTAATACAACAAGGAGCCAAAATAAATCGGATCCTCCGTGTGATTACATCATTTTGGTGCGGAGCCTGCCCGGGGACCACCGTGAGGGACTGTTGTAGATATTAACGGTGTTGCAAATGTATTCTACCCTTGAGTTTTCTTTCCTCTCCTCAATCAACAAAGATTCTCTCAGAGGTGTTACAAGCCTTGCTCTCTAATTGATGGGCTTTATTATAATATGGATGTTGTGTCTGTACTGGTCATTATGGAGATGAGTAAGTGTGTGGCTGTAGTGAATTGAGGGATTATGAGACTGACTCTGAGAGTAAAAATGTATTTTGATTTATGAATTGGTTAAATGGGTCATATCATTAGGATTCTTTTGAGATATATAATAACATAGTCTGACTTCTGTAAATCAGAGTAAGCTTGTTTTTGTGCTTCTGAAACTTTGTTAGAGAGCTGAATAAATTAACAAGTTAATAAGGAAGAAGTGGGAAAATCTAAGTTTAATGTAGCACCTACAGCTCTGCATATCCTCCTGAAAGATCCCAGTGACAGATTTTTCTTGGGTTAATTTAAAGGGATACTCCACCGGGTTTTCATATTAAACTACTGTATGTTATTCCCTTAATCAAGACGAGCTGATGCATACCTCTCTCGTCTCAGTGCGTGCACTATATTGCTCTGTATTGCCGCAAAACTATGTTAGCACTTAGCTTAGCTTAGTGCATTAAATATGGGCCAAAAAGAGAAGCGACAAAACACTTCCTCGTTTTCCCTATTTAAACACAGTTACTCGATTAGTGTAACTCGACCTAGGCTGGTGACACAAAATAAAACGTTGTGTTTTTGTAAGCGTTTAAAATTGATGACTATATTATATGGCGGAATACCATAAAAAAGTGCTTTAGAGCAATAATACCTTCACTCGTGAAAAGTCCTCTTACCGGCTCCCGCTTTGTCGCATGTCACGTTGGCTGCATTGACGGAAATAAGAGGGAGAGGGAGAGCGAGGAAGCGGGAGCCGGTAAGAGGACTTTTCACGAGTGAAGGTATTATTGCGCCAAGTTGAAGTGCTCTAAAGCACTTTTTTATGGTATTCGGCCATACAATATAGTCATCAATTTTAAACGCTTAGAAAAACACAACGTTTTATTTTGTGTCACCAGCCTAGGTCTAGTTACACTAATCGAGTAACTGTGTTTAAATAGGGAAAACGAGGAAGGGTTTGGTCGCTTCTCTTTTGGGCCCATATTTAATGCACTGGGCTAAGCTAAGTGCTAACATAGCTTAGCCCAGCAATACAGAGCGATAGAGTGCACGCACTGAGACGAGAGAGGTATGCATCAGCTCGTCTTAGTTAAAGGTGCAATGTGTAACAAAGTTGAGTATCTATTAACAGAAATGCAATATGACATCCATAACTATGTTTTCAGTGGTGTATAAAGAACTTACTTAATTAGCCGTAATGTTTTTATTACCTTAGAATGAGACATTAATAGCTCCATAACCGAGGGAATCCCCTTCTATGAAGGTCGCCATGTTGTGACGTCATATTCCTACCGTAGCCGAACGCGAACAAACAGCGCTACAGAACGCGTTTCATCGCTACCTTGAAAGAGAAGTAGCGGAAAGCTGGAAGCTAGCCTTACACTCCGTGAGTAGTGACTTTTCCCTTGTGAGTGGTGTAAAATATGTAGTTAGGAATGTTTCATGTAACTTAGTTCTCCCTCGCTGTGTTATGGGTTTGTTATGTTGGGGATAGATGTGCTGTTACGTTCGTGAGACAGCTGATGATTATTATTCATGTCATTGACCGTAAAACAGTACGTTACAGGAATCACTAACCCGTCGATAGAGACTTTTACTAAAGTCTTTTATCACTAAAGTCGATCGCGAAGATTTTTCAAAATCAGAGAAAAAAAAGCCTATTGTGTGTAGTAAATAGTATCTATGGGATGCGGAGATGACATGATTGTAACAGCGCGCGCACTTCCGACCTTTGGACTCATGCGGACGAGTCCCAGCTCAGCCACAGTAACAGCTCATATTAGCCAGCTAAACTATTACTACCCTGTTAGAAAAAACATATAGCTGCTCCCTCGCTGTATTATGGGTTTGCTACAGTATGTGGGGAGAAATGTGCTGCTGGTTACGTTTGTGAGACAATCAGCTGATTATTATTTTATTAAATTATATATTAAAACCCTTGATCCTCACCTGACTATGGCTTTGTAAACAGACAGTATTCATGATGTGGTTTATAATGGACTGTGGTACAGAAACAGTGACAATGTTACACACTCTTGGCTTACTCTGGCTATTCTCTGCTGTCTCAGCCGACGAGATGTTTGTCCCGTTTTAGCAACCGTAGCTTCTTCGAAAGGGAGGGGTGAGCAGTGGGCTGAGCCCTTATTGCAAACCTGGTGCAAACTCGCAACCGAACCACTAGATGTCGCTAAAAGTCACACATTGCTCCTTTAAGGGAATAACATAGTTTAATATGAAAACCCGGTGGAGTATCCCTTTAAATAACACATTTTACTAACATTATAAATGGACCAGTGATCAAAATTTTAAGTATAAATGAAATACTTTAAAAATGCATTAAAATATGCTTTTTCCACCTCAGTACGTGCATTTACATTTACATTTAATAGTTTGATTTTAGTAATCTGGCACGTATACGTTGATCAAGTTTCAATTTTTTTTATATAATGTTTTTGAAAGAAGTCTCTTATGGTTTATTTTTATTTGATTAAAAATACAGTAAAAACACTCAAAGTTGGGAAATATTTCTAATTTAGTATATTTTCTAATGTAATTTTATTTCTGTGATTGCAAAACTGAATTTTCAGCAGCAAATCATTTCAGAAATCATTCTTATATGCTGGTTTGGTTCTTATGAAAAAGTTCTTATCAATGTTGCAAACAGTCGCTTAATATTTTTGTGGAAACCATGAAACATTTTTTATGATTCTTTGATGAATTAAAAGTTCAAAATAAAAGCATTTATGTGAAATAGATATATTTTGTTACTATCATCTTTTGAATTGCATTCTATTATGGTGGCAAATTAATGCCAAAAATAACCGAGCGCACAACGGATGCTGGCGCGCGGTTTTTGAATGAGCTCGTGAGTTCCCGTTTCCTCGCGTGTCGATCTGTTATCCTCTCGCAGAAGTCATTTACCACGCGGCAGCATCAGTTGTGCGCTCGGTTATTTTTGCCATTAATTTGCTGCCATAGTCTACTTGGAAGGAAAGGTTTAGCTCGGTTATACCTTTGCTTGTATACTGATATCCACTCATTACAGTCCCGGCTAACTGAGTCTTAGCTCCATTAACTCACTCGTTATTTTCTCTCTCAGTCCACAGAGACTGCATTGGTGCAGCTTAACAAAAGCATCTTTTCTGAGAAACAAATCATGTAACCAAGAGTTTAAAGCGGAGCTGTAAATTCCTCATTATTCCCAGCTTAGTTAGACTCAGACCAAATCTACACTCACCCTGGCTCAGCTTACGTGTGGATCTGAGTAGGAATTAAGCTGCAGTCAAGTAGCATCACACAGTTACCTCATTTATTCAGGCCTTTGCTCTCACTAACATCAGCCTTTGTGTTCCTAACAACATTCTGTATTCATCTGCCTTGGGGAGCGCCTGCATTCTTTCAGAGTCAAAATTTGGATGTGTTTTTTTCCGGGACGACTTCACCTTCTCTTATTTGGGCATGACAGTAACGTTGTGTCTGTGCTTTACTGTTACAATGAGGATAATTACTGTTGAGCCTGATATTTCCTGGTCTGATATTGAGCTGTGGCTGCAAAGACTGAAAGCTCAGTGGAAGAGAGCTAGCCAAGCCGGCGTAGTGGAGGTGGAAATGCGTCACTGTCTAGGCCAAATCAGCACCTTGGTTTGTTTTGATTGCAATAAAGATAAAATGGCTCTGAGATAGTGTTGGCTTAATACCAGATTTTGCCTTTATTCTGGCACCCCAGCATCCATACATTCTTCCATACAAAAAGATGGTAGGTATAGGCCACTAAGTATGGGTGATAGATTTGCATGTCATTTAAGTGGAATGTTTACTCATTGGCTAATTGAAACATGAGGTAAGGTCAAAGGATGTACAACTATCCATTAATAGTGTATACTGTTCATCTAGATAAATATTATCACAAGGTGTGCATCTCAGAATATTTTCACATTAAACTTCCAAATTGGAATTTTCTATATTCCAGAATGCAAATATTGAACGTTACCTTGCTGAAATAGAAACACTTGAATATGAACCATTACTGTGTGTGCTCGACAGGGAGTTCCTTAGGGTTCAGTGTTGAGCCCAAATCTGTTTAGCATAGATGCTTCCACTCTGGCATATTAATAGGAAGTATGGCCTTGGGTATCACTGCTATGCTTATGATACTCAAATTTGCATCACCACTAGCCCTGATGTCAGCTGCACGTTAGCTGTTTTGAGGGAGTTACTTAAAATCAGAATTTGAATGCAGCATAATTTCCTGAGACTGAATTGCTCCAAAACTGGGCTTATGCTGATTTGTATGATGGCGGTTTCCTGAATGTTGATTTATAGTTTGGTTGTCGATTCCAGTATATTTCCCACTTTCCATGGAATTTGGGTGTCATTTTTTTCAATCCTCACCTAACATTTAATGAGCATACAAACCATATTTCAAAAATATTGTCTGTTTTTAAACTTTTCGCTGACATACTTGTCTTTATTATGTCCAGATTTGACTGTTGTAATAATGCTCTGTTCTCTGGCTTTCTAGCTAAATCTTTGAATAGGCATCAGTACATTAAACTCTGCTTGCTCGTGTGCTTGCTCACCCATACTTCTCCACGCGAACAAATGACACTGGCTTTCCATTCCCACTCAAATTTATTTCAAAAGTTCTTGTTTTAACATTAAAAAAACGTATCTTTTTGTGATCTCATTAATTGATATACTCCACTCCACCATGGTCACTCTGTTCTGCTTACACTTTCTTTTCATCAGCCTTCATGTGAATTTCATTGTAAAAAGGTAATGGGGGAAAAAGTTTTTTCCTATATGGAATGCTCTTCACTTCACTATCAGGAATGCTCCTCTGGAACATTTAGAAAAGTGAAATCACATTTAACTAAGGTTTTTTTTTTTTAACTAACTTACTGTTTTCTTTTATCTCTTTCATCCCTTTTGCTCTGTCATTTTTATCATGCAATTTCAAGAATAAATTTGGTTTGACATTCTTTAATATGGCATACTGGCACATTTTTGACAGGGTTTGATATTTTCTGAACTTTAAAATGTTCCATTTTTCCTACCGTGTACTCCACAAACCTACACGGAAGAGCAGAGATTAAGATATAAGTATAGAAACCTGTTTATTTCTCTTGTAAGATGTGACTTTCAGAATGAAATCTGTCCTTCATGACCGACAGTTGTTTCGTTTTTAGTTGGTTGCTTTTGTTATCGCTTTGCCACCTGTTTTAGATCCTCTGAATATACTGGAAAATAAAAGTAGGATTTATGTTATGCTTGTGGCATTACTGTTAGCAAGATAAGATAGGACGGTGCTTTACACTGGTAGATTTTTTCCCCTTCGCACCTGACTTTGAACCGGGTGTCCTTGACACTTGAAAATATTATACTCAGTTACCTCTGAATACGAGGGTTGACGCCTAAGCCACAAAGAGTCTCACAAAGAATCAAACGACATCTCGCCCCCTTTCGAACACCATCATTTGGGGATAAGGTCTTTAGTGTTTCGCTAAATACCTGTTTTGATTGATTGAATTTATTATGGATAGTTCCACTAACTAACTTGCTGTGCAGCAATAATAAACAGACTTTTGCAAATGTCCTCTAAATGCTTTAATCACTGCCGGGAGAGTTCTCAGAGCAGTTCTCCGAAGAATTTCCCCCCAAAAAGAAAAATACGTCACCGGCCGGAGGATCTCAGACAAATTTCAGAGAGAATCCAACCCAAAAAGAATACATCAGGTTTTAGGATGAAGACGGACACAACAAAATAAGACCATTGTGACTTATATGTCACCTTCTATCAATATGATTGGTTCAATTGGTAAAGCAAGCTCCCGCCTTTTTTCCCTCTGTTACTGGCATAAGCAACTTGACAAAACATCGTTTAGGGTTCAGTTGATTACTCAATATATCATGACATAATATAGAGAGTATATTTTTGATTTTGTCATGGTCAGCACTTCAGAATTTTCCATAAATGGAAAAAAGAATACAACGCTTTGGTACATTTTGTCCAAAGTGTTAGAATGTTAGACCTGAAAGGGGAAGCGAGGTTAGATGTATACAGTTTACTATTTTATTAATTAAAAAAATTCATCACAACACTTAACAACTACTCCCTCAAACCTGAGGAAAAACACTGGCTTACAAAGAAATGCATTGTTTAGTCAATACACTATCATTCCTGATTTCAGTATTTCAGTGTTTCTCATCCAAATTCATTTTGGTGAAGGGGAAATCTTTGTTCTGTGGAAGTGATTAAACTTTCCCGTTACATCTGAGTCATATTTTAGGAATCATGTTGGTCACCGTCAAACATTCCAAAGATAAAGCCGGTGGCCATGACTGGCGTTAAGATAAGCGTTAAGTTAAGAGTCATAACTGGACTCTTTTGCTCTAAACAGAGGAAGACGAGTCAGCTGTTTACAGGGCTATCATAGTCAACTGAAACTGAAACTGAAAACATTTAAAAGAAAAAAAGCTACTTAAATTGAAATAAATGTATTAAAATAAAGCGTATACTGTGTGTGTGTGTATGTGTGTGTGTGTGTATACAGTATAAGATTTAGTTTTAGAAAATATAAATATCAAAAATATTTTATATATATATACAGTGATGTGAATAAGTTTAGACACCCATGCTAAAGTTGCCTAAAAAGAGGAATAAAAAAATCATCTTTTGGAAATTGATCTTAATGCCTTAATGAAAAAATGATCTTAATGATCTTAAAAAAATGATCTTAATGAAAAAATGAGGAAAAATCCAACCTTTAAGGACACCAATTTTCTTTGTGTATCAAATAATGTATCATAAATAAATAAATGTTCTTTCTTAAAATACAGGGTGCATAAGTCAGGACACCCCAATGTTAAATTCCCATAGAGTCAGGCAGGTTTTTATTTTTAAAGGCCAGTTATTTAATGGATCCAGGATAATATGCATCCTGATAAAGTTCCCTTGGCCTTTGGCTAATTATAATATCCCCACATCATCACACACCCTTCACCATACAACCCAGCCATTGAATTTACAAGGGATACAGAGCTGAAAACTAGGCCAGCAACAGCAAGAAACTTCCAATTAACTTCTGTATGATGTCTCACTAATAATCAAGTCATGACTCATTTCACACATAAGTATTCATTAACCGGTGGCCAGGACTGTAACCTTATGAAGCCCCACCAAACAGCACTTTGGAGAATCCATTAAGCATTCCAGCAATATGATGTCTGCGTCCAGACGTACATCCAGGAGGCTGCCAGAATCCACAGTTCATAAACGATTAAATAGAAGTGCTGTTATTAGGGTTCTGTGCTTCTCGCATAAGCAGCTGCCAGAATAATCACTTATTTACCCAATATCATGCAGTATCAAATGCAGAAATGACCCCGGCCCTGCTTCTGTTTGAGGGCTTCAGGCAGAAAATTGTGTCATCAGAGCAAATTGCCAGAAACTCATAAAGCAAAGGTTTATTTGCAACTCTTGGGTTGCGATGGAATAGTGCACACTTCTGGAACTTTAAAAAATGGACTTCTTTTAATTGATTGTTTAAAATGATCTTGTGGATCACTTTTCTATTTTTTATAGGAACACTCCGACTTTTTTGTACTTTAGCTTATTTACCGTATCCCCCAGAGTTAGGTAAGTCCATACATGCCTTTTTCATCTCTGTCTGTAACTCTGTCTGACACACCCACCGCTAGCCTAGCTTAGCACAAAGACTGGATGTAAATGGATACAGCTAGCATACTAATCTCAATAAGAGACAAAATAACACAAACATTTTCTGGTATCACTCTGATATTTCGCTCGATGGTTTCGTTTTGCCTCATACATGTGTTTTCAGTATAAGTTGATGCGGCTGAGCTGGTGAATAACATGTCATAACCAAACTTTATGTGATTGGCTTATGGGTAACCAATGATTTTATGCTTTAGACAAAACTATGTAAACTGTGCTTTTACCATCTAGTAATTGCTGACTCTATTACTCCAACTCTGAAAGAACTCTCCGCTCCTTACCACAGTGTGTCTCAGGTGCTGCGGTAATCACTCCGCCTTCTGAGAATATAGTTCCCAATATTTATACGATTAAAATATATCTGTGTCTCATATGACCTTGTTTTTTTGTACACTCTGTGACTATACAAATCACAATACAAATATCGTCTCTTATTGGGATTAGTATGCTAGCTGTATCCATTTACATCCAGTCTTTGTGCTAAGCTAGGATAGCGGTGGGTGCGTCAGACAGAGTTACAGCATGCACGGAGATGAAAAAGACATGTATGGACTTATCTAACTCTGAGTGATACGGTGAATAAGCTAAAGTCCAAAAAAGTTGGGGTGTTCCTTTAAAGTTGATTTTAACCAATGAAGAAAGTCTGAATTTCACGTGCTTGATAAGAGTCAGAGTGTATTTTTTTTGTTCTTCCATTGCCATGTGGTTGCTATGGTGTTCCGGGTGGTTGCTAGGGTATTCTGAGTGCTTACTGGACCGAGTCAAACGAGCCTTTATGATATTTTGGTCTCCAGGTATAATTTTAAATGCAAATCTGGGATTTTGCCCCATTTATAATCTGCAGGTAGGGATCTTTAAGCGTACTAGTGGTGTTAGTATTTTTCTCCCAAAAAATGTTTTTAAGCGGTACCTATATATTGTGCATCCTTGTGGCTTTTGAATCTTTTTCTTGGCATGTTTGCCATCAACGTACAACCCAGCTGCAGAGCTGCTCCACGTAATGGATCTCCAGGTCAAATGAGGTCTTTTTGTGTGAGCTGGAGCCGTGTGAGGCTAGCTCATTGTTCTTGAGGTCTCATGCTCAGCCCAGCTGTTGTGGTCCAGCCTCATATTTGTGGTTTGTAAGCATGAATCACTCCAAAACTCACATTTATATTAAAAGGCCGGACCAGCGACTCCTCCATAGATTCGGTGGTTCCTTTTCCGCTCTTATCTTGTTCCTTTCCGAGGGGCGTCAGAACACATGACTTCCTGTAAATGATGAGGTGAGGGGTGTTTTTTTTGGAAATGTGTGTTTTGGAGTACTCAACGGCGACCCTCCCTGTTGTTGCACAAGTCATGTGCCTCCCTTCAACACAGAGGAGGAGTTACTATGAAAATGCTTTTTTTGATGGTGGCATTGTTTTGCTTGGGCGAGTCATTAATGCGTTTGTGGCTTGCTGTTGGAGGACAGCTGCTTGTCTTTAAGTCATACAGTTTGTTGCCCTTCTGTGTTTGGCTCCAGGTGCTCGCTGCTTACAGAGCCACACAGGTGTGTCTCACAAGGGGTCGTTTTGGTGTCTGTCCTTCTTTATGGTTTGATCTCTCATGGCAACCATCCAACTTGTACAGTAAAGTAAATGGTAACTGGGATGTCCCGAGCTGATCTCAAGGAGAACGGTGTTAAGCATTATTTAACTGATGGGTATCGGCTATCCTAAGCCTGATCCTTTATTTTACACCAGCTGTCACGGGTGTTGTGCAGTAGGTGTGGTAAGCACCACAAGTGGGTTTGTCAACCTCCATTAAAAGAAAAAGAAGCTTGAATGTGTGTGAGACACAAAAGATCCAATCAGGTCTGTTCTAGGTCGTTTTTTTTTCAGGCCGATGCCGATACCGATCTTTTGAAATCTGGGTCGGCCGATGGCCGATTAATTCTGCCGATTTATTTTGGCCGATATTTGCTTGGTTTTTAACCTCTATTTGAAAATAAAATGTAAAGGAAATGATAATTACTTAACATAGACAAACTTTCTCAACAAAAACATTTTATCCTCTCAAAAAATGTCTTGAAACATGTATTTTTGTTTTTGTTTTTTTTTTGTTGATGGACAAAGACAAATGGACATAACCTAATTATCACAAAAAATGAGAAAAAGATATATATATAAGATTATTATATTTGATTTAATTTAACTTCTAACAATAACGTATTTCACTAGTAAATTGCTGTTGAACGACAAAAAACAACCACCAGATGGGAAAAATTATTATATTTTACAAAAACTTTAAGGGTAACTAAACCCCTGGTCAGAGCCTGAATCCACCCACTGGCAATATTTGAAAAATGCTGGAAAGTGGGCAGAGCCCAGCGGAGGGGGGCGTGCACCTGAGACGCATCTCTTTGTATGGAACTTGCCTACGTCACCAACAACCGCTGTGTCACGTACCACCGCAAACATCCAATAGGAAAATTCAACTGCAGTAGCCACCGTTCAACCTGAAGAGGGCAGCACTAAGACGTTTTACACCATATATTGTAGACATAGAACACTTTATAAACAAATGCCAAAAAGTTACTCGAATCAATGACTGGCGTTAATAAAGATCCATTCTTACAGATCATTAACTAAAAAAAGGTGTTAAGTGTTTAGTTACTCTTTAAATGCACCACAACGCACTGTCCGTCTGTTGTTCTTCAGACAACGGCATCCCGCTGTTGGACCTTTTAGTCGATAGTGAAATGCAGTCACACTTTACACTGTTTGGCCAGCATTTTAACCATGTTTAATCCAGCTACTAACTAACGGTCAGTGTTGTGCCTGAACGCGTTCATATTTTAGGCTCACTTGGGCTGGGAAAATGACTCTAGCGACAGCGTGCGTGAAACATGTCTTCCACGACAACACTAGGCTGCCCACAGATGCGCCTGCCTAATAATCGCTTGATATACTTGGATATTGGCCGATGCCGATGTGTCAAAAAATGCCAAAATCGGGCCGATAATCGGTCTACCTCTAGTGTGTTCTAGCACGTCACACACATTTAATGCACACTTTTGTAACGAAACACTTAACTTAATTAATTTATTCACTGTTTATTTTAATCTGCCGTCAGACTACCTGAGGTGTCGTTGCCATAACACAGCCATGGCATCACTACAGGTAGGGCTTGACATTAAAAAGCCGCCAACTTTGGCGGGTTGAATTTTATATAAAATATATAGATTTTTAAAAAGGCATCGATATCAATACTGAAATACCTGAAACGCTTCCAATACTCATTTTCCGCAGATACACGATACCAGTAGCCTGGGAAAACCCAGACAACTTCCGGCAAATTTAGATTTGCTCTGAAAGTTAGTCAGGCAAAGAGCTCATTCAAGCCCATTTCCAATCTGTCGAAATCGAGGCACCATCAGAAACGTTGGGGCGGCTTTTACACGATGACGACAGCGCTGGGATTTTGTAGCCTACATTACA